>OX638260.1:8611777-8941777 GCA_951806755.1 Brenthis hecate
GATGGTGGGTCATTAGTATGTAATAAAATAGCAATACTGACTCGAGTTACCACATGATTTATATCCTTATGTAGTGAACTAATAAAAGCCGATTCAACAAAAAATTATGTCAATAACATATATAACCAAGTTACTGTGTAATTTAGTGTTGTACTTCAATATTTTTACGTAGGTATCTTATATGAACAAACAATATAAAACCAATTTATATCTTATTGATATATTATGTACTTATTGATTAGCTACAAACATAAAATTAAAATAGCATAAGGTTATCTGTATATAATATATATAAATCAAAGTCGGGTTTGTTACAACACTTATAGCTCGAGAACTGCTGGACCGATTTTTATGATGTTTGTTTTGTTGGTTTTGCCTTCACACCGAATTCACGAAAAAAAAAATTGATAAAAAAAAACTATTCCATACTCAGCGTCAAAACTTACTTAGGGACGAACTTGAGCGAAGCCAGGGGGTGAGAGTAGCTAGTGTGTATAATATATATAAATAAATGACTGATATATGTATGTATAGGTACATCTACTAAGCAACTTCAAGCTCTTCGAGCATCATTTGTACTAATATTATAATAAAAAAACCGACAGTTCCAAAAATATGATTTCTAGAGCTGCTCAACTTATCCTCATGTACTTAGTACTTTTCACCAATCAATTTAGCGAAAATAATATAATAAAATTTTATCTTTTCTTTTTTCTCTTTTTTATCTTTATTCTAATAATAATTAACCGACTTCCAAAAAGGAGGAGGTTCTCAATTCGTCGGAATCTTTTTTTTATATATGTTCACCGATTACTCGAAGACGCCTCATCCGATTTGGAGTTTTTTTTGTTTCAAAAGCCGACAATATTTTAAGATATGAGTATCTAATAGGTAAATATGTATTTTACGTATCAAAATATATTAGATTTGCTTTGCATCGGCTGGCATCGACTTCGAAAATATCTGATTAGATATCTATTCTAAATGAAAACCTCCGTTTAGTTATTTTTTTATTTTAGTGCCTGGGAGTCGGTTTTTTTAAGTTTTTCAATTTATAATCTATATAGTTATCTATTAAAAAATTGTACGAATAGTATATATTTATCAAAACGTGTTATCCTAAAAGAAAGCTAGACTTCCATATATGTATGTCATTAGTGACATGGGATAAAAAATAAATACATACATATCTATTATAAACAAACATAAAGATTTAATTACTGGTCTAACATCAGAATGCCGATCTTTAGTAGAGCATTTGAGTGCATGGTCTTACTCATCCTACCCCACTTAACCTGATAACTCAAGTCAAATGTGTCAGCAGCAATACGTACCATACATATTTATAAGTGGACAGTGATCGAAGGAAGCTGTCAACGAAATAAATTTTTAGGTCATAATCATTTATTTGGTAATTGTTAGAGTCAATCGACACTTTGGCACACATCGAGAGCTTGTTATATAAACAATTTTGCGTTTAATAATTTTTTTTTCATGTCATGTCGTAATACATGAAACACTTTTTGCATAATAATATCTTAAAATCTTAAAATGTTGAAAAAAAAATGTATTAAAAAATAGCAGCGTATCCTATTGAGTAATATTTGTAAGATTAAAGTTTGTTTCACACTAAAGAAAATCAAAATATTATAATACAAAAAACGCATTATATAACTGACTAGCTGTGACCCGCGGTTTGTGGTTTTTGTTTGATTATAAACACCACTTTTACAATAATATTTGTTGACATTTATGATTACTGCTCCGCTCCGTGCCTTCCTCAATAAGCGAGCTACCTAATTAAAAACAGAATTTTTCAAATCGGATTAGAAGTTTCTGAGATTAGCGCGTTCAAACAAACAAACAAACAAATTATATGTATATAGATTAAAATGTTTGCACATCCGTATAATATGTTCAACCGCATCTCTATAATATGATACATAAAAAAATTTAAAGTAAACCCAATCTAAAAGTGAAGAACAACAGTATTTTAATGCCATTTAATTATTATCAAACACAAAATGTAAGAAAAGCGAAAAAATATCTTGCTTAAAAGCCAGTAAATTGTATTTTTGCACTGTACGATATTCGCGATACATTCGCACTTCGTTACTCTACGTACTATGGAAAGTTGATGTAATTAGTTTCTAATTAACAGCAATTGCTCGGGGATCGGCTTAATTACTGCATAGCTTTTGCAATTCATTTAAACTTGCCATTATAATAATTAAAAGAAATATAATAATTTTACTGTTAGCATAAAGACGATAACCTTTATTAATCACTACCGACTCATCCTCGCTCCGCTTGGGTTCGTCCCTACTTACGTTTTAACGTTTAGTATAGATTTCTCATATATGAGATATCAGCTATCACCATATCAAATTTCATCAAAATCTGACCAGTAGTTTTCTCGTGATGTGGTAACAGACAGACAGAAAAATTCTAAAAACTATAGATTCGGCCTCTGTATCGATAGTAATGACTATTTCAATAAGATTTTCCAAAAAATATTTAATGTACAGATTCGACTCAGAATTTTATTATAAGTAGGTATAGATTATAATATGGAATAAAAAATAGGTACAATAAATACCTGTGCATTTGTATTTTTTCTCAAAACAATAAAGGAATATCACGGACAATATCTGTCATATTCAGACGTCGCATCGTACTCGCCCTGTATAGAGTAAAAGTTTTAAAATACCATAACAATTTATACTTGACTTGGAGGTGCTTAATGTTCCGTCTATCTTTCAAGGGATATTTTCTTTCTAAATGTAAAATTTTACAAATTTTCATAGATACAAACAAAGCGTTTCTATTATTTAACAATTTCACTCCACCATTCTTGCCTTTAACGAGGCCTGGAGGATACGAATAGTGTCGGGGCAATGTTAACGATCTTATAATTCGTGTCCTTGAAGTCGTAAAAGTGAGCCATCCCAACTCGAGAATTATTCTGAATGCTTGATCCCATTACCATATAATAGGCCCACATCATAAGACAAAACGAAAACCGTAAAAACTAACTGTAAACCTGTTTTTATTACTAATCTCGAAAATATTTTCAATTGACTTTATTATATTTTTTATAATACATATACCAAAATTCTTAACACGTTTGGTAGTTCGCTTCTCTTTCATGCAAGAAACGAAATGGATTCACGTGAATTTTAGTATAATCTATACATACCTATTGTATAATAAAATTCTGAGTCGAATCTAATTACACTAAATATTTTTTGGAAAATATTATCGAAATAGTCATTATTATCGATATAGAGGCTGAATCTATAATTTTTAGAATTTTGTTTGTTTGTCTGTTTGTCTGTCTGTCTATCTGTCTGGGAACGCATGACGAGAAAACCACTGGACAGATTTTGATGATATTTAGTATGATAACGCTGGTTATCCGGAGCAACATATAGTATACTTTTACTGCGGGAAAATATCTCATCTCTGAGAAATCTATACTAAACGTTAAAACGTAACTGGAGACGAACCCGAGCGGAGCGAGGTTGAGTGGTTAGTCAATACTACTGGTTTGATCCGGCACAATAAGTAGTTCTGTACCATTTAGATATTATTATGTTTTATTTTAAAGTCATATATTTATCAATATTTCATATATTTATCAAATCGCCCTGCCTTTACACCACAATAAGTAATAAACAAGGCAGTGGTAGCTCAGTGGTAACGCGCTCGCTTGAGAAACCGAGTGAAACGAGTTCAAATCCCGGGTCTCGCACCTCTGATATTTTCATGTGCGAATCATTTCTAACATGATTACCACTTGCCTTACGGTAAAGAAAAATATCGTGAGGAAACCTGCATGTCTGAGAGAACCTAGCAAGTTTTCGAAAGACATGTGAAGTCCGCCAAACCGCACTTGGCCAGCGTGGTGAACTATGGACTGATCCCCTCGTATTGAAGAGAGGCCCGTGCTCAGCAGTGGGACTTTAAAAAGGGCTGAATACATACATACATACAAGTAATAAACTAAGTAAAGTAAATAAAAGTTAATATTTCAGGGGATATTAGGATTAGTTTTGGTTAATTAATAATTACTATTATTTTGCGCAACGTTTCACAATTTATTGTTGCTTCTTGAAAACTGATCCTAACATCGAGTAAAATTATTAACTTTGAATGTACCAGAATCTGAGAAAAATCATAATAAAATAAATAAGTACAGCAAATAAAATTAAGTAAGACTCTCGTATCTCTCTAAGAGCCTTACTGTTTCGAAATAACGACATCTTAAATTTATTTCAGTCAGTCCCCTGCGATAGCGGGGAATTTAAACAATGGCAATTTTATAAAAACTTAGCAATATGGCGGTAGGTACCTTTGTTATTTTAAATTAAAGAGGCTTTTCTATATCTACAGTTTGATATAAATCTAACTTTGTAATATTTTCATGAAAGCCTTCAAAAGTTATCAGAAATGAGGAATTAAGAGAAAGATTTTTTATGAAATATCTTGTTACAAAACTAACTAAATACAATAGTAAACTCTACATATACACAAACAGTTTTAGTCCAGTGGTAACGCGCTCTATTGGGTAACCGAGTGAAACGGGTTCAAATCCCGGATCTTGCACGTCTGATATTTGCATGTACGTATCATTTCCACCATCATTACCATAGGTCTTAAGATGAAGAAAAACATCGTGAGGAAACCTGCATGTCTGAGAAAACCTAGCAAGTTTTCGAAAGACATGTGAAGTCCGCCAACCCGCACTTGGCCAGCGTGGTGGACTATGGCCTGATCCTCTCGTATTGTAGGGAGGACCGTGCCCTGCAGTGGAACGTTAAAAAAGGCTGAACATACGAGTATTTGCACCAAGACTTCTGAGAATATCAAAAAATCATTTTAATTTAGAAATGACTAGCTTTCTTTCATTTAGGTACCTACTCCATATAAGACACATCTATACTAATAAATGGATAGCCGATTTTTTTGTTTAGTTATACTGCGATAGCTACAGAACCGATCGGAATAATACTCATACCATAAGATGCGGCGTGTTTCGGAGAAGGTTTTAGTATATGATATGTTGGTGATTAATGTACCTACTATGCGGGCGGAGCCGCAGGAAAACGCCAGTAATATGAATAAGCCATTTTTAAAATTGTATATTACGAATATTTATTACATAAAAATTTCTAAATCAAAACGTTTAATGATTTGCCGTCGGGTCACAAATTTAAAGTAACATTGCTATTCATAATGCATCAACAATCTTGCTAACAATTTTTCCGCCATCCGATATCTAGTACGTGAGCTTCGTATGTTTCCTGTTCCTAGCGTTTTAGATGTATGTAGGTAATATTTCTTCTGCGATTTATTGCATTTTAAAAGTAATGTGTATGTAAAAACGGTAAATCTTTTATGTCAAATAATATATAAAAAGAGAGAAATTGTAGGTAGCTTTTCTATGAAATATTTTGTTACGTTTAAAGGTGTTTTATTTCATGTATAGTAAATAAATGTTAAAAATTTAGCGATTTTTTTCTTTAGTACAGAATCAATGGATGTCACTCAGTATTAATTCCGAGAACGAGAACTAGGCATCATTGTTTATTTGATCACAGTGTTAATCAGAATAATACGGTATTGCTTTATGATACTGTTAAATGTAAAATGCGCTCATATTCTTTTTATAATATATAATACTAGCGGACCACCCTCGCTTCGCTTGGGTTCGCCTGTAGAAAAACAAATCTATCCCACGGGAACCATACATTTTTCCGGGATAAAAAGTAGACTATGTATTATTCCAGACAATAATCTATCTCTGTGCGAAATTTCATCCAGATCCGTTCAGCCGTTCTGGTGTGAAAGAGTAACAAGCATCCATACTCACAAACTTTCACATTTATAATATTTATATACATACCTAAATAGATTTATTTCTGTTAAATGATATCCTTTCTTAATCAGATCGGGCAATTTTCATTATATATTAAATAAAAAATAACACTGTTCAAATTGTAGAATAAACCTTATAAGACAAACAGAACCATTACACATCAAATTACGAGAGATATTGATACCCACGACCGACATTCATTGGAAAGATATACTTATAGATAATACTTCGACTAATTTACTGTTACGCATAGTGTCTGTTACATTGGCAGATGTCATTAATTAGAACCGCCCACTCATTTTGAAAGTTGGATAAAAAAAGTTTAAACATCAAAAATAAACAAACATTATAAACTTGTTATAAAACCCGTATCCGAGTCCTCGATCTTTGATCAATTTTATTTCATTTTAAATATTCGATATCAGTTTTAAATGAATTTATTTTAATGATTCGAGTCAACCTCAATGGTAACGGAACACTTTTTATAACGTATTTAGTATAATTTGTTCTGTTTAAAATGTGGCTGTGTTTTTATTAAAATAAGATTATTTCTTTGGGAAACAATGCCACTCCCTCGCAAAAAAGATAAAACTAATCCATCTTCAAACGTTAATAAGGTTTTACTATACGTAGATGAAATAAAAACTTAAAAAAAACTGACTTCAAAAGCACTAAAATGTAAAAACAAAACTGATTAGTAGTTTTCATTTAGTAGGTATAGATACACATTTTCGATAGACATTTTCGAAGTCGATGTTCTTTGATTTGTATCGACTGGCACCGACTATGAAAATATTTGATTAGGTATCTAATATCTATAGTAAATGAAAACTACAAACAAAAATTGTCCAAATCGTTTAATAAATAAATGACGGAGTTCTGAGGTAACAAACATAAAAAAATACAGCCGAATTGAGAACCTCCTCTTTTTGAAGAAGTCGGTTGAAAATAGGGAGTTAAATGCGAATCATTTTATCATATTATATTTTTATTCATCTTGCTAGTTGCTACCCTCGCATACAGCAAAATCACTAACAACCCTTCTGTTCTTTGTTATTTCAGTATAATAATTTCCGATTGACAGATTCCACGTTATAGTTTTACTTAACTATACTTCAACAAGCATTTATATGTAAATTTTTCCCCCTTTTTTGTTTACATTTACTTACCTTATTATAACGTGTTATTTCTTACTGTATATGTACGCCTGATATGGGACGGTACTAGCTCATGAAACACAATTTTCTAATTCAGGAGTTAGGGCTGTGTGCATTTGTTACCATTGTGTTATTTGAATAATCTGTCTTTTTTATATATAACAAAAGTGAAAGAAATAAAGTTGTATTAGTATATATAAAAATGAATATTTGCAACGAATATGCTTCTGTGATTTTTTGTGTCCGTCTCCTCAAAAATATCTGATATAGTACGATGATATATCAGAAACGTTCGGTTACCATAATTATTTAAGTGCAATTCGTATCGATCGAATAAAACTAAATTATGTATAACTAAATTAAATGAAGGCAGGGGCAGCCCGATGGGAACGCGCAAAGTAATTATCACTTGTCTTATGTTGAAATAACACATCGTGAGGAATCTAGCTAGTTTTCGCAAGATATCTGAAGTCTGCAAAACCACCGTTGGCCAGAGAGATGGAATACGGCCTGATAGTTGATACCCTCGTATTTTTCACTGTTAGGGAGGCCAGTACCCAACATAGGGCTAGGGAAGTTCAAAAGGGCTAAATTCTTATTATTATGTATTATTATCAATTGCTTTTGTATTATGACATTTATCTATAATATTTTTTTTTTATTTTTGTACTTTTAATTCATGAATATTTAAATGCTTTTTTAAGTTAATTACATATAAGGTATATTATTATTACATTAATTAAATTGAAAATGTTTCATATGTATGTTGTAATTGTGCTTTTTACAAATATACAAATTAATTAATGAAATAATAACAACCTAGGTATAACGAATTTAGGTGTATGTATGTAATATCATCTTATTTCTTTCCACCATACAAGTGAGATCATTCAAACGTATAAGTAGCTTTTAAATTTTCATCACTTCATCAAAACTTAAAAGCTCAGACAGTTGCGAGTAGACCTATTCTACCATTGTACGAGTATGTAACATCATTAGCCGTCGGATATTTAAAACTATAAAAACTCGAGCGGTGTTGGACCGCAAGTGCTACCATTTCACCTGCACCGAAGGGCCGCTACCAATAATAGACGATTGACGTCACGCATTCCTGACGCCAACGTCATTACATATCACTCCAACAATTAACCTTACACTTTACCTCGTTATGAAAATATTTACAGCTTTTCATTTTAGTTACACACACAATTCTGGAATAGCTAAAATAAGCTTTGATGTTGAGCAAAGTTTGAAATTCTTAAGTTATTAAAATATTTTTTTTTAATCTTTTTAACGAGAGCTTTATAAGAAGTTAATTTTATTAAATACAACTACGGTTTCGCTATGCTCAGTAAATTTTTACAATACTCTGATATACAGCGAATAGTAATAAAAAGTTATCACTTAGAGATGATGTCCTATGAAAAAAAAACAAGCCAATGTTTCCATGTTTATGGACACACTAACAAACATATTTTCGTATATTTATGTCGTCATAGTAAAATTATATATTATCTTCAAATAGTATAATTTTAAATACTTATTGTTACATTATAAGTAATTTTAATACAAGTAGTCGGTTTGTGCGCTTAGTTGTACGCACTTACTGTGTTTTATGTACGCGTTGGTTTATCGCGGTTTTAAAGACAATTTAGAGAATTTCTTCCAAAAGGTAAATGCAAATATGAAAGGAATTTTTAAATCGTATCGTATATCGTTATAACACTTCATTTTATGAAGTCATTATCTAAAAGTCATCATCATATGTTTAAAGAAGGAATTTTTATGTATCGCGGAAATCAGACACCTACATAATATATGGACTATTTCAGTCTACATTCAAATTATAATATCTAACAAATTAATTATTAATGGCTGACTAATGTTAGAGTATGTTTTTCTCTTGAATAAAATAATTGGAAAAACACTTGATGATTAAAAATTGTATGCATCATTCACATATCAAACAGGTATGTCATGACTTCAAAAACTTTATCTTCTTTCTAATCATTGATGTACGAGTATTTATATCAATGGCTGTAATTAATAAATATCGTAGAAATATCTTAACGTCAAAATATCTATAAAAATATAGAAAAAACATCACTAGTTTTCTCGATATTTTCTTTAGACAGCTTTCTTCTTAACCGAAGCAATTTCACTACTATACTACTAACATACACCACCATTTAATTCCATGGTAAGCTACGAGCCTTGTGTTATGGATACCAGATAGTTGATACACTACACATATATAACTTTAAATACATACATACATATTATAAACATAAACACCCCTGACTGGAGTACAAACATTCGTCATCGTCACGCAAATACCTCCAGCGGGACTCGAACCCGCGACCGCTGGCACAGCAAGTAGGGTCAATACAAACTGAGCCAAACGTATCGTCGATTGCTGGAACACTAAAAAGTTGGTATTGCAGCGTTTTAGTAATAAAATTAATCTTTAAAGTCTTCATGTTAAAAAGAACCTATGTTTGTAGGCAACAAACAAACAAAACTCTAACCTAAGAGTCCCATTATCATATATTTTTTTAAAAGCGTTGGCGTTTATAACAAGATCAAAGTAACTATTCCATAATAGATGCTGAAAAAGACATGTGTATTTTAATTGATTGGTGTATACATACTCACTCACTCACTCACAGCCCTTCTTAACGTCCCACTGCTGGGGGTGGGCCTCCCTTCAAAACGGGGGGGATCAGGCCATAGTCCACCACGCTGGCCAAGTGCGGGTTGGTGGACTCCACATGTCTTTCGATAACTTATTAGGTTATTTCAGACATACAGGCTTCCTCACGATGTTTTCCTTCACCGTAAGACAAGTGGTAATCATGTTGAAAATATATGTGTATACATATACCGATGTATCTACAAAAATAAACCGGAGGAGTAGACATTGAATATATAATTTTAAATATGGCTATCAAATATCTATTTATGGATTTTCGTCAGATTTAAGCACCTAATATTTATTTTAATTTCCATAACGACGTAGAAAGATTCTATTTTCTAAAAAAGGGCCATTTATCGATATTTTGATAATTTACACACGTCAGGACCTTGAATTGTATTGCGGTTGAAACTTTTTAAAAAGCTTATTTATAAGCTTCACTTGTATGTACCTATGTAATCATTGATTTTAGAAGTCTATTTGTAAACATTTATTGTTTTGAAAGTCTTCGAAATTTAAATAACTCTAGCGACTCACCCTCGCTCCGTTCTGATTCGTTCCTACTTACATTTGAACGTTTAGTATAGACTTCTCGGAGATGAGATATTTTCCCGCAGTAAAAAGTATCATATATGTTGACCCGGATAACCAGCTATCATCATACCAAATTTCATCAAAATCTATCCAGTGGTTTTCCCATGATGCGGTAACAGACAGACAGACAAAAATTCTAAAAACTATAGATTCGGCCTCTATATCGATAATAGTCTATTTTAATAATATTTCTCAAAAAAAAACCGACTTCAAACAAAAGCACTAAAAAGTAAAAAATAACTGATTGGTAGTTTTCATTTACTATACATACCTAATCAAATATTTTCGAAGTCGGTGTGCTTTGCTTTGTATGGGCTGGCACCCGGATAACCAGCTATCATCATACTAAATTTCATCAAAATCCTTCCAGTGGTTTTTCCGGGACAGGCTGACAGACAAAAATTCTAAAAACTATAGATTCGGCCTCTATATTGATTATATAATGACTATTTCAATAACATTTTCCAAAAAATATGTAATGTACAGATTCGGCTTTAATTTTTTGAGACCATCAAGCTGATCTAATAATGGAACCAAAAGATAGATAGTAGAAGTCTTTAGGCTTAATTCGTTTTAACGAGTCCTATACAGACAATGTTTTAAAGTTATAATTATTATATCAAAAAAATCATTAATGTACCGGATG
Source organism: Brenthis hecate (assembly GCA_951806755.1). Taxonomy (NCBI): domain Eukaryota; kingdom Metazoa; phylum Arthropoda; class Insecta; order Lepidoptera; family Nymphalidae; genus Brenthis; species Brenthis hecate. Next base: position 8,622,751 of record OX638260.1, read on the forward strand.
ATAGCTAAATTACACCTCAAATGGTTTAGTAAAAATTCATAGCCTTCCTTCTATATTGTGATCTGGACAGGAGGCATTGAGTAATTTTGAACCATTGTATTGGGGAACGGGCCTTAACTGGGATTTTAAATATATTATATATTTATGCCAATGCGAACTTATTACGAGGAAAAAGCCTTCAGTTGACCAAATACACTGTAGTAAAGCCTCTTTAAATAAGAATTAATATCTAAAAGAAAATTTTTGTACAGAAGCTCTGTATTTACACAGATAAAAAATCTGGCAAGCTCACTGCTCCCATGCCAAAATAATAAAGCAAATAACAACTTTTTACTGACATGGGTTGCGGATATATTATATTTTATATGGCTTTTTTTGGGTCATTACCATTGTTCCCGCTTACGTAGCGTCAAGTTGTTAATAAACGATGATCCGATAAAATTCCAATACACCGAACGTATTTTGAAATACTTTATGAGATGGCGATTTTTAATATTAGGTATTGGTGAAGTATTTACCATTCTTATCCATTTTTCAATGTTTTTCATACTACAAAATGTTAATAATCATATGGCTCAGCGTGGGTCGTGGTCGATTGTCATTGTGTAGGCCATCGGAGTTCACGTGTTCGACCCTGGTCGAGGTAAATATTTGCATTAACCAGACATACCTATATTTTACCTCAATGTGGTTTGCTTAATTTTTCCGCAGTCACAACTATGCAAAAGTAAACCTCAATGTTATGTGTATCTTATCATCTTAACAATGAAAGTACATTTAAAACCAACGACAAATACCAATTTTTTCCCATCCCAAGAATCGGACTACTATAATAATAAAAGGGAACGTTTGTATATGTATATAGGTTTGTTTGTCAATTCTTCTACAGCAAAATAGACTTCTACCTGAAGTAACACTTGTGCTACTGTTGGAACTTAGAAACGCATCCGTGCAAAGCGAGTGAGTGTAAGTCCCTAGTAAAAAATAATATATAATGATGTAAGCATAGCACATAATGATATAATATAAGATAATAGGTATATAAGATTTTAATGAAAATAAAAACCATTATCACAAATGGCAAGGTGAAGAAGAACACTTAGCGTGCGTGTCCGACTTACACTTGACCGATTTCCTATTATTTGTTGGATGGTATAACATTACATTTTACATAATAAGTAACTAGCGACTCACTCTCGCTCCGCTCGGGTTCATCCCTACTTACGTTTTAACGTTTAGTATAGATTTTTCAGAGATGAGATATTTTCTCGTAGTAAAAAGTATACTATATGTTGACCCGGATAGTCATCAATCAAAATCTGTCCAGTGGTTTTCTCGTGATGCGTTCCCAGAGTGACAGGCAGACAGACAACAATTCTGAAAACTATAGAATCGTCTCTACATCGATAATAATGACTATTTCAATAAGATTTTCGAAAAATATTTAATGTATAGATTCGACTCAGTTACTCAGACATTTGATTTGAATTTAAAATGTAAAATTGACGATTCAGGAGTGCTTGTAAAAGTTTATTTGAATGAAGTATATTTTGATTTGATTTGTTAGAATACGTATAGATAACTCATTCTGTTAGTGGTTTTCAAACTTTTTTAACCATTTTTCTTTTTGTCGAATGAACAGTTCGGGAATACAACCTTAACAAAAATAAAAAAGTTAAGACGCGTGTAACAAATAACCCTACTTTGCCTAAATCAAATTATGCAATAACCGTGTTATCGTGTATAACCAAAAGATAAATGTAATGTATTTGCCTAATATGTTCTAAGAAATTTAGCGACATAAGTCGTTAAGAGACAATAACAAACTAACACACGTATCGTTTATTTACAACGCATAGCTATTCAAAGCGCGAAGCGCTTACGAAGAGATGTTGTATGGTGCGAGGGATAAGGAAGAGCATTACAATCTGCTTTACAATCCCAATAGGTATTAATTAATACGTATATCAATACGCATTTTTTTTGTCTTATTTATGTAAATAGCACAAAAGGCAGTGGTAACCTAGTGGTAACGCGCTCGCTTGGGAAACCGAGTGAAGCGGGTTCAAATCCCGGGTCTCGCACCTCTGATATTTTCATGTGCGAATCATTTCCAACATGATTACCACTTGTCTTAACGGTGAAGGAAAACATCGTGGGGAAACCTGCATGTCTGAGAGAACCTAGCAAGTTTTCAAAAGACACGTGAAGTCCGCCAACCCGCACTTGGCCAGCGTGGTGGACTACGGCCTGATTCCCCTCGTACTGAAGGGAGGTCCGTGCCCAGTAGTGGGATGTTAAAAAGGGCTGAATACATACACAAAATCTGCAAATTTCACAGGGAAAAGTCTTTGGAATAAGAAAATAAAAAACATTAAATTGGAAAATCTTTTAAAGAAATATAGAGTTATACAAAGGCTACATGTTTATGCTTGTACAAAATGGGTCTATAAATATAAATAAAATATAGGTTTTACATCGCTTAATAGACGTCTAACATATAATCTATTCACATTTCTAATATGAAAGTATGTGAGTGAGAGTTTGTTACTTCCTCACTCTATAATAATTGCTTATGCAAATTTGATTTCAAATTTAGAATACAAGTAGTTTTAATCCTGAATAAACGGATATTCTACGTTTTATAAACCTAACATGTGAGCGAAGTTGCGAGCAAAAACTAACACAATATATTTTAAACTAGTTTTCGTCCGCGGCTTCGGTTTCATACAACATTAAATCTGAATGGTCTACCCGAGAGTGAGTTTTCCCTTTTAAGAAAACATATATTAGTAGAGACGGCTCTACATAGTTTTACATCAAATTAATTATTTATTAAATTAAATAAAAACAATAATATGCTTTAGTTAGAAATATGTATAACACAACACAACAAAATGCATGGACGAATTAGAGACTGGACCTGACATAAAATACAAATGTATGAAAACTAGTTCAACCAAGTGACGCATAACGCACACAAAGATTTTATTACATTATTATAAACACTAATACAAAATACAATATTTCTAGTGCTTGAACGTAATCGATAAAATACATAATATATCGATGAACCAATGAATGACATTTTAGACATTCGTAAGCATAGTCATCATATTGTACATCTTTTAATTTAAAATATCTGTATTTATTATAATAAATTAATTAAAGAGGCATAAATGGATTATATTTTAGGTATATTTAGGTTAGATTATAGGTGGATAAATGAATTAAAGAGGCAATAATAGTGTGTCAAATAATAATTATTTTTTAATTTGATTTATATAAATAAGATGGCATTGATGGCAACATTCTGTTGACCTATAATAATGTTAATGAACAAATGAATATCGGGTGTATATTCCATTAATATATAATAAATATTATTTTGTAAAGATTAAAAAAATATTAAGGTAATTTAATTAAATAAAGTGATTTTGGTGATTCTGTTACTGAACTATTTTAATTGGCAATTGATTGTCTCGGGTAGTTATAAAAATGTGACACTGTCCTAATATTGCTCAGTTCTTAATAAACATTTGTGAAATTAGGAAAAAGAAAAAGTGTTTGCAAATTGTGAAAAAGTGAGTGTTGGATCGTGAAAGTAAAATAATTAGTGCAAGTGGTAAAGTGTTTTATTACAAATCGCCAACCCAGAAGTTTAGTGCTAAAACATTATTGTTTGATTTTGTGTAATTTATGTGTTGAAATAAAATGATCTTTATTATTATTACAATGTAATATTCCAAAGTATATAAATGTGGTATAAAATAGAATAAAAAATTAAGTACACATACTAATTATAATTTTTGCATTTATATTTTTATTTGATTTAGAAAATATTTTTATAAATTTATTGTCATCAGATTGTAGGATACTGTGATAAAAGTATTTTATGTTATTGTACTGTACAAATAACACAATTCGTTCAATTATTTCGTCAAATATCGATATATTTTTCGACATTGTCAAGCACTAGTCCATCCAGACATTTTATGATGGTTGTCAGATGTCAACAATACATAGAAATATCGTCTATATTTAACATAGTTGGATAATATGACATTTTATTTTACATATAATTAAATTTTGTGATAAATAACAATAAATGTAATAAAATAATGTATTTACAAGTGAAAAGAAATAGTGCTGCTTCCGCCGTTATAGTTTTTACACCATTTAACAGAACATTTAGTCATTTTTGGGAGATGTTTTGTTGACAAGTAAGTGCTTGAGACTGACACAAAAAACAAACGACCTAGGCTAAAATTCCCTGGTTACTGACATGACCGGTAAAGGTACGTCCGCTTATATGTCTGGTCCAGTGGTTAATTCGTTCATGACAAAATGTATAAAATATTAATCTATATATATAATGAAAGTGTAATTGATCGCTGTCTGTATATGGGAGATATTTGAGAAAAACCATTATTGGGGTTCTTCATAAATGCAAAAGTACCCAAAACAATGATTTTTAGAATTTTTGTTTGTACGTTTGTCCGCGGTTATCTCAGAAACGGCTTAACCGATTCGAGTACGGTTTTCACTAATTGCGGTAAAATTCACATAACATTTAGTACATATTTGTTTTATTTCAATCGATTCATAAATAAAAAAGTTATGTCAATTAAAAGAACCACCCGAACCCGAGCGAAGCTAGGGTGAGTCGCTAGTTTTAGAAATAAAGTTAATGTAACGTGCCAATTCTTCTTTATTATAATTATATTATACCATGTAATAAAAAAGATAAAATAAAATTACTTATATAATTGATTCCGCTGTCGCCTACGAAATGGGTCAACAATTCGTACACGATAAGTTTTATTGACTCGAAGGCTCTAGCAAGTAGCAATGTATGGCATGAACTTTGGTCATATAAGCAAATGGGTGATATTTTTCCCATACCACGCTAAGAATATATGGCTATATATACATATTATGTATATCATGATATGTTTGTCCAAACTTTCTCGACTGTAGTAAATATTTACTATGACATAAAGGATTTTGCAGCTTTTCCTTATTTGTAGTGGATATGGTGTATTTTAGTAATATTTTCAGTATATTAAGTTAACAACTTAGGTATCTTAAAAAATAGTGGCTTAGAATCATTCCCAGACTATCCCAGCTTATATCAATGCTCGATAATAATGTATTGTTACTAGAAAAAATTTCATACAACACATAAAAGAGATCGACATAAATCCTTAGTCAATATATTTCGAGGTTGAATTTTATATCCTTTAGTAAAGAACTTTACCTGTGAAAAGAAATTAATTACAATGAATTCAAAAATATAATAAAATTATGATAAAATTCTAAAGCTCGTATTCTGATACAATTGATTTACCTACGTAAAATCTTCCATTCTACGGTTACATTATAGATTATATCATAACTTATAATCAATTAAGAAGTTAATTATCAAATGTTAGTTAAACATATACTATACATGTTAGTTATTATATGTTATAAATTATAGGCCTTAAAACTCTTATTACTTAGTGGTCACTTAGTAAATAGTATTTCGGCTTTCTTTCTATTATATGTTAGGGGCACAGCAGCAGTAGCTTATTAGGAGCACGCTTACTTCGGAAAACAAGTGAAACGAATTAAAACTAACTAAAATTGACGTCTGCACTATGTGTTAAATAGTTTTTAAGTCTTATAATTAATATATATGTTAGTTTTAAGGTATAAATGCTATGGTTAGTTTTAAGGTATATATAAATATTGTCTGAAATAAATGATGAAATAAAAAAAAACTCCGGGGTCGCACATTAGTATTAGTCGGTATTTTCATACGCTAAACTCATTTTTTTATCATTTGCTAATACACTAAAGAAAAACATGCATATCTGAGAGTACATAACAAGTTTTTAAAAAGCGCGTAAAGTCCGCCAACTCGCATTTGGTCAGCGTGATGGACGAGGACCTAATCCTGCTCGTATTAGGGGGAGGTGCGTCCCTAGGAGTAGAATTTTCAAAGTGTTGAATCATTATTTCTAAGGGAGATAGACTATGCGAGCAGAGACGTGGGCAAAAACTAGTATTGGTTTAATCGCAATTGATGCACAAATGCGACATAAAAATACGGAATCAATATCAAACCATAAAGCCCACTTCTAGTTTTTCTTTATTCCAAAATATATCATATATTTTCACATAAAATAATTAAAGATACAACATTATGCTACTTACGATTCAAAGATTAGAAGCCAATACGAAATAAGCCATTTGAATCATTCCAAATGGACCGAAGCCAACAAAGTTTCCTTTTTACCATAAATATGAACTTTGACAAAATGTTTTTACTATTTCTTTTACTATACGGACATACTAAATTTTGCCTGCAACTGTTCTTGGGTATGCCTTAGTTTATATTGGAATTTGTAGTTTAAATTGTGCCACCATTCTAAATAAATATAATGTGTTATAGGTTAAACTCAATATATTACTCGTAGATGTAAGAAGCAAAGTGATATTTGCATTACAGTCTTAGATATAGATAGTATCTAACTAAAAAAAATAAAATCTTATTATCCATACTAATATTATAAATGTGAAAGTGTGTTTGTTTGTTCTTCTTTCACGTCGAAACGGAGTCGGATTGGCGTGATTTTTTTGTGTGGAGATAGTTGGAGGGCTCGAGAGTGACATAGGCTACTTTTTATCGCCGGAGATTATCTTACTCCCTTCCACGAGAAAACACGTTATAATACAACCAAAAAATTCATCCCATTAGGGGGTAAAATAAAAGTTTGTACGAAACCTACCTTTTTAGAGTTTTTTTTGTAGTTTTAGCGCGAGCGAAGCCGCGGTATCTGCTAGTAATAAATTGACAATGACAGTTAATGAAAGCTATGAATCGGAAAGAGACTACACTTTTCAAAAACAAATCAAAGTTGATGAGAACAATTTAGAGTAGAGTAAATACAAAAGCAACAGATATTCAATACGAGTTCGTATTGGAATAAACAATAAGAGATACGATGTGAAAAATTAAGTAAATAATGAACATGTCTGAAATAAGCTATAAATTAATATTTAATTTGTGGACGTCATATATTGTTATGATTCTTGTAGATCTGCGTAATAGCATAAAAAAGCGAATACAAGCATTGATATACAAAAACTCAAGATACACAATTAGCGTCTACAAAGTGTCCTGAAAAAGATACACACAATTCGAAATTATGTGCTTTCTTCAAATCTCTTTTCAACCGACTTCAAAAATGAGGAGGTTCTCAATTCGACTGTATTTTTTTTTAATGTTTGTTACCTCAGAACTTCGAAAATAAGTATGTATAGTAAATGAAAACTACCAATCAGTTATTTTTTATTTTTTAGTGCTTTTGTTTTAAGTCGGTTTTTATTTTTTTGTTAAAAAGTTTTGTTCATTGCTTTTCGAATGACAAAATTAAAACACACCTTGTTTCGTTTAAAAAAAATTTCAATGTGGTGTGCGTAAGTTATAATTTGTGTTTACATAATTAGAACTTTATTTTTTTTTAATTTTATTCTTTGACTAGCGACTCACCCTCGCTCCGCTCTGGTTCGTCCCTCAAAAAATATTTAATGTACAAATTCGTCTCGGTTACAATTTTATGTATATGTACATGTATAAGTAAAACAAAGCTCAATATAAAAAGACAGACAATTAAACGAGAGACACGTCGACTCTATGAATATGAAAGTGTGCAAAGCAATACTATCAAATCGAATAAGCGAATTGCTATATTAGCTTTTGTGCTTTAATCGATTCCACCGAATTAACTTTTAATGAGATAAGCGAGTGAGGTTCACTTCTTCTCTAATAAACACAAAAATCCCATTCAAATATTCTACGTTTCTATACAAAATAATTTATTTGGCAATGCTTGAGAGCGTAATATGTGTTTTTTTTATCTCAAAAGTGTGTTTTATTTACAAGCAATCGTAAAGAAAGTTAAGTTATTAATAAAAAAAAATTAGATAGAAGCATTCTTTCTGTTATCGATTTCAACACAGGAGCGACCCTATCATTCGGTTTGCAAGCAACTATGCTATAGTATCTAATTTTTTTTGACAAAGTATTGCATATGCAATAGGTATTTTATATGAAATGCAAAAATATTATATAACAATTATAAATATAAATTAAATATATTATTTAATCAATAATAATCACAAGTAGTTCCTAGAGACAAAATGTGCCCTTAACGATAAGTCAATTGATTATATATTTAAAGCAACAAAAAATAATTGAAAATAAATCGGGACATCCGAGTAAAATTATTTATCGACTGCACTGTTGAATTAAATTATATTTATATAATTTTTCCATAAAAATAATCTATGCATATAATAAAATTCTAACTAAGCCGAATCTGTACATTAAGTATTTTTTTAGAAAATATGATTGAAATACTCTCATTATCATCGATACAGAGGCCGAATCTATAGTTTTTAGATTTTTTTTGTCTGCCTGATTGTCTGTTACCGCATCACGAGAAAACTACTGGAAAGATTTTGATGAAATTTGGTATGGTGATAGCTGGTTACCGGGTCAACATATAAGGATACTCTTTACAGCGGGAAAATATCCCATGTTTGAGAATTCTGTAATAAACGTTAAAACGTAAGTAGGGACGAACCCGGGCGAAGCGAGGGTGAGTCGCTAGTCCATATATATAAAATTTTAAAAGTCCTGACTGACACAACGCACAGCCTAAGCCACTAGTCCTAGAGACATAAAATTTGGGAGGGTGTGTTCTTGGGTTTTTTGAAATTCCACTCCTAAGAGGGTGAAGTGGGGGGTTGAATTTTCTGTGAAACTTTTTATTCTCTACACATACTCTTCAATTAAATTACGAAACATACCTACTAGGTACAGTTTTTCTAAATTCATCCCTCAACAGAGTCAAACAGGGCTTCGAAAATCTTACACAGCATGTTAGACGAGCGCATGGACTGCAGGGTGGCCCAGGGCGTGCGGGGAGTATTTCTATATTAAGTACGTACTTATAACATAAAGCCAAAGAATATTTTTTTTCATTTTAACGCGTGCGAATCCGCGGGTTCTGCTAGTAAATGAACATAATCCTAGAAAAAGCTTTAACATAGGCATTTCGCTACTGAATAACATGTTAATACAAATGTAACAAGCGAAATCATTTCCGCCGGCGGAAATAGAAAACGCTTTGGAGTCATAATCAATTGAGTTATCTAGGCTATATGTAAAATTTTACTTCATTCATGTCATTCCTTTCTCTGTTCGGATCGATCCTTCTGCTGTCGGAAGCTAAAATCGTTATCTTCTATATTTCGTTATAATGATAAATAGAATTCCTACAAACATTCACAAAACATTATTACAGAATAAGCTAAAGTAATAATAATATGTAAGTATAATATATAAGCTGAAGAGTTTTTTTTTGTGTGAACTCTAACTCTGTCCCGATTTGAAAATATCTTTTTGCGACTTATAGACTACTAGCAGCTTAGCTCGCGTTAAAACTACAAAAAAAATATCTAAAAAGATACTTTCATACAAACTTTCATCCCGTATTTTACCCCCTTTTAGAACGAATTTCGAAAAATGTTAAAACACGTATTTATTTAATTTTATTGAAGAGCATTAATACCAAGTTTCAAGTACCTAATTCTGAACATCAATATTTTTTTGGATTGTGTTATAACGTGTTTTCCTGTGGGAATTACGTCATCTTCCGCGGTAAAAATCTATCTCGACACAAAAAATCACGCCAATCCGACTCTCCGTTTCGACGTAAAAGAAGGATAAACAAACAAAACAAACAAACAAACAAACACACTTTCACATTTATAACTTTAGTATTGATTTACTGAGGTAGATTATACCTACGCTATTTTAACACTACGACCTACGAGAAGTAATCCTACAAAATTAAACAACTTTACGCTGCTGCCTATATTATATGGGTATTGTAATGACACTTAAATTAAAAAAAATGTTCATTTGGATGTTTTCGCGGATTATTTAGATTTTTGGTTCCCGACATTTCGTATGCTTTACACTTTACATCAATCACGATCACGGGAGCGCTCTCCCAGTCACGAGGAAGTTCTATCTAAAATGTCAAATATTCGCTTAAATGTAAAAAAATATTAAATTGTTAACTTAAACACTTTATTTATATTTATATCGAATTTATGAGTTATGAGTAATAAAAACAGGACGAGTGTTCTATTAGGAAATGAGTATATAGACTAACTATTCTTTCAAATGCTTTTAATTACCATGACATTTGATATAGACCGAAGGGATACGTACCAAGTCCAGAAGGCATCTGCAACCCGGAAACATAGACAAAAGCGAGCCTGTGAATTGAAGCTTTAACTGTTGAGACAGTTGTAAGATCAAGGATGTTAAGTCAAAAATTTTAGCCCAATAACCAATCTAGAAATATATTGCACTAGTTACATAACATAAAGGAACCAGTTTTTCTATTAGAATGATGTCCTTTTGACCGATTTCAATCACAGCGGCCAATCACTAGCCAACTGCGCAGGAGATATTATAGTGTAGTGCCTATACTCGTAAACACAAGTGCCCCCTCCATTCCTCACAACTCTTTAAAGTCCGATGGGACGATACTTCGAGACGACCGGTGAGAGTTTAGGCGCAGTACCGAAAGTTTTACGTAATCTCCGAGGCAGGAGGGTGTTACACAGTCAACTTCCCAAATCTGGGCTTCTACTGAGAATTTCTCAGCAAAACTCAATAATTACACTAAGCCCGACCTGGGACTCGAACCCAAAATCTCTGTAACTGCAGCCATACAGCTAGCTACTAGACCACCGAGGCAATTAGAATAAGAGGAAGCCAAAGATCAATTCTAATCACGTAACAATTTTTAATGTTTTAAAATATATTGGAAACAAAAACAAAGTAGTAAATTCTTAAGAATTAGTGACATTCGTATGGTTAGTTATTATTTATAGATGCACGTACCTAAACGTATGATGGTTTATGTGCCACTAGCATTGCCCGCGGCTCCGCCCGCGTTCAGATGACCAAAAACCAAATTCTTAGGTTTTACATATTAGTATACTCTTACATTGCAGTTTTTGTATTTTTTCTCAAAAATGAGATATTTTCCCGCGGTAAAAAGTATCCTATATGTTGACCCGGATAACCAGCTATCAGCATACCAAATTTCATCAAAATTCCTCCGATTTCTGTGATGCGGTAACAGGCAGACAGACAGACAGACAGACAGACAGACAGACAGACAGACAGACAAAAATTTTAAAAACTATATAATCGGCCTCTATCGATAATAATGTTTATTTCAATAAGATTTTCCAAAAAATATTTAATGTACAGATTCGGCTTAGTTACAATTTTATTATACGTATAGGTTATGTAAGAACAATGAAAATATAATGTCTATGAAAACAATGTAAATGGAACAAAATATGAGTTTTCATGCGCAGTTGGACGTTTCCTTTAAATAAAGTAGCTCTTATTACAACATCCTATCCTATTATACATATATAAAACGATGGATGTCACAAATGATAGTTTACAATCTACATACTACATGTACAATGTATATAGACAAGAAATATTTCCATTGGCTAGACTGGATAATTTTTATCTCATTTTCATATATATCTATACTAATAAATGGAGAGCCCATTTTTTTGTTTAGTTATACTGCGATAACTACTGAACCGATCTAAATAATACTCGTACCATAAGATGCAGCGTGTTTCGGAGAAGGGTTTTAGTATATGATATGTTGGTGAACAATGTACTATGCGGGCGGAGCCGCAGGAAAACGCTAGTTTTTATATATTTTAACTGTACTAATAACTATCACAAATTAGTATCTTATCGATAGCTTAGCTCTCGCAGTTGATATAATATACTTATTATGTACTTAGTTCTTTAGTTCAAACTAAAAATACATTTCATTGTTAATTAAGAGCCATAAAAATCTTTCGTGATAACGAAAAAGTTAAGTATTTCACATAGACTATACTAAGATCACACAATAATTAAGTTCTAGAATTTGGACGACACGTTTGGCTTAGTTTATAATGATATACTTGCGTCGCGGGTTCGAGTCCCGCTGGGGGCCATTCATTTATGAGATGAGCACGAGTGTTTGTACTCCAGTCATGGGTGTTATATATGGTGTGGTATATCAACTATCTGGTATCCATAACACAAGCCAAGTGCTGTGTGTTATTGTCCCAACATATTCAACATATTTAAAAATAAACAATAAAAACTGATACTCTATGATTATTTTCTTCCAATTTGTACCATTCGCACATGAACACAACTGGCAACATTTGAAAACCAATCATCAATATCAAACACCCTATTACAAAACCTAATAATCCTAACAACATCCTCTTACAGTGACAGAACGTTTGTCATACTAGCACTAAATGTTCGCAGGAAAACATACCTTATGTTATACACAATAAAGAATGAAACCGCGTGTACGATATGAACAAGTTCATGAGATCAATTACAATGATGCCGTTCAGAGATAAGCGTAAAATATGGAGCACTGAGTCACGCCCGCGCATGTTTTTTCTACCAATGATTTAATGTAATTAACTGAGGACACGACCTAACACATTAACCTTTATATACTTTCGTGATTTAAAAGGTTTAATTAAAAATTCTGGAGAGCGTAGCGAGATTATTATAAGGATGCTGTAGCGAGTTTTATGAAGATACTCAGTTTTTTTAATAATACTTTATACAAAATTTCGCAGTAATATATATAACTTGAACAAAATTTACTATTTTGATGTGATTTTTATAGATGACTTTTTACTAAGTATCGTAGTACATACTCGTATATACTATATACATACATACTTCTGCTTGCTGGTTTGATTTTGGGTAAGAAATAAACTTCACGAAACCTTTATTAAATTACTTTAGTAATAAGCGAGAACGAAAAAACTTTTTAAATTTAAATCACTAGAAAAGTTTAGTATCTACTATACTATGGTTGTATTAAATTTAAAATATTTTTTCTTATTTATATGAATAACTATATACATACATTCCTACGTACATATATTATATAATATATTATTTTTAAATAATTGATAACTTTTTAAAAAGTACACTCGACTTGCAAACTACTGAAAACCTTGCGTGCAGTGTTTTTTTTAAAATACAAATGATTATTATTTTTTACATATACTAGCGGACCCGACAGACGTTGTCCTGTCTACACGCCTTTAATTTGAAAATTTCAAACTTTTTGGACAAAATTGTGAATCTAAACCATTCCCAGATCCCCTTGAAGACACACAAAAAATTTCATCAAAATCGGTCCAGTCGTTTGAGAGAAGTTCAGTGACATACACACTCACAGAAGAATTATATATATAGAGATATGTAGGTGTTATATTAGACCATGGTCGGTAATTTTTGAAACCAAAAAAAAATAATAATAGTAGGATGAAACCCTTTGGAAAAGGAAGAGAATATAACAAAAATGAAAGGAAAAACTATAATTTACGGGCGATCTGAGGTCGGAAAATGGGACTAAAAAGACCGACTTCAAAAAACACTAAAAAGTAAAAAAATAACTAATTGGTAGTCTTCAGACTTCAGTAGACTTTTATAAGTCGAATTGAAAACATCCTTGTTTTTTTGCAAAAATTGCAACTAAGGTACGAGTAGGAATAAAGTTCCACAAATACTTTCGTTATGTTACCCAATTTCATTTTTTAAGGAATATAACTGAAATAGTTAATAAAATGTAATTTTCTAATTAACAAAACAAATTACTCGATCAAATGTAGAGCATTTGGTCACTCCTTAATCATTTAATACAAATGGCCGGCTAATGGCAGTAATCGGTTATATGTATATGTGTAATAAATTAATTAATAGGGAGCGTGTCAACTCGCCAGTGCAATGTGGTGTCAGCACGACATAATAAAGTAACAGCTCTTTAAACAATTAAATTATAATATATGTATATTTGCAGTGGTACTCGTATATATACATATAACTAAGCCGAATCTGACATAAAATATTTTTTTGAAAATCTTATTGAAATAAACATTATTATTGATACAGAGGCCGAATCTATAGTTTTTAGAATTTTTGTCTGTCTGTCTATATGTCTGTTACCGCATCACAGAAAAACCACTGGACTCCTGGAGTCATTTTGATGAAATTTGTTATGGAGATAGATCCGGGTTAACATATAGGATACTTTTTACAGCGGGAAAATATCTCATTTCTGAGAAAAAAAAATACAACAACTGCAATGTAAGAGTATACTAATATGTAAAACCTAAGAATTTTGTTTTGGAGCCGCGGGCAATGCTAGTAATATATATGTTTGCAGTGGTAGCCCAGCGTCGGTCGAAAACATCGTGAGGAAACCTGACAGAACCTAGCAAGTTTTCGAAAAAAAGAGAAGAGAGTTTGTGAAGCACGCCCGCACTTGGCGTGGTGTTCTATGGCCTGATCCCCCTCGTAATGGGGGGTCTGTGCTCAGTAGTGGGACGTTAAAAAAAGGCTAAATACTATATCTTTATAATATAATCTTATTTGCATAATATCACATGTTAATTCATGAGGTACCTCAAAAGCTAACAAACGGACAGACTCACACATTTTTAAGTGTCGTTTAAATTTTTGTTTTAGTAGAAACTAAAGAATTACCTAATGCACTCTGGTGCGTCCCTAGTTGCCTAATAATATACGTGTTACGCCAAGCCATAGTCTATCTGTATATTAAATTTCATCCAAATCCATCCAGCCGTTTCAACGAGAAGGACTAACAAACATACACACATACAAACTTTCTTATATATAATAATAGTAGTCAGATAAATTAATTACTATGAGTATTTTGTCATCACAGGTACACAATATTTAAAAGTATTAATACTAGCAAAACCCGCGGCTTCACCCGCGTTCAATGTACAAAAAAACTATTTGGCTTTATTTTATATAGCGACTCACTTTCGCTTCGCTCGGGTTCGTCCCTATGTATTTATATAATTTATGTAGTTATATAGTTTAAGAATATATAATTAATTGACATTTATGATTACTGCTTCGCTCCTTTTGGTAGTAGCATGATGATATATAGCCTTCCTTAATAAACGGTCTATCTGATGCAAAAAGAATTTTTAAATCGGATTAGTAGTTCCTGAGATGAGTGCGTTCAAACACACAACAAACCCACTCTGCCTCTTTATAATATATATTAGTATAGATGTAATAAATATATTTGAACTAAATGGTAAATAGAAAGTACCGATCTTTGATTAACCTTGGCAGTTCAAAGCGTAGCAAGATAATTAAAATTATTCCACCTTGAGAATTATTAATCAAAAATGTAATCATAAAGAACCTAATCAATATTGTACGACGTACGTACAATGTTCATTAATTTGTTACGTTGCGTATATAATATGTGGTTAAAAATATGTAGGTATTTACTCGTAGTGTTGTACAAGAAACAACGAATGTTATGAACCGTTTGCGTTCTGCTCTTATTTACCTCTCGTATATATTTTATTTGTCTTACTGGTGTAGGTAAAGAAGAAAAAATATTTTTTAGTTAAAGAAATTTTAAGTAGCGAAGTAAAAAATTTATGGTGGTACAACCATTGAATAGTGTGGACCATGAACGAATTGTGGTTAATTCGTTCATGGCGTGGACATTACAAAAATGGCTATTTTATATTTACTGACCACGTGATCAGAGCTTTGGGCCTATCTATTATTATATAGATCAAAATCTAAGGATTAACACATACATAAGTCGTTTTTGGGTAGATTATAAGTATAGCTACAATACGACGGTATTATCTACATATATATAAATACTAGCGACTCACCCTCGCTCCGCTCGGGTTCGTCCCTTGGGTGGGGTCTGGGAGGACCACCCTTATCCTTATCACTTAGTGGTATGGAAAATAGATAGTAGCCAATTTTCAGACCTACTGAATACGCATATAAAATTTGGTAAAAATCGGTAAAGCCGTTTCGGAGGAGTACGGTAACAAACATTGTGACATGGAAATTTTATATATTAGATTTTTTGTTTAGTAGCTATTGATGAGCTTTAGTATAATTAATTAATTATAAAAAAAAAACTAAAACAGTTTTTGTTTTCCCCAAAATGTTCAATAATGATTATGATATAATAAATCTATTTAATAACTTAATCTATACATATAATAAAATCGTAACTAAGCCGAATCTGTGCATTAAATATTTTTTGGAAAATCTTATTGAAATAAACATTATTATCGATATAAGGGCCGAATCTATAGTTTTTCGAATTTTGTCTGTCTGTCTGTTACCGTATCACAGAAAAACCACTTGAGGGATTTTGATGAAATTCGGTATGGTGATAGCTGGTTATCCGGGTCAACATGTAGAATACTTTTTACCGCGGGAAAATGTCTCATTTCTGAGAAAACATACAAAAACTGTAATGTGAGAGTATTCAGTATACTAATATGTAAAACCTAAGAATTTGGTTTTTGGTCATCCAAACGCGGGCGGAGCCGCGGGCAATGCTAGTTAAACATAAATTTATTATGTACGTACAATGTACATACATATTATAATATATGTAAGTACACGATAACCTTTGTGAAAATACACCGTCCTCGTTAATTTATATAAAGTTTCAATACAAATTAACCCCTTGAGGCATGTTACTTTACATCCCTTTCAAGAGTTATGCCGCATAATTAGAACCAGTCAAACAGCTCAAACGATATTTATCAAACGACAACTAAGTAAATGAAACATCGAGTTTGTAATTTGAATATAAAAAGGAGATACTTTGTTTAAAAACATAATTATTATATACATTCATATTTATTTCATCGAAATAGCCAAAATATATTATTATTCTTAGCGAGTATACAAGTCATTTTAATGAAAACCGTCCAAGTGCGAGTCGGACTCACGCACGAAGGGTTCCGTACCATTATCTATAAAAACGGGAAAAAAATCATGTCTGTTGTATGGGAGCCCCCTTAAATATTTATTTTATTATGTTTTTTAGTATTTGTTATATTATAGCGATAACAGAAACACATCATCTTTAAAAATTTCAAATGTCTAACTATCATGGACCTGAAGCTAGCGGCCGACTAGCAGCCGGCCACCTGACGAATTAAACAAACTATCACGGTTTTTGAGATACAGCCGGTGACAGACAGACGGACGGGCAGCGGAGTCTTAGTAATAGGGTCCCGTTTTACCCTTTGGGTACGGAACCCTAAAAATCAGCAATAAACAAACGGCAATATATGTACCATCTATTAGAAATAGTAATATACAATTCATACGCATATACATATAAAAAAGCATTGGTTTGAGGTACTAAAACAAAACACGCAACTGTAAAATAATATGGGTACATATCATTAAAGCGATATTAATGAGACCATAAACGAAAGATTTACTTTTAACTACTCTATATTTCCTCTATCCAACCACTTTTTAGTTCCATCGTCAGGTCTTTTCGATGGTAGATATTAAATTATTGTATCGTCTTCCGGACTTGACATACTGTAAAGTTTCAAATCAATACGCCATTCGAACGGAGTAGGTTAACTTCGAGTTGCAAGATCTCAATTACATGATACACAAACGAAGCTTATAAACTTATTGTATCATTACGCTTATTTTTCTTTCTTAGATTTAAGCGTATATTTGTCATTTTAAATAGAACTAAGATTTCGCGATAGACACGTTTGTCTCACATTGTAGTGACCCTACTTGCTGTGCCAGCGGTCGCGGGTTCGAGTCCCGCTGGGGGGATTCATTTGTGTGATGAGCACGAATGTTTGTACTCCAGTCATGGGTATTTATATTTATAATATGTATGTATTTTAAGTTACATGTGTAGTGTATCAATTATCTGGTATCCATAACACGAGCCTCGTAGCTTACCATGGAACTACATAAATGGCGCTATGTGTTAATGTCCAAAAAGATTATTATTATTATTATATTTTGACTTACCCGACCTTGTGAATGCTTTACAGCAATCATGGTTATCGGAAAGAGAAAGGTTTTTGTCGTCTCAGTTTTACTTAGAATAACGTGTTCAAAATTTTTCATTCATTCATCATTTCTAATACATATGTGCACTGTGCATTATATCTTTAACCATTCGATTAGACGAACCCACAACCGTTAATAAAGTAACAACAAAATCCACAAACGAATGTCTGAAATAGATTTTATATTTATAATTTACAATAGAGATTTTAAATATGCTGTAAACTAAACAATAAAACCCCCAGTCTGTAGACAGCAGACGCAGTTTCTTATAATCGATATATTTACCAAACTAATAGGTCAGCGATTAATAGGTCAGATCCTTTACGTCTATCACATATTATAATATTTGCAATAAAAATGAAAGCGTAGTTTATTATTTCAAATAAAAAAGTACATATGTTACGTTCAACTTTGATTTTTTATATCTCAAGGCAAGTGAAAAACTGAAAAAATCGAAAATCGATTAAGTGCTGTTCGAATTCGTGCACCCAAGGGTGTTGTGCCATTCATTATCTTACTAATATCATTAATGTGAAAGTTTAGATGGATGTTAGGATGTTTGTTACACAAAACAGGTAAATGGATCTGGATGACATTTGGCAAAGAGATAGATAATAGTCTGGTATAGCACATAGGCTACTTTTTATCCCAGAAAAATATAAATGTTACGTTTCTTATATGGAAACTCTAGGAATCAGGAGTACTACCATACAATCCCAATTTACAGGGTTCCGTAGGCATAAGGCAAAAATGCAACCATTATAATTTCATCATGTCCGTTTGTCACACACATTTTCTCAGAAACTATTGGAGCATGTTACTGAATTTTTTTGAGTACGAGTCTCGTGTAACCCTCTAGACAATTCTACAGTCAAATTACAAAAAAAATAGGGCATTCAATGCATAACATTAAAGCTAAGGAGTGGAAAAAACATTAAGAATCCTCATAAGTCTATGGGATATTTCCTGTTAGGTCTTTAAAATGTAAAATATAAAGTTTCATGCAACGGAGCCCTCAGTATGTGAGTCAAGCTTGCTTTTGTCCATTTTTTTTATTTTTTGATTCATAAGACACCTACTTTCTTCTTAGCTATACTTATAGTGAAAATAATCCGAGCAAAATGGATGTCTATAAAAATTTTCTTAAGCATCTCATTACTTGATTACCTATTACTAAGCTTCCGCAGTCCGTATGTCCATCTATCAGAGGGCTGTATCTCATGAACCGTAATAGAGAGAGTTGAAATTTTCACAGAGTGTGTATTTCTATTGCTGCAATAACAATAAATATCTAATAAAAAAAAAACCAAGATTATGAATTTCAAAAAGGCTACCATGTAAATTAAAAAAAAAACGATTATAGTAAAAAACCCTTCGTGTGCAAGTCCAACTCGCACTTGACCGACTTTATATATAGTACTCGTATTTCCCTTTTAATATAATATCAGACGTTCATCCGCAAAAACACTCAAAGAGACAAGTTAAGCGAACGTTAAATCTACGAGTGGCTGTTAAAATACATCATTTACATCAATACCAACGTATAAAAATCGAAAGTTGTTGTTTTTGTAAAAAGGGAAAGTATTTTTGAAGTAAAAAACATATTTTTTATAAATAAATCGGCCATTATTCTTTAACACATCAATTTCTGTTCCCGATCAAAGGGGTCATTTCAATAAAAGATCATTGCGAAGGAATTAGCTTTTACGTTATCAGTCTGAGATTTACCGCAAATAATGTACGGGGAATCGGAGTAATGCATAAATATATAATATGAAATTATATAGAATTGAAACTCTACATTTTATATACAAACATATATTTTTTGCTATATTATTTTTTAAACGTTATTTGTAGTTTGTCTTGTTACCATTTCGTTGGCATGAAACTTTTATCTAAAGAATTATTATAAGGAGACAGAGTTTGTTCGTTTGAATGCGCTAATCTCAGGAACTACTAATCCGCGATATTTTCGCTAATTGTGAATCCGTTATCATAATGCTTCATTTAACCAATATACTCAAAGGTGGACTCAAATAATTTTATAAAAATACTAGCGACTCACCCTCGCTTCGCTCGTACGTTTTAATGTAAATATAGAATAGATATACTATATACTGTTATATACATATATTATTTATTTCTAACTTAAACTTGACGTATTGTTGTAGTTGGTAGGTCCACCACTAGTGAAAGTAATCCGAAGTAGTGTTTCCCATACAAAATAACCAGTTCTGAACTTTTCGATTTTCCAGCTGTCCTTATGGGTTTTTCCAAATTTGTTTGATATTTAAACCATCCCTGATATAACGGCTGAACCGGGTATATTCCTGATATACCCGGTTCAGCCCTTTTTGATGTTTAGCGAGACTAATGAACAGCAATACATTTATTTATTTATATATATATATATATATATATATATATATATATATATATATATATATATATATATATATATATATATATATATAGTTATTATATTTTAAGTGCTTTTGAAGTTAAAGTATCTTTTTAGTTAAAAAATAATCTCAATTCATACATACATATATTTTGTTCACATTGTAAGGCATTAACGATAAATACGCAGTGCGATTTTTTTATATACAAAGATAAACTGTAAAATTCACCAAATAAAAGCAAAAATTATGATTCATATCTTACAAAACCTATAATAATTTAGTTTGGTGAAGGATTTATAACCGGAAATTGTTATTTTAGAAGCTAATTCATTTCCTGTTTATGTTACGTGATATATGGACATGGTGTGACACTTTTGGTTTTATCCGACGTAGCGCTCCGTCCTTTTCGCCTAACATAGACGATGCGTAAAGATGAATGTAAAGATAATTAAATGAATCCTCTTTATTAAAATATTGTTAGAATCCCGCCATTGGCCAAAAACAATATATCTGCGTAGCAAGTGGGTTTGATTTCCGCACGAAAAATAATGAAATAAAAATATTTGTAAGGCATAAAGTGAATTTGAAAATCTCAACCAATTAAAAAAGTCAAAACAGTAGACTGTAGAATACACTGCACGAGATATGAATTCACGACTTACCTATACCTATTAATTTAGTAATTTATAACGGTGAAACTAACACTGTTACATTTTCACACTTTAACCGCTGAACGGATTTTAATAAAATATAGCAAGGACATGATTGCATCCTGGGATGGGACATAAGCTATCTTTGAACCCCACCCCGCTTACCACGCGAGCGAACCGCATGCAATACCTAGTAAAATATAAATTCAATGTATAATTTAGTTTCTTATTAACGGCTTACAACCATTCTTGTACCTACTATCGTTTAAGGGTTCCGTACCCGAATGATGCCAACGGGATCCTATTACTAAGCCTCCGCCGTCCATATGTATGCCTGTCATCGAGCTGTATCTCCTAAACCGTAATAGGTATAGCTTTGAAATTTTCACAGAGAGTATATTTCTATTGCCGCAATAACAACATATAATAAAAAACCAAGATAGCGAAAAAGCTCGCCACGCAATCAAAAAAATCGATTATGATACGATGTGCGAGTCAGACTCGCACTTGACCGGTTTTTATAGTTAGCTACGTAACAAATAAGATTACAACCTGTCTGATAGTAAGCAATATCCATACCTATTAGCTATTGCAACAAATCATTCGCGTGATTAATTAAGCGTGTTCATTCATACTAACACCAGCATGGCCGGACTACGCAAACAATTTATGCTGACCGTACGGTGTATGCTGAGGGAAAATAATTATGCTAAATGCTTAGAATAAGACAAGGTATCTACTTAACTGAATGCCGTCACCCGATAATCGATATACAGTCGCACGATTGTAGTAGATAATAGAGTTCGAAATCCTTTACTTTCCTCTGGCAAAATAATAAATATGTTGGGACATTAACACACATCACCATCTAGTTCCATGGTAAGCTACAAGGCCTGTGCTATGGATACCAGATAGTTGATACACTACATATATACAACTTTAAATACATACATATTATAAATATAAATACCCATGACTGGAGTACAAACATTCGTGCTCATCACACAAATGAATGCCCCCAGCAGGACTCGAACCCGCGACCGCTGGCACAGCGACTATTAATAGCACTACAAACTGAGCCAAACACTGTTACATTTTTCACTAACTATCACGCATGGTACTCATCAAAATGAATTAAATTAAACCTCAATAGATTAATTCGTAAAATAATACCACTATCGATCCCCTAGATTAACATCAAATGAAATCCATGCTTACATTTTGCTTTGTCATCTGGACATCAAAACTTACAAAATCATTTGGAATTAACTTTCGCGATTTGAATACATAGTTGTTACTTTGGTTTTAGTCAAGAAAAATTATTAAAACGTCTTAAAAATTATTGTATGAAAAGGAGACACGAAAGGCACTGCCAACATTTAGATAGACCTACACGCCAGTGCGCCATGAAGGTTATTATAATATATAAACTGTATAAAATTATAAATATCTTGAAAACTAATTAAATTATGTCAAATGCGTCACTGTCAACCGTGCGGAACAATTTCATGGTCTTTAGGAAGACTCATGTGATACGTCCAACCGCGGAAGTATCGGCTTGCAGCCAGTATTTGATGCGTGCTGTGTGCCTACACTTTGCGTATATAAGAATTAATGTATACTGTAAACAGATAAATAAAATTGAAGTGTCTGTTTGTAATGTTAAAATCACAGCGTTTTACTAAATGAAATTATATACGGTACTTGCTCGTATAAGAAAAACACAATTTTTACTATTTTTGTCTATCTGTCTGTCTGTTGATCCGGATAATATCTGAAACGGCTGCACTGATTTTGACGGGACTTTCACTGGAAGACAGCTAATGTTATAGGGAGTAACATAGGCTACTTTTATTTTAGAAAAAGAATTAGGGTTCCGCTCAAAACAATTAAAGCGAGGGTGAGTCGCTAGTGTATATAATAAAATTGAGACGGAGATGATTTTTTATTGTCTTATTTGACGACACGTTTGGCTCCGTTTGTAGTGACCCTACTTGCTGTGCCGGCGGTCGTGGGTTTGAATCCCGCTGGGTGCATTCATTGGTGTGATGAGAACGAATGTTTGTACTCCAGTCATGGGTGTTTATATTTATAATATGTAGTATTTAAAGTTCTATATGTGTAGTGTGTGTGTGTAGTGTATCAACTATCTTGGTATCCATAACACGAGCCTCGTAGCTTACCATGGAACTAGATGGTGCTGAGTGTTAATGTCCCAACATATTTATTTATTTATTTATTTATTGGGAGATGTTTTAGATACAGAGGTTTTAGATTTTTATCTGTCTGTCATATTAGTTTGAGTTCAACATAATATTTTAAAGAATGTTAAATGAACTAAAAAGAGAATTAGCGGACACCATCTGTGCGTAAGCTACCATAAGTGCAAGTGCAATGCTGTTCTTTATAATGTCGAATGTCGAGTTAATTGTAACTTTGTAATACAAACGACCAATTATCTTAATTTTTATCGAGATAAGAAACTTTTGAACAGAATTATATGTTTTGATTAGTATACATTTTTAATTTTAGCTTTAAAATGTTAAAAGTTAAAGGCTATAATATCACATAATATATAGCTATCTATTCCATACTAACCGTTGAAACGTACCCAAGGACGAACCCGAGCGAAGCGAGGGTGAGTCGCCAGTTATAATATACGAGTGGGTTTCATTTCGGTATAATAGATCTACCACTTTAATTAGTGAGAATCACACTTAGTACCTTTATAAAGCGCTGATATATAATAATTATATTTATTTGTATACAATTTTAATCAAAACCACAGAATCAATTACGTATGATTGAACACAAAATGTACGTGAATCGTAATTTAACCATAGAACAATCGAGGATCTTGAAGCTATTTTGAATTTATAAATATTAATCTATCGGCAGACAGTGACGTCCTTGCAGGCAAGACTAATATAATCTCAAATACATTGTAAGTACTTTTTTCTGTGTGTACGTCATTGTGTTGTCAAAAAAAAAAAATATAATAGCTGCCATTCACTGACAATCTAATCCGGTGGATTGGTCCACGACATAGTTCGAAGACTAATTTGTACGTGTATGGTACCTATTTAACTGCCTCAGCCTCTAGTCGCTAGCATGTATGGCTGCAGATCCAAAGGTCCCGGATTCGAGTCCCGGGTCGGGCCAAGTTTAGTTACCAAGTTTTTTTGTCCAGAAATTCATAGTAATAGCCAAGAGTGTGTAAGCGATCCTGCGACGCCCCATTAAGAAAAGGGGAGGTTTTGTTGGGTTTTAGTGAGTATTATTGGCTTTTCTAGCTGGTGAGTCCCACAAAACCACATGTAGGTATACAGATGGTATGCGTTAATGTATTTCCCATCGTTAAAAAAAGGGAAGTCTTGTCGCGTCGGCCTTGCGGCTAATCTCTCACCGATCGTGTCTAATTGTCGTTAGTTACTCGTAGTTTAAAAGTGACAGGAATAGAGAGTGTACTTGTGTCTGTGCGCGCAATTGTGCGTTATAATAATATCTCCTACGCCGATGACTATTCTCATCGTCAGTGAGACTGGCCAAACGCATCAGTAAATTTAATCCCTCCACGACCGCGGACACGCCGGCGTGTCAGTTAACAATAGATTTCTTAGAATTTTAATTAATTGCTTAGAAATTTACCTGGAGGTGTTAATATCAATATTACTGATCCTCAATCAAAGAGGTTGTTTAGTTGTTTTTTATGATTAAATCTGAGATTTGAGGTATTTTTATCTGAAGAAAATGTGTGGCCGGATGAGTGATAAGTTAATTTTTCCCCGGCTGCCTTGGCTGGTTCCCGTGAGATATAAGCATTTGGCTAAAAGTTGATGCGTTCCCAGACAGACAGACAGACTAAAATTCTAAAACTTATAGATTCGACCTTTGTATCCGATAATAATGACTTTCGATAATATTTTCCAAAAAATATTTAATGTACATCTGACTCAATCAGAATTTTATTAGATATAATATGTATACACGACACAAAATACTTAATTCATAAGTACAATACTTAACTGGTTAAAAAACTCACACAATAATTGACTTGTATCATGAATTATATAAGAACTTTTTCATTTAAGAGCTTACATGCACGTAATAATAACTACACTAAAAACTACTATAAAAACCTACGAGTATATTATGTAAAACATTTACATATACAAGTCATTCTTTTTTTTTATTTTACACCAATTTAACGGTTTTGAGGCAGTGCTATGGCACTGGCTATATTATGATATAGTGCCGGAATAGTTTCCGATGAAAACAGCCAAAATGTTATAATTTCTTTACCTCAACCTTAGTTTTTGACATTAATTTGATTTTTTTTTTGCATTACAAGTTACGAGGTACTCGTAAAACTAGAAACACAGTAGTTCTTCTATACATATAATAAAATTGTAACTAAGCCGAATCTGTACATTAAATATTTTTTGGAAAATCTTATTGAATAGACATTATTATCGATACAGAGGCCGAATCTATAGTTTTTAGAATTTTTGTCTGTCTGTCTGTCTGTTACCGCATCACAGAAAAACCACTAAAGGGATTTTGATGAAATTTGGTATGGTGATAGATGGTTATCCGGGTCAACATATAGGATACTTTTTACCGCGAGAAAATGTCTCATTTTTTGAGAAAAAATACAAAAACTGCAATGTAAGAGTATACTAATATGTAAAACCTAAGAATTTGGTTTTTTATCATCTAAACGCGGGCGGAACCGCGGGCAATGCTAGTCTAAAATAAATTTATTTGGTAATGTTACCAACATTTCGTAATTTGTTAAACTAACTCTGCTAACTTATGAAAAACATTAACTTATCAAGACGTCCGTCTGTCTACATATGGCTGCTGTACAAAGAAATAGCGTTCTCAAATAAGACATAAATAAATAGTTTTTACAATTTGAACGTCAACGCTGCGTCGCCAGAATCATAAGTGGCGACGCGTGATCGCCTTGACGGCCCGAGCCTATATGTTGAATAAATGAATTTAATTGAATGTTGTAATAGGCATGTTAATGGTATAGATATATTGGAGTTTATATATTTTATTATTTAATTATGTTAGAATGCTACTTAATCGATAGAGCAAATAAATCTAGATAGTTGTGATTTATTATATTTTATCAACATTAGATATGGCGGCGCTGTAAATCGATTTTATTTAGAGACTAACGATTCACCCCCGGTGATTCTTTAAATTGACATAACCTTTTTTATTTATGAACCTATTTTAATAAAACAAATACTAAATATTAAGTGAAGCTTACCACAATATATTAGTGAAAACCGCACCTAAATCGGGTAATCCGTTTCTGAGATTAGCGCGCACAAACGCACAGACAAAAAATCTGAAATCATTGATTTAGGTTCTGTTGCGTTTATAAAAAACCCCAACAATAGTTTTTCTCAAATATTTTCCATGTATTTACAGACAGCGATCAGTCACACTTTTACTATACGTATGGATTATATTGGATATTATATGGTGTCAATTAAAATAAAAACAAGTGTTGATAAACGATAGTTAACATTTCATGTAAGAAAGAACTCCACTAAAAACTCTGTAATTGGCAAACTCATATAGAACATGATACGCACAATACACGAGTCACGAAGTCTTCAAATCCTATTAGGTATTTGTACAGTCGATAAAAATGTATGCCTCGACTAGGAATAAAACACGTGACCTTTGACATTATTACGTATTTAACACACATATACATATATATGTATGTACATAATATTTCTAAGGTGTAGAAAATTTAGCAGCTTACTGAATAAACAGAAAAATCCAATACATTCTAACTAGGGTGTCCCCATTTCATTGGCCTCATCTATTTATAACATTCACAAGATAAAACTATTTATCGATCTTATGGGGGGCGCAGGGTTGTGTAAAATCACCCCATTAATATTATAAATGCGAAAGTTTGGATGGAAGGATGTTTGTTACTCAATTACGCCAGCGACAGAACGGACCTGGATGAAATTTTGCAAAAAAATACATTATATTTTTTATCCCGGAAAAATGTACAATTCCCGTGGGATAGATTTGTTCTTGTTTTTTAAAGAGTCTTTCTATTCCATACTAACCGTTAAAACGTATCGTATCGAGTAATAACATTGTAATATAGATAACTTCTCACTACTATTATAATACGAAAGTTTGTGTGTTTATTGCTCCGTCTGGATGAAATTTAGGGCACAAAAACATTGTTTATGACCTGGAGTAAAGAATAGGCTTCTGTTTGTAAAAAAATACGAGAACCATGAAGTGGCGCTATTATAAATAGCTATACCCAAGGAAGAACCTCAGCGAAGCGTGGATATGTTGCTAGTATTCTAATATAGCACAATAAATGAGATAATTAACTCGAGTCAATATAAAAAAAACTAACTTTGTATTACATTAATGAATTTATAATGATAGTATAAGTTTAAAGTTGCTCTATAATAACTTCTTATTGTATAAAATATAATGTATTTGACCTTTTATATATATAAGTTAAGTTTGAATGGCCTGTCCAATCCACTCACGTCTTACAATGTTTATTAGTGTTGTTAAGTTTCTCAAGAAATGCACGCAGAAATAGAATAGTAAGCTCGTAGTGAGGTAGAAACATTATGAAATTGAATAAATCCGACTTTATAAATAAACTTGTGATTTATTATAATAGTATTTGAAGTCGTGCATCTCCATCGTACGCAGTCCGTCACGGTGACAAGTTCTTACCGGTTTTGGCTTCACCGCTAATACATATATGTATTAACTTTAAAAACCTTACCTTTAAAGGCGCAGCAAAAATCTCTGAAAGCCACCTTGTCAATCTGTCAGTCTGTCACAGTACTTTAATTGTACCAACTATGAAACCGTGTTTTCTTGTTAGGTGTTAAATTTATTACTATATACGTCCTCTTGCATTTAACTTGTTCTTACTTAAGTATCTTTATGTAAACGATAAAACAAATTTAAGTTTAACATACCTACTTGGATAAATTCTTTATTTTTTAAATTATTATTTAAAATATGTACTGTACTGAAGGGTTAAATATACTAATACTATAAAGAGGCAGTTTGTTTGTTTTTGATCTATTGAACGTTGTTGTTGATCTATTGAACGCGCTAATGACAGAAACTACTGATCCGATTTGAATAATTGTTTTTGCATTAGTTGGCCCGTTTATTATAATAGGAAGGCTATATATCATAATCCATTATATAGTCTATTTCATACTAACCGGTTAAACGTACCTAGGGACGAACCCGAGCGAAGCGAGGGTGAGTCGCTTGTATTAAATAATTTTAAACTATATACATACATACATATTATTAATATATTTCTATAAAATTATTATAATTTACGCACTTACAATCTAAATTAACATAAAATTAATCAAATATGACATTCATTCATTTAAATGAACAAAATAATTGATGTTATTACATTTTATTGCCAAGACAAAGGAAATTTTGATTTAAAATTTAAGCTAAGTAAAATCTACAGACGTAGTTAATCTCGTTTGTAGCGTAAAGTAATAAAATACCAATTCCGAATGTAATTCGTTATGAAAAAAATAATGAAATATTTCGTACAGACAGCCCTAAGCCGCCCTACAGCGTTGGTAATAAGTAGGGACATCCTACTCGATCTGTAGGAAGACCACGCGATCCATACAACCGCTAACTAGGAAGTTTGAGTTTTGTACGGGATCTTAGCTTATGAAACTTACTAATTGTTGGAGAAACCAATTATAAACCTAAACTAACCCATAAACTTAACACAGTTTTCATTATACTGAATCATAATTATGTCGACTAAAAAGAAATAATGAATGAATGAATGAAATAAATTTTATTCAATTAGACTTATTACAAGTACTTTTGAATCGTCAATTTAATGAAAGCGTCAGTGTAGTCAGTCCGCGAGGAAGCTACCACCGGCTCGAAAAGCAGTTCCGCTGAGAAGAACCGGCGAGAAACTCAACAGTTGCTCTTTTAAATATAGAGGTTACATTTATTTTATTAACATAACATTATAGATAGCCTGCATATGAGTCAATATCACTCAATTCCTCACATTTTCATCAACAAGAAACTCTTCAACAGTATAATACGCTTTGCTTGATAAAATATTTTTAATCTAATTTAACATATCTGGGTAAATTTCTAAGAAATTAATTAAATTTCTAAGAAATTAATTAAATTTCTAAGAAATCTATTGTTAACTGTAACGCCGGCGTGTTCGCGTTCGTTGAGGGATTAAAAGCTTTACATACAAACATAATTTTAATATTTTTAGAAAATTGACTTACCTACGTGTTTTATCAATTAAAAAAAACTAATTTTAAATTAAAGATTAATAAAGACGAAAAGAAAGTACATTTTACTAGTTCTTCTACATATTATTGGCACCCTACACTGTCATATCTACAGCTCTATATATTTTTTTCTTAATTGTTATTTTTATGCCTATTTTTTAGGTGATAGATAGCCCCCTGACAGAATTTATGACTTCAAATACATCTTTAAGGGGTTCCATACTTTGATGTAGCAAACGAAGCTGAAACAGAGCTGACAGCTGTAACGATGTTTGTATAGCAATCTAGTTGATAAATGTGAAACGACCTGTTCGTTTGTGGGTTGATTATGCAAGAAATAAAAACTTTTATACCTACCGATTTAGAACGGATTTTCATTATTTTAATATATTTAAATTTACATTAGTTGTACGCAAAAAGTAGTTTTATAATTATTCGACAAAAACTTAGCAAATAAATATGACGTAGAATAAGTTTATACAACCATAAAAAAATTACTTGGGTGCATAATTTATACAGATAAAAAATTATAATATACTAGCGACTCACCCTCGCTTCACTCGGGTTCGTCACTAGCTTGCTTTCCAATATAAACTTTCATCCCCATTTTCACCCCCTTAGGGATGATTTCAGGGATAAAAAGTCTTATGCCCTTCCCAGGGTCTCAAACTATCTTCTTACCAAATTTCATCTAAATCGGTTCAGTAGATCCAGAGATTACACCCTACAACGTCACAAACTTTACCTCTATACATAATATATTAATATAGATGTATGACAGACTATAGAAATAAAAAAAAAAGTAATTCAACTGCCACATACTAACATCTGGCTGTATACGAGTACTTAATACATACGCGACATGCGAGCGAGAATGTGGGACGCCATATTGTCGCTTTGTTTTGTCTCCGCTTTCTTCCACTAAACACCAATATCGACTGAACGCACTTTGATCCCTAAAGCCGCTAGTGTAAGAGCTAGATGTTATTTTTTTGTGATCGTAAAAGTTACTTCGAAATGACTGTACAGTTTTAGTCTTATGCAAGTGTATTGACACCGAGCTTTGAGATTTCTGGCATTTAAACATGTGTCGATGTGTAGTACTTATAAGATACTAGCAACACCCGCGGCTTTGCTCGCGCTAAAACTACATAAAAAACTCCATAAAGATAGGTTTCATACAAACTTTCATCCCCTATTTTACACCCTTATAGGATGAATCTTCAAAAATGCTAAAACACGTATTTATTTAATTTAATTAAAGAGCATTTGTAGCAAGTTTCAAATAATTCTCATCATAAATATTTTTTTGGATTGTATTGTAACGTGTTTCCCGTGGGAATTATCTCCCGCGGTAAAAAGTAGCCTATGTCACTCTCCATACAAAAAATCATGCTAATCCATCACTCTGTTTGGAAGTGTAAGAAGGACAAACAAACAAACTTTTACATTTATAATATTAATATGGATTAACGTAATGTTAGGAAAATATATTATGTATTGTGTTTTTTTTCTCATCATTTTTTTTTAAAATCTTAGTATCTAACATAACCTGCACAGCTTTAAAAATAGTTGGTGGCATATTGTAAAAAGTAATTACCGATGTATTAATCTCGCTTATAAACAAAGTATATACTCGTACATATCTCCATTCCGAATTTCGGTTAGATCTGTTGAACTGTTTCTGCGTGACGAGTAACAAACACAATCACTCAACTTTTTTCATATGCTACAATGAAATGAATTTATTGCTAAAATATAGAATACTAGCAGAAGCCGAGGCTTCGCTCGCGCTAACACTACAAAAAACACTCAAAAAAGGTAGGTTGAAACAAACTTTCATCCCCTATTTTACTCCCTTATGGGATAATTTTCGAAAAATGCTGAAACACGTATTTATTTAATTGTATTGAAGAGCGTTAATAACAAGTTTCAAATAATTCTGATCATAAATATTTTTTTGAGTTGTATTACAACGTGTTTTCCCGTGGAAATAAGATCTCTCGGGGTAAAAAGGTAAAAATCACGCCAATCCGTCACTCCGTTTCGACGTGAAAGAAAGACAAACAAGCAAACAAACAAACACACTTCCCCATTTAATAATATTTTAAGTATGGATGCCTACACTTTTTAGTATTAGAGATAAAATCTCAATAGTCCCTGGTAATAAATAGGAGTTAGGTCAAGCAAATATCTAAACATAGGCAACAATTTGGTTTTATTCCATTATTTATATCCGGTGCGTTCCTAAGAGGACCCTCGCTCATAACTATAACAGTTATGTACCAATAAAATCTAGGATAACCATTCGTATTGCTTAACCTTTATACGACGATGAGTCGAATCGTTTTGCTTACTTTTATTTTCATTACATAAATGTTAATCTATTCTATACATATAATAAAATTGTAACTGATCGCTGTCTGTACATGGAAAATATTTGAGAAAAAAACTATTATTGAGGGTCTTTATTAACGTAATAGAAGCCAAAACAATGATTTTTAGATTTTTTGACTGTTTGTCTGTGCGTTTGTGCACACGCTAATCTCAGAAACGGCTTACCCGATTTGGGTGCCGTTTTCATTAATGTATACCTAGTGGTAAGCTTCACTTAACATTTAGTTTTTGTTTTATTTCAATCTGTTCATAAATAAAAAAAATGTCAATTTAAAGAATCAACTAGTGACGAAACCAAGTGAAACGAGGTTAAAACGAGGGTGAGTCGCTAGTGGTAAATATATACAATACTAGCGGCTCACCCTCGCTTAGCTCGCCTCTAGAAAAACAACACCAGGTCTAACCCACGGGAACCGTACTTTTTCCGGGATAAAAAGTTACCTATGTGTTATTCTTATGTATGAGCAATGTTAAGGCACGTCTGACACTTTATTGCGTGGCAACTTTACAACCGCCCACATCGTGTGGTCCGTGCCTAATTAGACGGTCATCGATGTGAAGTGATTTGTATAATCTGTGAGTTCAATAGACAATATAGTGAAGTGACAGAACGTTAGCTATATAAGGCGGTGATTTGACATAAACCTCCCTTCTTATTCTTATACTCTTCATTCCCATTTTTCTTCTCGTAGTATTTGTGGCTAATCAAATACAGTATAATTCTGAATAACATCTTTTATTTTACAATCTTTCTGTACAATAATTCGTTTCCATAAAAAATGAGAACAAACAAGCAATATTATTGCAAAGTTTCATCAAAATCCATTCAGTAGTTTTTGCGTGAAAGAGTAACAAACATACATCCATACATACATTCTTACAAACTTTCGTGTTTATAATAATAGTAGGATAGTTGGATAATGACCAAATGTATTACATACTATATTTTGACTTCACTTTACATGGCGATCGGGCGCAATTACGTTTTATAATTAAACTTACTCCACATAACAAATATAACAAAAGCCAAAATTTGAACTTGATTAGAACCAATCTTTTAACACACTTTTATTATCTGCAATTGTAACTTATTATCCAATCAAATCTTGAAAGTCGTTTTAATCTACTTCTCTCTTATCGATTTGAAACTGTATATGTATATGTTGCCTACTTACCTTACCTGCCTGTACCTTACTTGCTGTGTCAGCGGTTGCGAGTTCGAGTCCCGCTGGGGGCATTCATTTATTTCTTCTCAGTCCCGCTGGTGGCATGAATATTTGTTCTCAGTCATGGGTGTTTATATTTATAATATGTATGTATTTAAAGTTATATATGTATAGTGAATCAACTATCTGGTATCCATAACACAAGCCTGGTAGCTCACCATGGAACTAAATGGTTCTGGGGTAATATCCCAATATATTTATTTATCTTTAATGCACAGTACAATAAGTATATTTGTGATCATCGAGCTAATCTGATGATGAAGCCCGGAGGTGAAAAATTGTAAAACTTAAATTGAAGCCTAACTTGATTCATTTTGATGTATCCCACACAATAATGTTGTGAAAAAAAATTATTTGTTTCTTTCAAACTATAATTTTTTCTCTTATTTTTATTTTTAAAATACACTCGACTGTGTTTTAAACAGTGTGTGCAGAAAATAGCCAAAAAATCCATTATAATAATTGTGCCTTCTATTTTTACCCGACTGCGCGGAGCAAAGAAGGGTAATGTGTTTATATATGAAACTAAAAGTTATATTTCATTAAAAAGTATATATAATACTAGCGGCTCACCCACGCTTCGCTCATGTTCGCCTCTAGAAAAACACAAGATCTATCCCACGGGAACCGTTCATTTTTCCGGGATAAAAGTAACATATTTGTTATTCTGATGTATGAACTATATTATTGTAAAGTTTCATTAAAATACAATCAGTATTTTTTGTGTACTAAGCTGTATAAGTTACTATAGTTTTTTGACTATCCCACGGGAACTCTTTAATATTCCGGAATGAAAAGTATCTAAGATGTTGCCCGGGGATATAAGGTACCACAATGCAAAATTTCATTTAAATCGGTCTAATAGATTCGGAGATTAGCCCGTACAAACAGACAAACAGATAAACAGACAAACAGAGAAACAAAAAGTTTGAAAAAAACTGGATTTGTTCTATTTGTCTTTTTACATCCCCCTGACTCTGTTTTTAGCATTTTTTTTCTATGTACAGACATTCGACCTCTACAGTTTTATTATAGTATAGATATAAAAAAAGATTAAGCAAATGTACAAACATCCCCCGTGTTCAACAGTCGCCTCTCAGTCAATACATGTTGTTAGAATACAGACGTTATGCGACCTTTTCTGTAATAAACTTTGCTCCTCATGAATAAAACACTTGGTAGTTTTACGACATTCGCTTATTCTGTATTGTACTTACCTATTTTTGTTTTTATATCTAAGCATTGCGATATGTGAGGAAACTGGAGGATCTTCCGCCACTTTTTGCTCTTGCCTTTGTTGCTATCGGAACCTCCTGAGGACAAATACACAATATCAATATAATTGCAGTTCATTTTAAGACAAATGAAATAAAATAGATTAAAACAAATAATCTATACAGACAAAATTGAAGTGTCTGTTTGTAATGTCGAAATAAAAGCTTTTTACTAAATGCATATGAAATTATATAGGTACGTTACTAATAAGAAAAATACATTTTTTTTATTTTTGTCTGTCTGTTTGTTTGTTCCGGCTAATCTCCAAAGCGACTGGACTGAGTTTGACGTAATTTTCACTAGTAGATAGCCGATGTTATAAGGAATAAGGCTATTTTTATTTTAGAAAAAGAATGAGGGCTCTGCTCAAAAAGATTATAACGTACGCTAAGTGACTATAAAAAAATACTCATATTGGATTAATATGGATAAAATCATTTTTAATACATACATATATAGATAGATAGAGCCCTTGGTTTGACATGTCACATGACACTCTTGATAAGCCTTCGTATTAGGAATACCAAAGTAGAATTTCTAGATCTAAACACGCATCATTGGGCCACCATAGTCAGTCAATAGGTACATATTGTACCACAACTTTTTCTGTTTAGTAAATTCGGCGAAAGCACACTACGGTGTACTCGCAGATAGACAGGCAAACTAGTAATCGTTCAAGGGGTCTGTTTTAAATATTGAGACACGGATCCCCAAAATTTATTTAAAAAAAAAACAATTCTACATCCAACCTCTCATGTGAAACGGGATCATAAACTTCGTGAGAGAATAAATGTTTTTTGTACTATTTTGGTAAAGACATAACTCTGTATTGAAAGGCTTTTCTCAGCACACGTACATTGTACATAGATAAAACTCTGCGGAAAATTAAGTTTCAGCAAATTAAATGAAAGCAAATAAATAGTCAGTGGTAGCTCAGTGGTAACGTGCTCGCTTGGGAAACCGAGTGAAGCGAGTTCAAATCCCGGGTCTCGCACCTCTGATATTTTCATGTGCGAATCATTCATCCAACATGATTACCACTTGTCTTATCGGTGAAGGAAAACATCGTGAGAAAACCTGCATGTCTGAGAGAACCTAGCAAGTTTTCAAAAGGCATGTGAAGTCCACCAACCCGTACTTGGCCAGCGTGGTGGACTATGGTCTGAATCCCCCTCGTACTGAAGGGAGGCCCAGCAGTGTGACGTTAAAAAGGGTTGAATACAATACTTACAAATAAGTAGTTATATATAGTTATAATAATATTATATTGTACAAGGAAATAGCACAATTTGACATTATTTTTTGAAGGTCAAAAAACCCTAAATTCATCCGCATGGATATAAAGGAAAGATAAACAAATCATATTCTTCAAGTATAACAAATAATCACTTCTACAGCTCAGTCTGTGGCACCATTACTGTAAACCACAGATACAATATTGGAAAGGGACATAGGTATCATAAAAAAAAAAAAACATTTTATATCTCGATATTAATGCAGTTATTAACATAGAAACTGTTTATGATATTATATGCGAAAATGATATCCTAAGTAAATAAATAAATGTATATATATACATACATACATATATATATATATATATATATATATATATATATATATATATATATATATATATATATATATATATTAATTTTTATTAACTTTATTTATAATTATTTTGTTTGTTCGTTTGAACGCGTTAATCTCAGGAACTACTAATCATATTTGAAAAATTCTTTTTTCATTAGATAGCCAGTTTACTGAAGAAGGCTATAGGTATATATCATATTATGTAGTATAGTCTATCTATTCCATACTGACTGTTAAAAAGAACCTAGGGAGGCACCCAAGCGAAGCCAGGGTGTGTCGCTGGTAAGGTTTAAAATTTCTGTCAAATACAACAATTTTAAATTAGCTCACGCTATTGTTTTCTATCCGCTCGCTTGATACAAAACAAGCCTTTATAATGTCGCCTTAATCGTTTCTATAAGAAAAATAAGTGAACATTTTCAAATTAACTTTGCCGCGTAATATTTAAACCTTTTCTATTATAACTTCTTAGTCAATTCTAATAATTTTTAAGCAATTTATACAAGTTATTAATTATTTTTACCAAAAAGGTACACTGACTTAAAAAATCATATTTAATTCAATTATTTCATTGTTAGGGGCGGAATTTTTGGGGATAAGGGAGCTCCTCTAAGGTATAACCTTAGACTGAAGAATTATAAAGCCGGAACCCACCAAAAAATTTTCAAAGTCAAAAGTAGTAGCGTAATTTTACTGTTTATGGTACTATTTTCGAGTTTTGCCAAACAGGTCGTTTACTTTCTTCAAAGAATAAGGAAAATTTTGTATAGGTATTAGTCTTTAGTAGAAGTCGTAGTAAGTTCTATGACACTCTGTCTATATTATTTTTTAGTTTGAAACCTTTTCATTAAAATCGGTTTACAATTAGACAATCACAACACATAAACAGAAATATACACACGAATTCATTACCTTAAAGTCCATTTTGAAGTTAAAAATAACTAACCTTTATAAAATTTACCGTTTCGCCGTTGTGATGGTTGTTCATGCTGACAGATTTGTAATTTTTGACCAACAATTAAGGAACACACACACACATTTTCTTGCAGCAATTTCTAATCATAAATATTAAATAATATTTAGTGCCAGTAGCGTGCATTACTCTTTGTACAGCAGGATCTATCTTGCCAATACAAAGCGCAACATACATAAAACTGAGGACGTGTATACCTACTAAGATTCATTAGTTAAGCGATTGCCTAACATACCTAAACGATGAGATCGTCCAAGCTACAAGAGCACTTTTTATTAGGGTTTCGTAGCCAAATGGCTAAAACGAACTCTTAAGTTCATCATGCCCGTCTGTCCGTATGTCACAGTCATTTTACTATAAGACTATTGAAGCTACATTGCTGAGGTAGGTAGATGTCTCATGTCAATTACTAGACGATCTTACGATCAAATTACAACAAAAATATACATGCATACGAATATAAGTACATATGATATAATTGAAGGGTAATATTTTATTGTAAAAACCACAAGACCGTCCATGTTAACATGATAATAATATATCTATATAAAGGTAATCTTCACAACAAGTCCCCAAACATATTCCACGCTTCTTTGAACAAGTTTTTGCAATATGCTAATATTTTAAAAGGACCACTTATTGTGATATACCAAAACCTTTATCACTGTTATTTATGATATGTATGTATTTAAAGTTATATATGTGTAGCGTATCAACTATCTGGTATCCATAACACAAGCCTCGTAGCTTACCATGGAACTAGATGGTGCTGTGTGTTAAAGTTCCAACATATTTATATTTATATTAAGTCCAATTATTAGCTACTATGCCGCTCTCGGCTCCGCCCACATCAAATATTTACATGTGTAGTGGCTCTGCTCCTAAAGCTCATAGGCTGATGATAGCCCATAATCATCCTCAATAAACGGGCTATTTAATGCAAAGTATTTTTTTTTAATTGGACACATAGTTCCAGAGATTAGCACTTTCAAACAAACAAACTTTTAAATTTTATATACTCAGTATGTATATTCAAATCACGTGGATCCATTGCTGCTTGAAAGAAGGATACACCTCATACACATTTTTGCATTTGTAATCTCTTATAATATATACATATATATATACAAAATATGTACTGGATTGCTAAATATATACTGCGTTGTTGTGAATACGAGAGAAACTTATTAAAATTTTCATATAAAGTTATAATAGAACGTATCTTCGCATGCTTATCTTTAGTCTATCTCAAGTATCTACTATATAAAGCAATTTTCTCTGTACGCTAGTTCCAAAAATACTGAATTTCTAGAATCAACATACATCAACTCATTGCTTATTCATGAAAAGTAGTAGTTATTGTACGAAATACGAATATAATGATAAATTACTTTATTTCATACTAGCGACTTACCCTCGCTTCGTTCGGGTTCGTTCCTAGGTACGTTTTAATGGTTAGTATGAAACACAAATCTTTGAATTTCTCGGATTTTCTTTACTATAATATACGTGCATGTATTATACATACAAACCTTCCTCTTGAATCACTCAATCTATTAAATAAAACCGCATCAAAATCCGTTGCGTAGTTTTAAAGATATAAGCATACATAGGGACAGACAGACAGCGGGAAACGACTTTGTTTTATACTGTGTAGTGATAAACAGTTATTGTGAGTGTGTAGTGTAGTGTACCGTAGGAGATAGACATATCGATCATATTATTGCGGGCATTTTTGTAGACTTTTTATAGACTTACAATTTTCTAGTACACTTAATTTCTAAGGACGACTCGATAGAACACGTTATTGTGTTGTTCCGTGGGAATAAAACATTTTCCTGTAATAAAATATATCCAAAATGTCGACCCGAGTAATAAGTTATAACTACAAAAAAATAATTAAAATCGATTCAGTACTTTTTGCGTGAAACGCGCACACACAAACAGACAAAAAATTAATTATTATTATTTTGACGTCTATATTTTGTACACAATACGGTATATTCAGTTGTTTTTAAAAAATATTTCATGTACAGATTTCGCCAAGTTGCTATTTATTATTACATAATATATTTATGTATTCAGCTGTACTGGCATCGCTTTATCCCAATGATGAAGCCAGCGATTCGCATCTTTGTTGCGAAGTATTTTAGCGTAAGCAAAATCTATTTATTACTACAAAGGCCTGTGTTAAAGATGATAATTATTTAATACTAGCAAAACCCGCGGCTTCGCTCGCGCTTAAAATAGAAAAAACAACTAAAAAGGTAGGTTTCATACAAACATTCATCCCCTATTTTTCCCCCTTTATGGGACGAATTTCGAAAAATGGTAAAACACGTGTTTATTTAATTCTATTGAAGAGTACTAATACCAAGGTTTCAAGTAATTCTGCTCATAAAAATTTTTTTGTGTTATATTATAACGTGTTTTCCCGTGGGAAGGAATTAATCTCCCGGAATAAAAAGTAGCCTATGTCACTCTTCAGTCCTCGAACAATGTCCACACAAAAAGCCACGATAATCCGTCACTCTGTTTTAACGTGAAAGAAGAACAAACAAACAAACAAACAAACACTTTCACATTTATAATATTTAGTATAGAAGTATGTATGTTATGTTATCAAAATATATAACAATTCTAAGTATTATCTATTTTTCTACTTTAAATATCTAAAAACTTTGAAAATAGAGGTTTCAGGCAAAAAAACAGAAATCAATTTTGCAAGAGAATTGTATTGTAAACTTACGCAAAATATATGCAAGAAATAAATAATATCCTCGCTCTCGCGTCCTAGTCTTGTTTCGCATACGAATTTAGTCATTACAAATTCTTCATTGTTTTACGTTGATTTAATCGCAATTGTATGTATATTCTCACTCGAAGTGAATTACTTAACAAGATATTTCAAAACGATCATAAGAATATACCTACGCTTATTTACATTTTCTAAAAAAAGTGACTTTTACCCAATACTTACCCTTGCTTCTTCCAGGTGCGCCGTGACCAATAATGTAATAATAACCTGTTATAATAGGTAATAATAACCTGTTATTTTGTTTATTTTACTTGGTAAGTTTTAACGATTAGTACAGATTTCTCAGAGATGAGACATATTTCCCCGCAGTAATAAGTATCCTATATGCTGACCCGGGTAACCAGCTATCATCATACCACACCAAAATCTGTCTAATGGTTTTCTCAGACAGACAGACAGACAGACAGACAGACAGACAGACAGACAGACAGACAGACAGACAGACAGACAGACAGACAGACAGACAGACAAAATTTTTAAAAACTATTGATTTGGCCTCTGTATCGATGATAATGACTACTTCAATAAGATTTTCCAAAAATATTTAATGTACAGATTCGACTCAGAACTTTATTGTATGTTACATAGATATACGTACCTACACTACACGCTACACTTGTGATGAAAGATTTTTTTTTATGAGGAATAATATTATTTTGTATTTAGAATAGGTTTCGCCTATTCTAGCATAACTTTTTTAATAGAAAAAGAGGCAAAAAAGCAAACGTTTCACCTAATGGTAAATGGTTATCGTCGTTCTCGTTATATATTATACGTTTACAACATAGAGTTAGAGATACGTTGCCGGCCTTTGAGGGGCTTGAAGATACGACCATTGTAGGGCCCCATATTAAAAGCATTTGGGGAAAATCTCAGGACGATCGTTCGATAATTTGCACGTGCGAGGCAGAAATGAACGTCGCACACCTACATCACTGATTTACTTACTTTAATTACTTTGTCAAAAATATTTATTTTATACATACGAGTAAGTATATCTGCTAAAATATGAGACTTAGATATTTATATGGTATGATGGCCTTTTTTGTAGAGCTATTAGAGGTCTACATAATTATTAGCCATACATAGTTTTCATTTATCAAAAAATCATAAATAAATGTAAAAAATGAAAAAAAAAACAAAAAAAAACCTTTAAAAAAGTACCTTTTAGAAATATAACTCAAATTTATAAAATAACCCTTTAATCTACTGTGCATCCATTAAATGCTAAGATATTGATGATAAAAAAGAGATCCTTTTTTTATTGAAAGTCGAATAATATCTCAGGAAAACATCGACATAAAGATAATACTTTCTTAGATTTACGCGAATACTTGTCATCTATACATATAATAAAATTCTAAGTCGAACCTGTAAATTAATATTTTATTTTGGAAAATCTTATTGAAATAGACATTATTATCGACACAGAGTTCAAATCTATAGTTTTTAGAATTTTTGTCTGTCTGTCTGTCTGTTACCGCATCACGAGAAAACCACTGGACAGATTTTGATGAAATTTGGTATGATGATAGCTGGTTATCCGGGTCAACATATAGGATAATTTTTACCACGGGAAAATATCTCATTTCTGTGAAAAAATACAAAAATTGCAATGTAAGAGTGTACTAATGTGTAAAACCTAAGAATTTGGTTTTCGGTCATCTGAACGCGAGCGGAGCCACGGGCAATGCTAGTTTTAAATAAAAGTATCTTTTTGGATTATTTCGCGGATTTACTTTGATTTTTGGTTCCCGACGTTTCGAATTCTTTACACTTACAGCAATCATAGTCACGGGAGAGACTAAGGTTAACACGTCTCAAAGGCGTTATTATACTTGTTAGTTGTTACACAGAGTGCCTGCCCACTATTTTACAAAAATGATTTCATCAATTCAAAAATGGCAAGAAAGTACCTTACAATATTCGTGGCTTGTTATTCTAAACATTTTAAAATATTTTAATAAGTATTATAATTAAATATAGCAATATTATTTATTTAATTTTAGCTGTTATTATCATAAATATTTAATTTTTTTTAATTTATTATTAATTAATACGTACATAACGGTTTTGGTGCTGCGTATGCTCATCATTGCGCCTGCGCGCACCGGTCCCGCAACGTCGCGTCGCATAATAGGCACGGAGTGTACCAACCGGCACCGGCAAAATATGCTCGCCGACAATTGTTACCGCTACGTGCACGGCACGCGACGGTGCCGCTCCGGTGACGGAACGGTCTAGTGGGCAGAGTCTTATAATTTTCAATACAAAGAATATTTTTTTGCCTGATACGGTCCTAGCACGGTCATGGTATGAGACGGTGTTGTGGGCAGACACCTTAATGGTCTTTTATGGTTGGTTTTGTACCTAATAATTATTTCAATTTTTTTATTTACTGCAGATTATACACCTTTACAGGATAACATATTCATAAAAAAAAGGAAAGACACCACGTAACATCAAGAAATAACATACAATCGAACTATATGCCGAATACTCATTCTTTTGTAGTCGTTAAAAAATAAAATACTCAACTTCGTAGCCCTCGTTAAATAGGAATAATTTTATCGATTTACAAACCAAAATGAATCCGGTTTTATAGTACATACACTGCTTACTAATGTATGTTGCAGGTTATGTAAGTACTATATGTGTATGTTACTATAAAGTATAAACATATTGAGTATATTATATTATTATGTATAACATGATGATCTACAGGAAATCGAGATTCCTTGTAATATTTAGTTATTTAATACATCGAAAACCTCTGTTAAAGTAGAATTATATAATAACAACAAAATTGTTAAGTACAAAGATTTTTTAATTAGAAATAATTGACATGAACTAATCGCGTTGCTCCGAACCAAGCCCAATTACGAGTATGTGCTAAATCTTATTATGCCACTTCACACATAATTTAAGTTTCGGTTCGCAACTTGTGTTATTAAATTTTCACTGCTAGGGAAATTTAATTGACTTATACATATTATAGTAATTAATATTTTACTTACTTAAATATAAACAAATATTAATGTTTATAAAATAATAATATTTTAATTCTTAAGTATGTAATTGCAATATAATACGAGACAGAAGATCATTAACATATTAACACTTAACAAAAGCGACTTAAGCTCGCTGCGCTCAGGTGTGTCCTCAGGAACGTTTTAATTTATTTGAGCGGAAACCTAATTCTTTTTTTTAAATAAAAGTAGCCTAAGTTACTCCTTATAAAACCAGCTATCTGCCAGTGAAAGTCGCTTCAAAATCAATCCAGCCGTTTCGAAGATTAGCCGGAATAAACAGACAAAAAATTTGCATTTAGTAAAAAACTGCGATTTTGACATTACAAACAGACACTTTAATTTTTTTTATCTGTATATAGATGAATAAATCAACTTTTTTAATTCACATATTATGACTCTACACACTACAGTATTAGAAAACATCCAAAGTTTATTTATTAATTTTCTAAATACCACGATGATAGATCTAAAACCAGAAGTTTAAGAAATATGTTTATTAGCTTTTTTTTGTGATTGACGACTTTTAGTGTAATGTGATTACACTAAAAGTCGTCAAGATCACAATAAAAAAAAATTAAAAACAGGTTTTTTTTTTATAAAGATAGGTAAATTCTGTACATACATTTTCCTCAAATTTTCCATAATGATTAGTGTCCAATTTCAAGCCTTGGGCGAACACTATAATTAATAAATAGACATAACTATTTGTATAATATATATAATTATAGCAAACATAATATTAAACCAAGCTAATTACTAGAAGAAGGAAAAGTTATAAATACAATTTGTTGTTATTACATTATTAATATTAAACGTATTTAAAAAAGAACGTAGTAGGTATTATAACGAGGCGATTTTATTTTTTGTGAAGGCCCCCGCTGATTATTCTATATTCAATTGCTATAGTCGGAAAGATGATGGCAAATGGCGAACTATACTAATATTAAGAATGTGAAATTTTGTGAGTATGAATGTATGTTTGTTACAAAAACTACTGAATGGATTTTGATAAAACTTTACTATAATATAGCTTTTACAGAATAACACATAGACTACTTATCCCGGAAAAATGTACGGTTGCCGAGGGATAGATTTGTTTTTGTTTTCCTAGAGACGAACCCGAGCGAAATGAGGGTGAGCCGCTAGTTGTACATAACTAGCAGTACCCTGCGGCATCGCCCGTGTTCATTTGCTGCTATAGCACATGTTTAGTATATTGGACGCGGCCTCTGGAGTGGATGGTATTTTTAGATAGGAGAGATGACAGGGAGTCTAAATATACATATAAAAAAATTATAATAAAATATATAAAAACAAAATTTTTGTCTGTCCGTCTGTTTGTTCTGACTAATTTCCAAAACGGCTGGGCCGATTTTGACGGCACTTTCACTGGCAGGTAGTTGATGTTATAAGGAGTAACTTAGGCTACTTTTATTTCAGTAAAAGAATTAGGGTTAAGCTCAAAAAAAATGTATATATATATATTCTTTATTGCACTAAACAAGTAATAAAAAAAATACATAGAAAATGATGTGGACAAAGGCGGACTTATCTCTATAAGAGATCTCTTCCAGTCAACCCATGTATGTGGGAAATAGTGTACCTAGGGACGAGCCCGTGTGAAGCGAGAGTGAGTCGCTAGTGGAGACCTAAAGTTACAAAATTATCATATTTTTTCATACCTAAATAAGTCATTATTAAAGATAAACATACTTTTAAATAATAGCAAACATCCTTTATGATTTATTTAAATAAACATATTCGAGAAAAAAATCACAAAGGTATACTATGTAATAGTCTAAAAATATACATGTAATAAAATTCTAACTAAGTCGAATCTGTACATTAAATATTTTTTGGAAAATCTTACTGAAATAGACATTATTATCGATACAGAGGTCGAATCTATAGTTTTTAGAATTTTTGTCTGTCTGTCTGTCTGTTACCGCATCACAGAAAAACCACTGGAGGGATTTTGATGAAATTTGATATGGTGATAGCTGGTTATCCTGGTCAACATATATGATACTTTTTACCGCGGGAAAATATCTCATT
This sequence comes from Brenthis hecate, assembly GCA_951806755.1. Classification (NCBI taxonomy): domain Eukaryota; kingdom Metazoa; phylum Arthropoda; class Insecta; order Lepidoptera; family Nymphalidae; genus Brenthis; species Brenthis hecate. The sequence goes on from OX638260.1 coordinate 8,667,569, forward strand.
TCTGAGAAAAAGTACAAAAACTGCATTGTAGGAGTATACCTACCTACTAATTATGTAAAACCTAAGAATTTGGTCTTTGGTCATCTGAACGCGTGCGGAGCCGCGGGCAATGCTAGTATTCTATAAAAGTTTAAAAATACTAACTAAAAGATAGTATCATCTATTAACTTTATTACATCCTCACAAACTTTCACATTTATAATATCAGTAGGATTGATGGGATTTTAAATATACCGCGTCTAGAGCAGACCAAATAAAAATACTCTCAGATAAATTCGCAGCGACAGCCGGTCCGTGTGTAAAGCCCATAAGCCACTGAATTAAGACTTTAGTAGCCGGCCCGACGTATAAATAACGTTTTAGACCCTTATAAGACCTTAATACAGTAATTAAAGTTCCTTAAGTGTCGAACCGCATCAAATCACACCGTTTTCATTTCAATTCCGAACGTATCAATTCAAAGTTCTCAGGCCAAAGCTCAAAGAATCGGAAATAGAAAAAAAAATGACTAAAAGTGGCAAATGTAATTATGCCGTATTAGGTTTTGAGTCAATCATTTTGTCATAGTGTTCCCAATTTCATATTACCAGTGAAACTGGAATTTTTGTAATGATCAAAATGAATTATTTATACCAAGAAAACTCAAGTACGCGACCTATTTGTTTAAGTTAACTAAGTCTTATGAAGAAGATATTATTGATTATCTATAGAATATAAAACTGCAACGAGATCTCTGCAATGGAGTCCGAGTGACAGGCTTTTCACAAGATTTTATTTAACTTGAAATGTTTGTATATATGTTTGTTCCGGTCAAATCTTGTAATTGAATTTTAAAGCAGTTAACCTCAACCGATTGAGCTGAAATTTTGCATACTTTTTTAGTTTAGATGACAATACAGGGTTAGATAAGTGACGTCATTCTAAATCCAACATGGCTGTCTCCCAACGATGGCGGATTATGTTTTTTTTATGATGCCCCCCATGATATGGATATCAAATGAAAGGGTTTGCTGAAAAGAATGCGAATAAGTACCTAAAAAATAATACTTTAAATTAAACCCGTTTATTACATTACACAACTTATATGATACCTATAAAAGCTTGTTTTTAAAAATGTTTTTTTTTTTAAATATTAGTTATTTACCCCGGAATGTTATACTGCAAAGGTATTACATTATTCAAAACATTATTTCCCTTTTTTTTCACATTTAGATAAATACACATAGCTATATTATTAAATAACAATGTGATAAAATCTTTTAAATTTCTTTAGCATCTTTCGGATAAGTTATCTAAAAAAAAGATAATAATATGGAAATTCCATTGGCACTTTTGAAAAGATAAACTAAAAGTAAACTTAAATTTATATTAAAAATATAAAGAAAGCTGACATGTAAATCCTCTTTACTGTGGACGTGAGAAAATTTGCTGCGTTGTTTTGCTCCAATCCTCTAAGCCTTTGAGGATAAATAATGTTCAGGAACGCGCCACTGTTTAATAGATTTACCCAGTTTATTTTAAGGATAAAAAATATACCTAATAAATATCTATTTAATCAAAAAACATTGTGAAAAAGTATTTTGTATAAGTTGAGAAAAAATATTTATAAAGGATAATTGCTTATTAAAAACGTGTCGTAAAAGAGTACCGCTTACGAAACGTATTAATAATTCATCATTTTTTTATCACTCAATTACTCGCCACTTTCCTATGTACGAGGTTTTCCGTAATGTCCGGTACACACGACTGGTAAAATTCAGGTTGGCGAAGTTAGAAAACCAGTTGGATTCTCACAGACATGAAGGTTTTCTTACGATGTTATCCTTAATAGTAAAGCCAATAGAAATCATGTTGAAAATACATTTGAAAAACTGAGCTGTGAGAGACATGGTTTTGAACCCAGCTTCACTTGCTTGGGCAAAAGGGCTGCTATAGATTCATTGAGCTCATACGTTACCTCGACATAACATGCCTCGCTGACTGCCAAACTTAAAGTTAGTTTTTAGTTTCAATTAGGCTTGGGGTTGTTAGTACTTTACTTTCTCATGTCGGAGATCAAGCAAAAATGTCAGTCCCATGCCCAATCTTTTCCCAGTCGTGTCGATGCCGTCAGATTATGATAGGGAATAGGGAAGGCATCTTTATTAGGCACTCTATTGAATTATAAGATCTCCGTCATCGACAGCTAGCCTTAGTGAGACTGGCTGATTTTATTGAAAATGTAGTTTTTTTTTTTTTTTTTTATTGTACGATAGGCTTGCGCTTGACTACAATCAGCGTTGGGAAGCACTGATGAGGTCTAGGTTGGAGCGCGCTTGCCTAGAAAATGCCTATTCACTCTTGCCTTGAAAGTACTTAGATTATAAGTGGCAGGAAACACGTATGCTGGAAGGGTGTTCCACTCCTTAGCGGTTCGTTTCAGAAACGTAGAACTAAAGCGTTTCGTGCGAGTTGGTTGGATTTCTACCACATAAGGATGCCAGCGCTCACGACTTCTTCTCGCAGTTCTGTGGTAAAACGGTGAAGGGGGCACAAGGTTTGTGAAGTTCCTGCGCGCACTCCCCAAAGTATATCCGATAGAAGATCGATAGACAGGCGACATTGCGTCGATGCTGTAGACTAAGCAGTTTCGTCTGTGTTAGTGTTTGATCACCTATAATAAGGCGAGCTCGGCGATCTATCGAGTCTAATGCATCGAGTTGATACTTGGCAGAGCCATCCCAGAGGTGGCAGCAGTACTCCATAGCTGAGCGCACTTGAGCCTGATAGAGAGTTAGGCGCTGCTCGGGTGTGAAGTACCCCGCTTCACCTTGTTCAGGATACCAAGTTTTTTGGCTGCTGTTTTGGCCTTTGACTCGATGCATTTCCCGAAATTGAGATTGGGAGAGATGTCTATGCCCAAGAGCTCAATATGGTCGCTTATATCGGGATGGATACATTTTGGAAAGTGGGAGCCAAGGTAAAGGGGCTCCTTTTTGCGGTAAATAAACACGCTTGTGTTTTGGTGGCATTAAACTTAACTAAATTGTCGTACCCCCATTCGGACACCTCCTTCAGAGTCAAGTCAATGCGATTCACCAAGGCCTCTCTTTGCTCAAGGATCTCAGAAGCACTGGCTTTAGAACTGGACAAGTATCTATCTATCCGTACAGTGCTGTCATCAGCGTACCCAAAGATACCGGGTTTTAGAAGATCGTTGATGTGCAGCAGGAAGAGTGTTGCGGACAGAACAGATCCCTGAGGAACACCGGCATTGACAGCCATTAGGTCAGATGAGCAGCCGTCAACGACCACCCTAAATGACCTCTCACTCAGCAGAAATCAGATATCCAGCTACAAAAGCCAGCGGGTATCCCATATGCCGGAAGCTTGCTGAGGAGAAGACTGCCATGCCAGACCCGGTCAAAAGCCTTCGAAATATCGAGAGACACGGCGAGTGCCTCACCGTGTTTTTTCAATGGCTTCACCCCAAGTATGTGTGGCATACACTAGAAGATCCCCAGTAGACCGGTTTTTTTCCGAAAGCCGTACTGGTGGTCGGACAGGAGATCATTTTCTTCTAAGTATGCTAGGAGCTTGTTATTGACCACACAACGTTCCATAACTTTTACAAAGGATGGACGTGATCGCTATTGGTCTATAATTGGCCGGGTCAGCACGACACCCCTTTTTCGGTACTGGCTGCACGTTTGCAACTTTCCACGACTTCGGGACTTGAGCAGTTGCAAGAGAGAGGCGAAACAAACGCGTTTAAATACGGGAGACAACTCAGGGGCGCAATTCCGCAAGACAATTGCAGGTATACCCATCAGGGCCACTGGCTTTGTTCACGTCGAGGTTCCGAAGAGTTTTTTTGGACCTCTTGCTGGTGTATGCGTATCTCTGGCATAGAGGAGTCGCAATGTTGGAACAGTAGGTGGCAATTTGTTTCCATCATTGAGACGTGAGTTTTTCTGCAAATAGAGACGCTAGAAGATTTAGCCTTGTCAGTTGCAGAGACAGCCAGTGATCCATCAGATTTCTGCAGAGGCGGCAGCGAAGATCGGCAGAAGTTCGATTCAACCGACTTTGCGAGGGACCAGAAAGCTTTATCACCACTGGGGTGTGTGGCTAACTTACGCCCGATGCGGGTTAGTACGGTTGAAACGAGCTTTTCCCAGGACCCTCTTGTAGGACTTGGTGGCAATATTGAATTCTCTTTTTTTCGTTTTTACGTCCGGTGCATTGAGAGCACGTGCTTCCGCCCATGCTACAAATGCCGATTGCTTAAGGGCTTTCTGCAGCAGCGCACTCAGCGTTGTACCACGGAGGTGTCTTGCCATCGGGCGAAACGTCAGAAAATGGTATAAAATATTCCATTGCCTGGCGTATCACATCCGATATAGCACTCTCACTGCTCGACGGATCGTTGGTAGAGAAACAACTTGCCGCCAAGGGGTAAGATGCAAAGAAGTGCCGCATCTCGTCCCAATCTGCTGCACTGTATCGCCACACCCGCCTCTTTACTGAGGAGTCTGGAGAGCAGGAGGGTAAAAGTTGGATACAGATTTCACTAGACAGTGGTCTGAGGTTCCCAAGGGGGACGAAACTGAGACCGAGAACCTATCGGGATCAGTTGTTAACAGAAGGTCCAAGCAGTTGGGTGTGTGTCCATCAACATCCGGTATCCGAGTGGCTTCCTGAACTAACTGAGAGAGATCTAGCGATAGTGCGAATTGCGCGCCTCTCTCTCTCCCAGCATGATCAGTTTTTAAGAATGGGAACAGCCACTTCTGGTGGTGGGCATTAAAGTCTCCCAGAAATACCAGTTGAGCGGTTGGATATCGATGTTGGACGATGTCAGCTTTTTCGCTTAGGTAATTAAACAACTGAGTCGTCTCCCCGGTCACCGCTATGTGAAACGATAAACAACGCATGCATAAACTGTTCGCTCGAAACCTGTGTCAACCAAGCACCACAGAACCGAGAAGTTTTGGTACCTCCAAATTACGAAGACGTTGGTAGCAGATGTTACTACAAGCGTACAAGCAGGACCCCTGCCCGAGCTTTAAAATTATGCTCAAGCGAATACCCGGGGTACTCAAGATATGCTACATCCGCTGGGGCTGTGAATTTGCGTCTCCGTGAGAAAGAGTAAATGCGGCTTGGCGGTCTCGAGGTGGTGGTGGACCGCATAGAGATTAGAGTGCAGTCCTCTCGAATGTTAGAGAGGTGCACTGAAAAAGAGAGGAGGTGCAGCCGCTGTTTAAAACTATTTCTCTTTTTACTTTTTTTCATTTGGGCTTAGGGAGTGAATAATTATGGGAAGATGACAGTTGTACGAGATGTTGCATTCATGACGCCATGACCCTAATCATAGCAGTGCTGATGGTAGACTCAACTGGAGACCGCGGGGACGCCCGAACCCCCCTGGAAATTGCCATCGGGTCCTCTCTCCGGTCGCCAACCGGCACGATGGGAAGCCCATCCCAGGATTTTTTCGCCAAAGGTGGCGGGGCAGCCTTTCATAGGTGGCGAACCTACTAATTGGGCCCCCAACTACCTGCGGTCGGCCAGCGGTGCACCGTGCTTCGGATCCCGCTGCTCTCCAAATTGAGCCTTCCGGCACCGCCACAACTCAGGTCAGAACCTGTCATTAGAGTGCAACACAACTGTACAGACTCATTTCCCCCTGCATGAATGGCTGCAGCGAACATCGCACCGGAACACGACCCAACCTATGACGCGGCGAATCGTGCCACAGGATGTGCCATTTAGCGGTTCGTCTTTGTTCGCTGGGTGGTGTTAGCCACGGCCGAAGCCTACCACCTGTTTTAATGTTGCTCAATTAGCACCACCCAGGGGTCACGTGTAGGGTATCGAGGATCTGGACCAGGTTTCGGTATGACCTACGGACGCGAGCAACTTTGACCCCCAAAGTAGTTGAGGATATTATAAGGAAAACAATAAACACAGAAAATTCTCTATTCTTTACTACGCAATATCATAACAATATAGCAGAAAGAATATAATACGAGGTATCATAGGCGCAGATGTTAAATCAATGAATTAAAATAAAATAAATGTTATGTTGGGACATTAACACACAGCACCATCTAGCTCCATGGTAAGCCACGAAGCTTGTGTTATTGATACCAGATAGTTGATACACTACACATATATAACTTTAAATACTTACATATTATAAATATGAACACCCATGACTGGGTACAAACATTCGTGCTCATCGCACAAATGAATGCCTCTAGCGGGACTCGAACCCGCGACCTCTGGCACAGTAAGTAGGGTCACTACAAACTGAGCCAATCGTGTCCAATTGTTCTCACAATTTAAACTATATAATTATATCCAATACATATTTGTTACTTAGATTTTAATAGAAGGATACACATGAAAGGGGCTGTCTCTGTTTGTATAAAGAGAGAATTTCCTTTCATGTTAAAGACAATTCAAATTACTTGTAAATGAACGTACAAGATAGATAATTTAATAACAAAATTTCATCTACACAGATAAATAAATTGGAGTGTCTGTTTGTAATGTTAAAATAACATCTCTTTACTAAACGCATAGGAAATGACGACAAAAAATTAAAAAAGAAAAAACACAATTTTTTAATTTTTTGTCGTCTGCCTATTTGTCCCGGCTAATCTCCGAAACGGTGGGATTGATTTTGACAGAACTTTTACTGGCAGGTAGCTGATTTTATAAAGAATAACTAAGGCTCCCTTTTTAAGAAAAAAATAGAGTTCCGCACCCGAGCGAAGCGAGTATAAGTCACCAGATGGAAATGTAAAAATAACATTCCTGAGCGAGTCGAACTCAAGCTCCATATATTTCATAGACTACCAATAAAGTTAGTATTGAATGATTGTAACCCTTAGTTTTTATTTCATTCTCTGTTGTTTTATATTACAGTTTGCGCAATAATTATTACCATTATTACAATAAACCAAGAAAAACCAAACAAAACCTTTAAGACATTTCTTGTGTAAATGCCATAACGTTGTATATGTTTTTAAATTAACTTAGGATGTCTACTTCAATAACATAATATGTACTTTATATATATGTTAGGTAGGTATGGTAGGTATATCAATACCTACCTATTACGATTCACAGCGAGCTACCTTGATAAATGAAAGCTATGTAAGATTTCTCAACACATCGGGTACGAAACCCTAAAAAGACATAAAAAACTGGATGACTTCTTAATTTGTTTAATGATGAAAGATGACATATCTGTTTCAGTTTTTATCAGTAGCTATATTATACGAATATCAGCAGGCATAGTCTATCTATACATATAATAAAATTGTAACCAAGCCGAATCTGTACATTAAATATTTTTTGGAAAATCTTATTGACATAGACATTATTATCGATACAGAGGCCGAATCTATAGTTTTTAGAATTTTTGTCTGTCTTTCTGTCTCTCTGTCTATTACCGTATCATAGAAAAACCACTGGATAGATTTTGATGAAATTTAGTATGGTGATAGCTGGTTATCCGGGTCAACATATAGGATACTTTTTACCGCGGGAAAATGTCTCATTTCTGAGAAAACATACAAAAACTGTAAGAGTATTCAGTATACTAATATGTAAAACCTAAGAAATTGGATTTTTGGTCATCTGAACGCGGGCGGAGCCGCGGGCAATGCTAGTATAGAATAAGTAAGTAGTTATAACTAAGTTCTAGTTGACTTTCATTGACAGCTTAATTTTAAAAACAGATACGGATATAAAACATGTAATACTATAATTATTTGACCAATTATCACTTGTCAATTTTTATAAATTAATACCGCTTCCGGTTCTAGTTAAAGAGTTGGTCAAGCGTGAGTTGATGTTACAATATATTTTCATTAAATAACTATTTAACAATAATGTTTAATTACTGAACTTATAAGTTTAAAGAATTTTATTCTCAAAAAGACAACACCTACATGAGAACAACATAATAACATAAAGTAAAAATCAAAGTCAAGTGTAAGTTACACTCAAGACTGGATCAGCTTTTATTAATTACTTCGCTCGGGCTCGTCCCTACTTACGTTTTAACGTTTAGTATAGATTTCTCAGAGATGAGATATTTTCCCGCAGTAAAAAGTATCCTATAGGTATGTTGACCCGGATAACCAGCTATCATCATACCAAATTTCATCAAAATCTATCCAGTGGTTTTCCCGGATGCGGTAACAGACAGACGAAAATTCTAAAAACTATAGATTCGGCCTGTATATCGATAATAAAGCCTATTTTAATAATACATATTTCTCAAAAAATGTTTAATGTACAGATTCGGCTCAGTTAGAATTTTATTATATGTATAGATTTGTTAAACTTACTCTTCAACTGATTCAATCTTACGGTACATGTTGAGAATGGTAGTGTTTTAAAAGCTTTCATTTTCTTTATGAACATCAACAACAACAGTTAGTTTTATAGGTTTATCTTACGCTGTAATTGGTGCTAAAGTTTTATATCATTTTTATGATCATAAATTGGGGAAGGAAATAGCTTAGTTTGTCTCTCTCATGGTTTACACAATTATATAACTAGCGTAGTAATTAGAAAAACAAAACAAATCCATCCCGGGGGAACCTTACATTTTTCCGGGATTTTTTTAGTAGTCTATGTGTTATTCTGATGTATGAGCTATATTATTATAAAGTTTCATTAAAATCCGCTCAGTAGTTTTTGCGTGAAAGAGTAACAAACAAACATCCATACATTTATACATCTAGACATCCATACATACTTACAGACTTTCGCATTTATAATATTACTAGGATAATAAAAAAAACGCGCACTTATACATATACAACTAGCGGCTCATACTCGCTATCTCTAACGCTCGCTAACTTAACCAAACCTATCCCACGGGAACTGTACATTTTTCTGCGATAAAAAGTAGCCTATGCGTTATTACAGACTATAATCTATCTCTGTGCAAAATTTCATCCATATCCGTTTAGCCGTTTTAACGTGAAAGAGTAACAAATATTCATACATACATACTCACAAACTTTCACAACAATACGGTTTTGTGATTACACTTTGTCATTCATATTAGGTCTAAAAAAAAACTTGCTGTTTCTACGAAATTCCCGATCTAAAGACTGATCTGTAGAAAATGAGAAAGATCTTTGTATTGCCAAGTTAAATATGGGCTGAATCAGTATGAATAGGAACTATTCAAAAAAATACTGCAATTCTTGTAATTTTATTGCCTACGAAATTTTGCGTACAAATTTTTTCCTTTATCCCAATGTAACCTTTGGTTTTGGCTTCATATATTATTATATAAGGTATCGAGCCTTCATATATCCATATCCATCCTATTATTATAAATGTGAAATTGTGTTTGTTTGTTTGTCCCTTTTTCACATCGAAACAGAGCGACGGGTTTTTTGTGTGGAGATAATAGTTCGAAGGGCTATAAAGTGACATAGGTTACTTTTTGCCATGGGACATTATGTCATTGCCATGGGAAAACAGAACATAATACAACCCACAACAACTCATCATATCTATGTAGTCTATCTATTCCATACTAACCGTTAAAACGTACCTTGGGACGAACCTGAGCGAAGCGAGAGTCAATCAGCTTGTTATTATTTAAATTGTATTGTAAACTTAATAATTCTTATTGGTAACTATTTAACAAATATACATTTATTAAAGTGCATTACTCACTTTGGTAACCGAGTGAAGCGGTTCAAATTCCGGGGTTCAAATCTCTGATATTTTCGTGTGCGTGCGAATCATTTCCAACGTGATTACCACTTGTCTTATGTTGAAGGAAAACATCGTGAGGCAATCTGCGTGTCGGAAAGATGGAAAGGCGGCCCATGCCCAGTAGTGGGACGTTAAAAAATGCCGTATTCAATATTCCATATATAAATCCAGTTCATAGATTAAGAAAATAAACGTTCCATTTCAAAAGCGTTCAGATCCCTTAATATTGTTTTAAAGAATTTAAATATTCTTTCGAATAATTAGGTACCTATTAATAGTAATTATTCTTTTAGATAATTTCGCGTTCTTTTTAATATTAATTAACCAATATTTAGGAATGCTTTACGATAAACATGGTGATGAAAAAGACACGTCCAGAAAAAATATATTTAAAACTAGCGATTCACTCTCGCTTCACTCGAGTTCCTCGTACGTTTTAACGGTGGAATAGATAAAATTATTAATTATATCTACTAACATACATACGTATGATGAGTTGTTGTGGGTTGCGTTATAATGTGTTTTCCCGTGAGAATGAGATAATCGCACTCTCTACTAACTCCACACAAAAAAATCACACCAAACCGTACCTCTGTTTCGACGTAGGACAGACAAACAAACACACTTTCGCATGTATAATATTGGTATGGATATCAAATATTCGTGTAAACCTAGCAAAGAAAGACCTAGGCTTTTAACTACTATGGCTGGTGATATTCTATATTACATATATAAAAGGCAAAAGTGATTGACTGATGTATCAACACGCAGACCATACCCTTAAGGCTTAAATTGAAATTTCGCACACATACTCCTCATATGACGCAGGCATCCACTAAAAAATGATTTTTCAAAATAAAGGGATAAAAGTTTGCATGAAACTTTTTATTCCTAGAACATATTTGCATGAAATTTCGTATGAAAAATAACTAGTTACGTATTTTAGCATTTTCTAAAATTCAACCCCTAAGAGGGTAAAATAGGGGTTGAAAATTTTTGAGAAACCCACTTTGTAGTTTTTTTGTACTCTTAGCGCGATAGAAGCCGCGGGTTCTGCTAGTTGAAAATAAATATAAAAAAATCGTTGTAAGCAGACATATCTAGCAGTCACCATTAACAGGTCTTTTGTATCCAGTCGGCGCCGCATATACTAATTGAACTAGTTCAGTTATCGCTTTCCGTACTTGGATGTTGCCTTTAATTAATTGTCTTTGCGAATCGGGAGCGTGAATAAATTACAATACTTGTTTTATTCATTGAATTTGTTTATTACGACTTAGTTATTTTAGCTACCGTTTTTTCTTGCGCATGCCACAAACATTTGCCTAAGTAAATAGGTAATTTGTTTTGACGATTGCAATGTTGTAGAATGGTCTAAATCCGTATTACTCTGTCCACTAAGCCATAGGCAGTCTATTTGATTACCATTTGAAGTAAAAAAAAATCAAACAAAATATATATGACAACATTTGGTTCATTTTAAATAAAACTATCTTTGCGAATTTTTTTCGTAGATTTATTTTGATTTTTGGTTCCCGACGTTTCGAATGCTTTCACCAATGAGGGGCACGGGAGAGACTAAGGTTTTAGACGTCTCAAAGGTCAATATATACTTGTCACAGACAGTGCCTACCCACAATAAAATATACAAAATGATTTAAAAAAAAATCACAAATAATATTTAAATGTCAAATATTCGCGTAAATCTAAGAAAGTTCGGTTCATATTAAAGTAATTAAGACGCTAAAAATCTTATGTAAATTTAATTTAAGGATGAACGTGAAAAGCAGTCATGTTCTCTTTAAAAACCCTCACGAAAGAATGCACGACAACTTTGACCCAATACTTCAGCTTAAAATTATAAGAGAATTTACTAAGATAAAGTAAATTTTCATGTTGTGTTTTTAGACCTACCAATTCCAAGTTGTTCATGTTATATAAAGACATTTAAGAAAAGGCCTGTTATCTCAAACCTATTATCTCAAATCCTATATAAACAAACAAAAATCGATTCTTAAGGGAAGGGTTAAAAATTTATTATTAAAAACACATTGAGAAAATGTTATTATATAATATAAGTATAATGTATAAAATGTATACAAAATACTTATTTAATAAAATATTTATGGATATACAATATACATATAGTATAAATGTATATAAAAAAAGTACGTTTAGAAAGCATAAAAGCAATGTAAATACTAAACAGGCATTTGTCGATATTTCATCAACACTAGTATCTCAGTTATATATATATATATATATATATATATATATATATATATATATATATATATATATATATATATATATATATATATATATAAAATATTTCGCTGAATGGTCGAGAAGATTCTATTTAACATCGTTACATACGAGCTCCTTCGGGACACGACCTATTTCATAATGAAAAACTGATATACCCAAATCAATTTAGCGCTATTGTCGTATTTGAAGCACTAAAGTTCTATCTATCGCTGAGATAGCTTTCTCTCAATACATTCCAGAATTATTTTCACTTTTAGGTTTTTTTTAATCTAAACAGATAGATAATGTCGAAATAACACCTTTTTACTAAATGCGTGTAAAAGTATATTGGTACTAATAAGAAAACAGCATTTTTTTTAAATTTTGTCTGTCTTAGATCTGTTTGTTCCGGCTAATCTCCGAAACGGCTGGAACAATTTAGACGGAACTTTCACTGGCTGATGTTATAGGGAGTAACATAGGCTTATTTGTATTTTAGAAAAGTGATCAGGATTCATCAGGCGCAAAAAAATTAAAACTCATGAGATTGTGAACAAACACCGCGTAACAAGGTTCGCACCCGAGCAAAGCCAGGGTAAGTCGCCTATAAGTTAAATATAAAAAATACAAAGAGTTTTTACTTTTTAATGTTATTAAAAAAAGTGTACATTGTATGTAATGTTGGTAACAATGAATCTATTTTTTTATTCCTTATCACTTTCTTAGGTTAAACGGTTACGTAAAACACTTAAGATAAAATTCCTCTAACAACTAATGTCACATGTTTTGATAACACCAATCCATACTAATATTATAAAAGTGAAAGTGTGTTTGTTTGTTTGTCCTTTTTCCACGTGCACGAAACACGGAATGACGTATTGACGTAATATTTTGTGTGGAGATAGTTGGAATCCTGGAGATTATCTCATTCCCACGGGAAAACACGTTATAATACAACCCAAAAAATATTTATGATCAGAATTACTTGAAACTTGGTATAAATGCTCTTCAGTACAATTAAATAAATATGTGTTTTAGCATTTTTTTTCAAAATTCATTTCGTAAGGAGGTAAAATAGGGCATGAAAGTTCGTATGTAACCTACCTTCTTAGATGTTTTAGCGCGAGCGAAGCCGCGAGTTCTGCTAGTAACAATATATTTCAAAGTTCACAGTCTAAGTGTAGAATAGAATACATACTTTTGAAACCTTGTTCGGTCTCAATACAACAACATAAATTTAATAACTACTGTGTTAGTTAACTGTGACCTAGCAAAATATATAGAACTCTTCAAAAAGAAACAATTAAAAAAATTAAAGGTTTTACTGGAGAATCCATTGAAGAATCCCACTATCCACCATCTGGCCTCATCATCAGATCAGCTCGATATACATAGTTGAATTTAGTATAAAGTAGGAGAAAAAATGTTTTTTTTTTTGTGAATTGTCTTTTTTCTTAACGGGAAAAAAAAGCTGTACTAATCTTATAGAAATTAAGTAACTATTGTAGATTTGAAAGACTAAAAAAATATGCTTTTCATCAATATTAATTGTATGAGACTTGTCAAAACGAAATATATATATTTTTTTACTTTATTGAAATAAATACAAGTAACCTTTTTTACTTTCTATTTACAATGTACAACCAAATTTTTTTTACTTATAAGTTATGTAAGTATATACCTACATGGTAAATAAATATAATCTTTAAAAAATATATAAAAAGCATTATTAATGATTTGATACATATCATAATAACATAATGTTTCCTGTTGAATTAACTAATTTATGAAGTTAATTATGAGACAACCATATTCTATTGACGCATATATTAAGGAAGTTAAACATGTTTTCAACAGCTTTAGGAGTCTAGGGAATTTTATTAAAAACTATTCATCACACACAGAAATAAATACAAAAAATATTATTATATATAAAATGAGTCCATACAACATTAAAGACTACAGGGGATAGGAATCAATATTTTTTTGCTTATAACCAAAACCAGTAAAATTTTATTATGTTCTAAAATAAATTCTATACTTTATAATGAACACAATAATGACACCATATGCAAACAAAACTGAGAGCATATAAACAAGTCTCCAAATAACAATTAAGTACTTAAAATTGTATATTAAACTCCACAGCTGATTATAGATAAGTATGACTAATGTTTGAGGTGCTATCACTGTATATTTATTTACCTTGCGGTCGACGAGACATACGATGTTACGAGTTACGTTCATACCCGTAACGCGATTGATCAACTTTATTACTGTATTAAATCCGCTGATAGTTACTAGGTCAATGAACCATCCCTGTTTACAAATTGCACAGTAAACAAAGTTCACGCACGACTTCAGACCGTCTCGAATACAGCCCAGAACCGCTCATTAATAATTCGCAAAACTAATTTAAATTGTAAATCACTACGTACCCTCTCTGGCTTTCAAGTAGACAGTGTTGGCTACGATATTTTCTAATTCCATCAGTTCCAGTGTGGCGGATTTTAAAGTAGACTCTCCGGGAAGCTGGTATCCGCCGTTGCGGCCGATCTGCCGCCGTCGCCGCGTACGAAAAGCCGCCCATCAATGATCAACGCGCGTTCTTACACAAAACTTAACACAACACACCATCAGCTCAGTCACTAGCAAGTAAACACTTATGAGTGACCGCGGGAGACACACAGCCCTCGAAACGTAACCACGCACACGATCACGGATTTACGATCTCTTACAGGGGTGTGACGACTCAAACACAGCTCGCATTTCAGTTTTGTAATAGCAAATGACCATCTATACTCAGTAAAGTTACGAGAGCTTAATATGCCGGTCGCTTTCTATCAGTTCTCTGTTACGCAGCACACGCCCCGGGATCGTAAAGTTATTGACGACAGATAGCGATACGCTACAAATGACCACAACCTCAATGTACAATTCCAGTTGCCATATCTTAAAAACTGCGTGCTACCACAAATATATAAGTTTTTTTATGTGTGATTTTTATATAATATGTAGGTGTAAATACATTTTGTATTATTTATTACTTTACAATTTAAGTGGTGTTTGTATTAATTATAAAAATAGATCATTTCTTAGTCTTAGTAAATACCTATTTATTTTTAAATTTTTAGGATTTTTATATACATAATTGTTTTTTTCTTATTGATATTGTTTTTTGCTTTTCAATTTCTTGATTTGTATTTCGACATCAGGAAGCTTATAGCAATATCGTTAGGGCAATATTAAATAATTTAAAAATGCCATCAATTCTAGAACTGATGGTTCAGTGAAATTATGTCACTATATTATTATATTTCAATATTTCTCAATATAGTATTATTCAATGATCTGATAACTTAATTTTGCAACATAATTTAGTTATGAAAAATTATACTTTATTTAGTGTTTCATCTCAATATAAGTACATAAAAATTGTTTGTAATAAATAAGCTATGCAGGTATTCGTATATACATGTTTTATTATGTATATATGCAAGTGCAAGTTTATATTTTATAATACATAATTATTTTGTTTAAATTTTAGTTTAAAAATTTACATATTTATTTTTTACGAAATACATATTCCTAATTTGGTACTTAATCTTACTATATGGCAATTATATATATGTCAATTTTTTACAACTATGCCAACATTAAATACATATTACAAATTACGTTTAAAAATATTCCTTCATATAGAAAAATTGCTTTTTAAAATAAAAAGAACGAATTTTATAATACAATTATTGCGTTTCACGTGACAACTTTTTTTTGGGAAATTTATTAATTTATATTATAAAGTTTTTTTAAGAAATGTTTCTGTCAACATTTAAACTTCAAAGTCAGCTGGTTATTGTTATTACTTTTTGGCATAAAAGAACTATTTCAGTATATTGGTTATAGGTTATATTAACACATGTTTGAGTATTTTAAAAATAGTTAAATTAATAAAAATGGATACAAAACCTTGTAAAGTTTGTGGTGGCACTGACTTAAGTCTCGTGGATGGCTTTTATTATTGCGTGGAATGTGGAACCCAAGATGTTGAGGCCAGAGAGACTGTTGTTGAACAGACCATTCTTGCTGATGGTACCTTCGCCCATACTACTACAAGAAAATTAACTACAATATTAAATAATTCACTTGAAAGTAAGATATATACATAGTTTATTGAATTTTTAATTCTACTATATTAAATATATTGTATAATTTTCTTTTATTCTATTTACAGTGAGTGGAGAATGGATGAAATGGCATGCTTATAATTTTATACTCGCCGGTTTAACAGAAGAATTGATAGCAGTGGGAGCTAAGCCAAGTGTTAAGATGGTAGTGTTGTGGATCTGGACCAAATATATAAAAATGTTTCAAGATAAAGGAGCTTTGAGGTGACATTTCTATATCCTCTTTTTGCTATTTCCTGTTTTTATACTTTGCACCTGTTAAAATTGCCACGTAAACATTTTATTCTAGAAATATAGCCTCAATTTGTGGTATATAAAACTCGGACAAACATCTTTACAGTAATAAAACTAATATATACTTGTTAAATACATTACTCCGTATGGAAAAGCAGCGCTTCCATAGTAGTAGTAGTTGATACAATATTTTTTTAATTATTTGTAATGTAGTAGTTGTGATAACTATTTAATTTTACTTTTTTTATTATAACCTTATTTTTTTTAAATATCATTTTAAGGAAATATAAAAATTTCACAATGTAAATTATGTAATTTTACACTAGTAATTTATAATATTCTGTATATTATGTAATTTATAAACTGTTAGTCTAATATTTCCATATTTTTTTACAGGAACAAAACTCAGTTTGAAAATGAGAGCCTATTTGAAACAAATGAATTTCAAAAAGAAATTTTAACAGATAGCAACAGTACAGAAAGTGATGAAGAAATTTACAAATCAAAGAAAAGAAAGACTAAAAAAAAAGATAGTGATAAATTTAAAAGAGACATAATAATAGTGACTAAAGGAACTTTATTAACTATCCTATATGTTGCATTAAATTTAGACAGAAGTGATATTCAACTCTCGCATTTATTCAGATTCATTAAAGAGGGAAGGTTAAGTTTATTTAATTGCGCTAAGTTTGTCCCAAAAGAAATAAATATGAAGTCGATTCCACACTGGAAAAGTTTTGTTCTTTGTAGAAATGATTATACACCAAAAGTCATTAGAGCATTTGCTATGACTTTCTTTAAGCGTCTAGACTTAGGTGTGCCTCTAGTCCCTGATTTAACTAAAATGATATCTAATTTTACTAAAGAACTATGTTTACCAAATGATTTTAAACGTTTAGTTCTGTCTCTTATGAATCTCATGCCATGTGATTTCCTTAAACTAGATTCTCAATCCAAAAAGACTCTCATACGTATACCAGATTATGAGGGTGTTTGTATGTCTTATATGCTTGTAGCCCTTAAAATGTGTTTTGGTCTTGACTGCGATTATGAAATAAGGCTTTCTAATGAAGTTGATAAAATAAATAATGGAAAGAATCACTTGAAATCCTATAAACTTGGCCTATATTCTGATTTATCGGATAGATTGTTTTCATATAATGAATGGTATCAATATTTACAATTAAGAAAAATGATTTTATGCAAAAACTACTTGCCTATGGCGCGAATATACAATTTACATGTTGATGATTGTGTACTTATGGAACAATTAGAAGATCGAGGTCCAAAGAAAATGAAGTTAAGTGATGATGTAACTATGGATATAATAAATAAGGTCTCAGTGAATAATGAAATATCTGTGATCTCTAAAAACGAATTTCCTAGCACACTTACCCCAATGACAACTTACACTGAAGTAATATTGCAATATATTCAGGACCCAGATATGAGGCTACTTCTTTGTGAGGACTTTACTCAGTATTCCCTTAAATATGCCATAAATCAATTAAAACTACCAGATTCTACAGATGATTCAACTAACTTAATTATAGGTGTTAGAGACACAAATAAAACCATTAATCCTTTTGTGATTGGTACATTGAAATCAAAAAAAGGAGATAATACAATGGTCTTTGTAAGAAATTGTGAGAATAAAAACTGGCTTAAAACTAAGCCTCCATCTATTGAACATGTTACCAAGCTCAATGATAATAAGAAAAATAGCGATAAAGAAAGTGATAATGGCTATGAATCTAATCTAGACTGTACTCCAGTCGAGAGCGATGAGACACAACTTAAGGAGGAATCGGAAAAAGACCACGTTGCGGAAGAAAGACTTCTTGAAATTATTGAAGAAGAAGATGAAGGTGTAAATATTTTTGATGACTATTTCACAAATTTAGATGAAAAAAATGAAGAAGAAAAACATGCAAGTGTGGTCGATACCGTCGAAGGTTTCCACAATTCCTATGACAGCAATGTACACATGCAAGATACCTTTAATGATGACTCCGATAGTATAGAAAACGAAGAAATTTTCGATCCAAAAACGTTTGACAGACATAAAGTCATAAATGAATTAATAGAAATAGCGTGTAAGAAATACAAAATACCAATTCCAAAACAAAATGGAACACAAGAAAGAACAACAACTAAAAGAAAAAGGAATGACAATAACGATCAAAGCGATGTTAAAAAGAGAAAGCGAAATGATGAAGAAGCTAATAATGCAAAATTAGCTGTTACAAGTCTTATTTCAGCCTATTATGAAACAATTGAAAAAGACGCACTAGCTAATGTAATAGAAAATGTTAGATCCTATATAGACAATATCAATGGAGATGGTTTAAATAACACGAGTACAGTCAGTAACGTTAACAACGCTAATAACATACAAGATAATGAAATGGAAAATGAAAATAACACACAGAATTATACGAACAATGAAAGTAATGGGAACGATGACGTTAATACATCTGTTATTAGCAGCATTCACCCAAGCTACACATTAAACGATACAAATTTAGAAGAAGAAGACGACACTCTAGACGAATCAGTTGTTAAAACCGATCCAAAATTTGATGCTAAGACACATGATATCAAACAGCTATATATAAAATTAAACGAAGATCTAGATTTAGATGAAACTTTTAATATTGAAGATGATGTAGAAATTGAAAAAATAATACAAAAGAAAATAGAAGAGTTTGCGAACAACGAAAATATATATGAAAATTTGGCAGATGTTAAGAAATTTGATGCTAGTGATTCTGAAGACGACTTGCCTCTTAGTGAATTAGCAAATCAAAAGAAATCTTATACAGAAAAGCGAGATAGGTCAAACGCTAAGTTGGATAATTTAGTAGAAAATACGGATTTAAAAGAGTTTAACTACTGGGTAAAGCATTACAAGTCACGACTGATGAGATGTGTAGACATGAATCAAAAATTTGACTTAGAACTAATGAAAAATTGCCCAGTAAGCTTTGTATTCGTGATACGCGAATGTGCAGCCCTTTTAAATTGTACGACTTTCAGTCTTTACAAAAGTATGCAATATTTAGAAGAAATTATGCTGAGTTATAGGACTTAAAATTCAAACGGCAGTTACGATATTTATTTTTTTTACAAATAGGATAAATAGATAAGGTTGATTTGTTTTTATTTTACCAGGAGCAAAGAAATATTGTAAATAAGGAAATTTTCTGAACGCTCCGTTATTCTTTTAGTCTCAAGAGTGGTGTTTGAACAGTCCAAGTAGATTATATACTACGACCACCATGCATGCACCATGGTGTACCTATATTAAATGTCATATACATATATTAATCTATACTAATATTATAAAAAGGTAAATTTTGTGAGTTTGTGAGGTTGTAGGGGGTAGGTAGGGGTGAAAATGAGGATGAAAGTTTGTATGGGGAATTAAGGGACGAACCTGAGCGAAACGAGAGTGAGCCGCTAGTAATTTATATTAAACTAGTTCTTGGCCGCAGACCCGCTCGTGTACTGGGTAAAATAACAAAAATACAATATTTACATGCTATCTATTTTCCGAATTGCTTTGTCATTTAAAATATTATCGTGATGCGTTGTCTTTCTAATTAATGTGTTTAATTTAAATGTTAATCGTATTTTAGTGTATGGAGTCTGCTCTACAGACTACATTTTATCTTTTCTAAGATAACGATATACGATCTCTTAATATTATGTCGTACTTTTAAAGTACTGTTTTTAAAACATTTTTTTTTTCTTAAAACGAAAATTAAACTTGTGATTGCATCTAAAAAAGTATCTATGTTATTTCCTTTTATTTAATAAGCACTAATCGTGTCTAAATAACTCATTTTAATTTATATGATTATTTACATACGTCATTAATCTAACGATACCTTAATTAAAGTAATCCATCGAGTGCAGTTTGGAAGATATGAGGGAATAAAGAATATTACAAACAAACATAAATATAGGCGCGAAAAACATAACTCTTTCCTTGCAATGGGGTAAATTGTTGCCAGCGACTCTTGGTCAGCGTAATAAGGTGCCTTTGTAGAAATGTAATAAATATTATATCAATTGTCGGCAAGTCTATACTCCGATACACACTTATCCAATTTTTTCGGGTGGCTATATAACCACAACCTTTTTGGAGGTGTGGATCCGCGCTTGCTTGTGGGATAGAGGATAGACTTATGATAATTATACTATCGAGTATTGTAACTAGACCCCAAAACTAGGGTACTTGTTTAGTCTTAAAATTAAATACCTTTTCTTTTGACGAAAATCATCGTTGGTTCGGATACATTTGTTTTTAATTTATAGTGTAAACTTTTTTATTTTATAAATAAATAAATATTTTTTATAAAATGGATATAATCCATGGTCGATGTTCTATCAAATTTTTAAATTTCGAAGATACTATTGTATTCGAATTTTTGTGTGGAGACGAGCTCGCTATAAGTTTTCCATTGTGTTTTCACATAATAAAACTAAAATGTTTGGGAAAAGCTTATTAAATATACTGCGTTATAGACCATCGGTCCAGCCAAGTATCTATCGTGTCCCAAGGCGGAATTTCGCGCAAGTTGGTATGGTTATATCTACACCTCCGAGACATCCTTGTTCCTATGGCGTAAGTAATTTGTAATAATCCCAATATTGCGTAATTTTAAATATCAATATACCTCTATTCATATATATTTGGAAGCAATTATTAATGATAAAAAAACCTAATTAAGTTAAATTAATCATAAATAGAAATCATTCAACATACAGGTATTTTTTTTGTTTTAGGAAAAGTTGTTACATATTTTATTCATGTACTGCTTTTGGTTGACTCCTATGGCCTATTTTTTGACTCAAATAAAAGTCTGGCGCCGACAATATATCAATTAAATTATAGTAATAAATAATATGATACCTATTTGATTGCGTTATTTTTTCTAATGTGTATATACAATTCCTTTTTCATAAGCGAAATATATATTTAATTGCATATAATATTTATTTATAGGAGAGATAGTTTTATATATTTATTTGAAGAATATTATAGATCTAGTAAAAGGATTAGGTCAGCACTTGTGCTTTTTTTGAGTTGCGTTAAACTTGTGCTTCAAAGAAAACATAACTGCCAACCATTTGACAAGTAGTCTGTAGTGCTGCCACCTTGACAAGTGACAACCAAAAACACTTAAAAATTACAGTTTTGACAACTAAGCGTGATTTTGTTTACTAAATATTATAATCTTCATATTTTTTAAATGCTTATTTTAAAAAATATTGAAAATGAAAGAGTCTAAACAAGCACAAACACCAATAGAAGACCTAGCAGAGTTAAGGAGCTACTTCGCAAGTCACAATGTCGTCCGGGAATACATAGCTCATAGCTCTAAAGTTCATTCCGTAGGTTGGTCTTGCGATGGTAGACGATTAGCCTCAGGATCTTTTGATAAAAGCGTAGCAATTTTCAACTTAGAAAGAAACAGACTAGTGAGTACGAGAGTATTATTATGATTTGCTTGCTAGATTTTTTTTAGGTTAGATGCGTTTGTTTTGAAAACTAGAATAAAATAATAAATTTTATTGCATTCTAATTAATAAAGCCTTTGTGATATATAGGTCCAAGATTTCGTTTTCAAAGGGCACACAGGATCAGTAGACCAATTATGTTGGCATGCATCTCATCCAGATTTGTTAAGTACAGCTAGTGGAGATAAATCTGTCCGGATATGGGATACACGGTTTGTCGGTGTTTTAATTATATAATATTGGAGAAAATAGAGTGTGTGGCTTTTTTTATTTCTATATATACGATTTATTACACTATTTTCTTGGTTAACAATACAAGTTCATTTTTATTTGTCATTTACAGATCACATAAGTGTGCAGCAGCAATATCAACAAAAGGTGAAAATATAAACATTGCTTGGTCACCGAATGGAGCGACCATTGCTGTAGGGAATAAGGAAGACCTTGTGTCTTTTATTGATGCTCGGAATTATAAAGTGGTATGCTTACTTAAACATAAATAAGAATATTATTAATTTCTGAATTATCTTAATAATTAATAATAAATCAAATTCAATGTTTTTTTATTTTTATGGGTTTATACTGTCTATATATTACCATCAAATATATAAATACTCCTTTAGTATTCCTATAATATGACAAAATATACTTTTTACAGGTTGTTGAGGAGCAGTTTAACTTTGAAGTGAATGAAATCTCTTGGAGCAGCACTTCTGATCTTTTCTTTTTGACAAATGGATTAGGTTGTGTTCATATATTGACGTGAGTGAAATAGGCAAAATATTTAGCAATAATATTAATAAAATAGTATTTAATTAAATATTATAATGAACTAGTTTGTGACTCTAAATGTAGGCAGTAAACGGCTGATTTTAAATTCTTTCATTAGCACAATGAGTTGTTGTGGGTTCTATTATAATGTTTTTCCATGGGAATGAGATAATCTCCTGTGGTAAAAAGTAACCTATGTTACTCTAAAGCCCTTCAACTATCTCCATACAAAAAATCACATCAATCCGTCACTCTGTTTCGATATGAAAGAAAGACAAACACACAAACACATAAACTTCATATTTATAATATTAAGAATATATAGTTTTATTATTATTATTACAGGTACCCTGGCTTAGATCTCCAAACAGTTCTTAAAGCACATCCCGGTACATGCATCTGTATAGAGCATGACCCCACCGGCCGGTACTTTGCCACAGGCTCTGCTGATGCTCTGGTCTCTTTGTGGGATGTGAATGAACTGGCTTGTTTAAGAGTGTTTTCTAGGTAATATATGATTTGGGACTAATATCTCAGTATAAAAATCCATAAAGTAGAGTATTTTTTTTATTCTTAAGATACATTGTCACTTGGGTTATGTGAGCCAGGTTCTTGGGTTGACATATTTGGCTCAGTTTGTAGTGATCCTACTTCCTGTGCCAGGGGTCGCGGGTTCGAGCCCGCTGGGGGCATTCATTTGTGTGATGAGCATAAATGTTTATACTCCAGTCATATTTATAATATGTATATATTTAAAATTATATATGTGTAGTGTATCAACAATCTGGTATCCATAACACATGCCTCTGGTATCCATAACACTACCATGGAATTAAATAGTGCTGTGTCGTGCATGCAACGTGTCGTCGAATATTCTATCTATATCTGTATATAAGTGTAATATACTTTTATATAAATACAATTTTTTTGTTATCTTCATCTTACTGGTTTTTAGTATTTATTTTAAACTTTACTGTTCAGATTAGAATGGCCGGTGCGGACCCTCTCGTTTAGTTTCGACGGCCGCCTGCTCGCGTCCGCGAGCGAGGACCACATCATTGATATTGGAGATACTGAGACTGGTAATATTATGTACATTTATTTCACTGCATATTATAAAATAAAGTTCCCTGCTGGAGTCTGTCTGTCTGAATGCGAACTCAAAAACTTCCAAAAGGATTTTCATACGGTTTTCACCAATAGATGGAATGATTCATGAAGAATTGGCTTAAATACGACAATGATTGTTGAAGCAATTATACATTTTAATTCATCAAAGATTAACTGTGTGATTTTAATGATGTTACACATTTAACCTCAAAACAGTATAAAATTTCCCAACTAGCTTGTAAAAGTAGGTAACAACTACTATTTAATACTTATACTTTCCACAGGTGAAAAAGTAGCAGAGATTCCTGTCCAAGCAGCAACCTTCACAGTGGCCTGGCATCCCTCCCGCTACCTGGTGGCCTTCGCTTGTGAGGACAAGGAGCCTCCAGAGAGGAAGCGGGATGCTGGTAACCTCAAACTGTGGGGACTCAGCAATAGCTAGTGCAGTGATGTGTCAGTGATTGAGTGTTCTAGTTAATAAATGAGTGAACTGTGTTTGTTTTGTTTTTTTTGGATATACCTTTGGTTTTATTTATATGTATTTACATTTTTTACAATTTTTTTAGTAGCAAGATGTTATATATATATATATTTGCACATGATTCATAATATATTTACATAAAATAAAAATAAAAGTTGGGTATTAATTTTACATTTAATCATTTAAAAATATAATGTATCTTGTACATTTTTCCAGTATAAAAATCTACCTCTGTGCCAAATTTCACCCAAATCCGTTCATCCGTTCTGGTGTGATTGATCCATCCGAACTTTTTCATTAACATCTACATTTATAATATTTATAGATGGGATAGTGGTCATCAGTTATTTTATATTTTGTGTAATTCTAATACTACTTCACCACAGACAATATTGTAATGTCTTTGTACTTCACGAAAAATCTCTTTCTCCGGGTTAAAATTTTCACGCTTTCGCCGCCAACGCCATCTATGAATACATGCGCAAACTCGACGTCTATTTTTTTTAACTAAGATTTATTACAATTTCATTTAAGAACACATTTTTGTTTATTCATTCATTTATTGTTTACTGAACGCATTTATTTTTTTTTATTTTCCTTTACCAAGAGTCAGGTTTTTAAGCCAAAATATACTTTATTATTGTTTTAACACAAATTTCAATTACAAATGGATTAATTTAACGCCATCTGTTGACATTTAATTGAACCTATTGTTCTTGTTTCTGAACAGAATTCGCCGCCAGACGGCGCTAGTGTTAAGTGAGGTCTCCAGTTCTGTCAAATGTCACTAAATGTTTACTTTTTGTGAGTTTTTCATCGCGGATGTTCACTAATTATTTATGATTAATGTAAACACTGTGCTATTCTTGATTAATTATGACAGACACGGTACGGTTCAACAAATGTTATTGTTTTAAAATAAGAGCTTTTAAATTTTTGGTTTTAATGTGTCAATTATGTAAAACAAAATCCTGAATAAACTGGGGCCGTCCTAATAATAATATCTTAAATTTATGGCTCAGCCGCACTAAAAATACTTTTTTAACAACAGCGATAGGACCTCACTAGCCAATGGCGCCAACTGTGCATCGTTAAAATGTTACTCTCATCGTTTTTTCCAAACGTGCCAAAAGAAGTATAAATTCAATAATACAAGCAAAGAAAAATAAAATAAGGAATTTTCCAATCCCTGTTAATAAAATTGGAAATTAATTACTTATTTTTCTTAGGTACTTCAGATATTCGTCGTGTTATTTCATATTTGAAAAATAGTGAGGCGTCATTGGATAAAATGCAGTTGTATTAAATGGAGATAATAAGCGGATTTAATTTGTTTTAAATATACAGCAGATATCCAACTTAAAAACACCAAGCTTTGTTTCTACCACCTTTACTAAGCAACATAAATAAAAAAATATGAAGACTGTGATATATTTGGAATCATTTTAATTTGTAGAACAAAATGAAATAAACTTTATTCAATTTGACTTATTATAAGCACTTTTAATATAAGAATATTTCTTATATCTACAGCAAAGACTTAGAAACAAAACACGTTATTAATATATTACATAATTTATTTACAATTAAAACACCATTTAAAAACGAATTACATGTCTTCAGGACTTAAAAAAAATTATGAAATATCATTATGAAATAAAAAATTCTGCGATCTTTGCACAACGTGTTATATTCTCTAGCACTTTCTACTTTTGAAGTCGGTTAACATCAAAGTGAACATTCACCAAGTCTCAACTTGTAATCTATTATTTTTCTCCATATCTTTTATCATTTCTTTGGCTTTATCCATCTCAAGACTTCCACATTCATTAGCAACTTGAACGAAAGCGTCTCGAACGTTGTCGGGCATGTTTTTAGAGGTTCCAGATATGAAAATTAATGCGCCTTCATCGTTTATAAGACGCCATAACGACTCTTTATGTTCTATTATTTTATGTTGAACATATCTGAAAAATTAAATGTACTTATTAAATTAAATTTTTCCCATAATATTACTATAAGTATTAATTAAATAGCCTTTGAATTAATGTAAACATGTTCATAATACAAACATACACATATACACACACGTACGCACACACACACACACACATACTAACTTACGCACATATATTTAGTGGTCCGATAAAACTCTATTTTTAAATGACCTCAACACTGAATTGCAATATTGTTTCTAGGATTTCATTACGTTAAAAATAAATAAAATATATTACATTTTGTTTTCTTGATCTCTCGAGAAGGCACAGTACAATGTCACCTTGCCATTTGCTTCCAACTGTTCCAACTCCTCCTTACAATGAAAATCTTTACTTTTGTACCGACAACCAAAGAAAAGGTGTAATGTGTTTTTGCTTGCTGTATTAAGGAACACCCTTTCACTAATTAAACTTCTGAAGGGTGCTAACCCGGTCCCGGGGCCTATAAATATTTGAGGGATGTTCTGAAATAATATGAAGACAAATTAGTAATACATTCAATACAATGTTAATATTATACAATTAAAAAAATACTAGGTAGGTATATAAATGCGAAAGTTTGGATGGATGTTTGTTACTCAATCATGGCAAAAAGCCTGAATGGATCTGGATGAAATTTGTGCACAGAGATAGATTATAGTCTGGTACCGCACATAGGCTTTTATCCCGGATGGGATAAAAAGAATGAATTAACAGATGAGATAGATTTGTATTTGTTTTTCTAGAGGCAAACTCGAGCAAAGCGAGGGTGCGCCGCTAGTAAGAAATATATATATTTTTTGATTAAAACTTTTAAATGACTTTTATAGTGATTACTCCATCCTATGGGCTGGAAACTTATCTTGAAAAAAATATCTGTCCAAATATATAAGGTAAAGAATTGATATATATATATATATATATATATATATATATATATATATATAATATATATATATATATATATATATATATATATATATATATATTGATTATCTTTTACTTTTAAATAAAACATCCTCTTTTAATCTTAATTTATAGTTATACAGATTTAAATGAATTTTATTCAAATTCCATCCAAAAAGGACAAAACTTACCATATCTGTTGCAAACTTGAAAGTACCCTTTTTAATCCATCCATACACTGTATCACCTACATTTAGATTTTTCAGCCAATTCGAGGCAAGACCAAGTCTAGGTTTTTTTAACTTTGTGTAATATTTAACAACTGCAATCAAAAGTTGTAATTCCCTTCCTTGAGACACTAAGCCACTGCTAGCTATTGAAAACGACCTGGGTTTGATCGTTGGAAACAACTCGAATAGTATTTCTATTGTTAATTTTGATGCTGATTTGTGGAAGTCGTGGAGCACCTGTAACGTGAAACTCATTCATAAAGCTCTTTTATTTTTATAGTTCCGTATTCGTACCGTACCAACGAAACCCTGTTACTAAACCTCCGCTGTCCGTCCGTCTATCTATCAGCGAGCTGTATCTCATGAACCGTAATAGTGAGTTGAAATTTTCACAGAGTGTGTATTTCTATTAACTTTAGTACATACATAAGACTATAAGCTAGTGACAAATGCTATAGTTAGGCACCTAGGGATAAATAAAATATATTATCTATACATATAATAAGTAGTGACTTAACGAAATGTGTACATGAAATATTTTTTAAAAACAATGACAATAACATAGTGTAGGTACAGAATATAGGTAGATCCTAAAATAATAATATTTTTTGTCTGTTTATCTGCATGTTAGTCTATCTGTTTGTGTGTGCGCGTTTCACATAAAAAGTACTGAACCGTTTTTAACTAAATTTTGTGTAATGATAACTTATTACTCGGGACAACATTTATGATATCTTTTACTACAAAATCTTTCATTCCCACGGGAAAACACAATAACTGATTCTATCGTCGTCCTTAGAAATTTACATGCCTAACAAGTAACACTGGCTAAACCTTAAGAGATACATCAAAACAATGTACTAGAAAATTGTAGGTCTTAATAAGGCCCACAGAATAGTCCCCAATAGCATAACTTTTTCTCTTAAAGTACACTCGCAATAACTATTTATATCTATTTAAAACGTATCTACTTACCTTTCGCACGGCACCCAAGCGAAACCTAAGACGCTAGAATAATATTATATAAGAATTTTTTAGTTAGAATAATCACCTCAAGTGTACTCCGTCGCAGTCGCCTACAGTAGTTCAGCCAGTCTTCCTGACCCTCGGGGGAGCTGAGTTCCAAGCATTTGTCTCTTTCTAACTTATCCTCAGATACGAGAGCGAGAAGAGAAAAGTGATATTGCGTCGGAAACGCTTTTAAATCCCAATACTGTTCTGCTATCTCATATAATGTCAAAGGTTGTTGTAGAAAATCTGGTACTGGCATGTCTAAAAAAAGGAAAACATCGGGCTATTAACAATTTAATTGTCTATACATATAATAAAATTGTGAGTCGAATCTGTACATTAAATATTTTTTTTAAAAAAATATTGAAATAGCCATTATTATCGATACAGAGGCCGAATCTATCGTTTTTAGAATTTTTGTTGTCTACCCATGACCACATCGCGGAATAACGCACTGGAGAGATTTTGATGAAATTTGGTATGATGATAGCTGGTTATCCGAGTCAACAATAGGATACTTTTTACTGCGGAAAAATATCTCATCCCTGAGAAATCTATACCCAACCCAGATGAAGCGAGGGTGAGTCGCTATTCTGTCATATGTCAAGACACTGAAAGTTTTTATTATATTAATTTTCCGACTATCTGTAATCCGAATGGATGAAATTTAATGTACAAATATGACCTGGACTAACACAAAGCTACTGTTAGTAATAATATTTGCCAAAAGATGGCGCCGCTTGTAAATATTATAAATATAAAATGTAAACCAGGGACGCACTAAGTCGCTAGTAAATAATGTATTTTCACAAATAATGCTAGTAAAAAGTAGACAATCATAAAAAATTGCTACTGGTAAATCCTACATTACAAAAATTTCAAGAACTCTTATGAATTTGAAAGCCAAAAAGTTTATTTACACCATTAGGTACCACTGTTAACTTTTATTAAGAGAAAGATCTCAATACAGCCATTTTTTTTAATAATAATAATGAAACCATTCTTTTTAATAGTAAATAAAAAGCATTGAAGACGACACGTTTGGCTCAGTTTGTAGTGACCCTACTTGCTGCGCCAAAGGTCGCGGGTTCGAGTCCCGCTGGGGGCATACGTTTGTGTGATGAGCACGAATGTTTGTACTCCAGTCATGGGTGTTTATATTTATAATATGTATGTATTTAAAGTTATATATGTATAATGTATCAACTATCTGGTATCCATAACACAAGCTTCGTAGCTTACCATGGAACTAGATGGCGCTGTGTGTTAATGTCCTGACATATTTATTTTATTTATTTATTGGTAAAAAAAATTAAAACACTAGATTATTTAAAAAAAGAAATATTTATTTATTCATCTTCTTGCCACCCATCTTCATTGCTCAGGAACCTTCTCTTTGCGGCTGTATTCATGTACGGACGGAGAGCCCATTCAGTGTCCGCTGCATTCAATGCTTCTAATGTACCGAGTTTGATTTCATACAGCTTCATTTGGAATCTGGGTCCAACTTCGGTTAGCTCTATATCTTTACCGGCCTAGAAAGGAAAAACAATGAGATTAAATCATAAAATTATAATAATCTAGCATTAATCAAACAAGTACTAGATACACAATCAGCGACAAAAAAAGTCCTCACCGAATGACCGCTCATTTGAATATTTGAGCGCGCTTTTTTTTTGTGCAAACGACTTTAAACATTGCATTTAAGGTTTAAATTACATTCTTGTATATTTATTTCAACTTGAATAATTACTTTAAGAATTGGTAACAGTTTTAAGAGAACTTTTGCATGGGATTGTGTATTTAGTATTTTTTGATCAATGTAATTTAATAATGTAATAAAGCAGAATACATAAGTTAGTTCCTCCTTCACGTTGAAATGGTTGATTTAGTCGAAATTTAGTACAGATAGTCTATGACATATGACCTAGAGTACGACATAGGCTACTTCCTATCTATACAGATAAATAAAGCTGAAGTATCTATTAATAATGTCAAAATAAAATCTTTTTACAAAATGCTTAAGAAATTATATACAGTACTTATAAGAAAGACACAATCCTTAATTTTTTGTTCCTGTCTGTTTGTTCTGGCTAATCTCCGGAACAGTTGGATTGATTACAAAGGGACTTTCGCTGGCAAATAGCTGAAGTTTAGAAAAAGAATTAGGGTCCCGCTCAAAACAATTAAAATGTACCTAGGGCTGCACGTGAACGAAGCAAGGATATGTCGTTAGTAGTAAAATAAAGTTACCTTTCTGTATGTATGTTGTCTAAAACAAATGTAATCATCATTGTTAGCAAATGTTATTACTCTTTTGGAGTCTGCTTTTGGTACCGGGAATAAATATTTCAAAATGCTCATTGCTCTTAAACCTGTAAATTAAAAAAAAAACAATAATGAAATGAAAAATAAACAAAAGTTATTTGGCACCAATATTACAGTAAATAAAGGAGTAAAGATAGTATGTTCAACAGTATTTCATCAATAAAAGCTAAAACAAAAGCCATTCTTCGTCTGTTCATGTATGAAATGAATTCCAAAAAATTCATTAGACAACTTTCCAATATTAAGTCTGAAATATAGATTAGTTACAAGCAAGAGGCTAGCATTTTTAAGAAAAAACATACATATAAACAATTTCTCTATATAATATATAATGATTAATGATGATTACCGAGATCTGTTTTAAAGTTGTGGAATATGAGGTGTGGGTATTGTTCACTCATTGGCCCTATATCTGGTATGTCATGGCGCATCACTACCCCTGACAGTGTAAAAGATGCCGTAGGTCCATATGGTAGATGACATATTACCTGCAAAATATAGTTTTAATTATTAACTTACTGATGGAAACAATTTTTGTATAAATTTTTATGAAACTTACCAAACTGTCGGGCACACCTCTATGTTCATGTACAACAATGAAATCTGTAACATCATTAGCTCGGCATGCATGTATCAATTGTGACATTTCATAGCCACCCCTATTCATTCTTTGACTGTTCGGAAATATTAATCTGTAATGTAATTACAATATTTTTTATAACTTATTATCTATAAAAATAAATAAAATTGAAGTGTCTGTTTGTAATGTCAAAATGAACAGCTTTTTACTAAATATATATGAAATTATAAACAGTACTTATAAGAAGAACACAATTTAAAAAAAAATTGTGTCTGTTCATTTTGGCTAATCTCCGAAACGGCTGGACTGATTTTGACGGGACTTTCATTGACAAATAGCTGCTATTATAAGGAATAACTTAAGCTAATTTTATTTTAGAAAAAGAATTGGTTCTGCTAGAAAAAAAGATACCTAGGGACGGATACACCCGGGCAAAGCGAGGGTAAATCACAATTTTAATCATATTTTACAAATATTTTATTTTTAAAATTTGTTAAAATACTATTATTAGGTCATGAGCTTCATATTATAAAACATTAATTAAAAGTTTGTAAGCCACTAATTAAAATATCTAACCTTAATTCCTTTACAAACATCTTCAATCTTGCACTAGGTTCTCTGGAGGTAGTTATCATGATCTTAGGATCTTCAACTCCCGCAAACCTGTATTCATCATCTTGGGAATTTAGTGTATTTGCTCCACCACTAATGCCCCCAATAACAGCTGCTCTTTCAGGGCCTACAATAATTATCTAACATGTTAACAGAGAACAATTTTATAATAAATTGACAGAAACAAACATTATAATAATTATCGTATGTTGTTATTATGATGGGAGTAAAAATGTAATAGGAAACCAATGTTTCATAGAATCTTTAAAAATTATTAACGTAAACTTACCTTTGTCTTCAAATTCGATTCGTTTTTGTAGAGCAAGCGCTTCTTTTCGTAAATCACCATGAATTGGAATGTTTTCTTCCAAACTTTTTTTCAATTGATCTTTTTTAGCCTGAATACTCTTTTGTTTTTCTTCAGCAGACTTCCTATACAAATACTCACGGCGCAAACGCGCCTGCCGCCGAAGCATAATATATTTTGTTTTTATAGTCGAATTTAATCAATTCTTCAAAAACAACTTCACATGGCCAAGAAATGTACAAATTATTGACAAATGACATCTAACAAGTAACAAGGTTGACATTTGACAGTTATACGCACGTGTTGATTTGACAGCACCGTTTTGTTTATGGTTAAAGTGATTTGTCTATGCAGGTTTAAAGCTGGTTATTATTATTATTATATATAGAATTATGTTATACACGTTCATAAAACTTTTCATAATTTATAATTATTAATGTGAAAAATAATCTTACAATAAGTACGAAAAATACTCTTGATATCATTTTACATACAGACAGATCTCTTTAAATTAAAGGGAAAAATATTGCCGAAAAAAATACATAAATATATATATATTCTTAATAAGTCATTTAAAATTACCTAACAGATTTCATGTTAATAATGATTTTATTGATAAGTAATACAAAACATACCATCATGACAAACTTCAACTAGCAGTCGGTAGTATGGTTTTATGTCTAAATTGTGAGTCAGGAATATATCAAAAAGGTCTTCAATATCCTCCTTACTGTTTCGAGGCCTAATGTTAAAGATATCTCCTGGTCCATAATCAATATTATTGTCACCTACAGTTTTAAATTTTATTAATCTAACATCCTGAAAAAAAAAAAATACTAGAATTTATTTTAACATCACAAAGCATTCTCAAAAATAATATTAGGTATTAGAAACAATGTTTTCCTTAATTAACAATATTATTTCCTTAACAATTCTAATTTTATAAATGTGGCAAAATTATTTTCTTTTCAGCAAACATAATTTTTATTACAAAAAAGTTTAGTTTTTAGTTAACCTGAAAATGTGACTCCTCTGTGGTCCTTATATTTTCCTTTAACTCAAATTTTATGGAATCTAAAAATTGATTAGTGTGCCCCTTTTCATAATAAATGTCATCACTAAGGGTAGTACCATTGACATATTCAGTATTTTTTAGTAACGAGACTTTCCATTTTGGAATAAAAGAAGATTCAGTTATATCAATTTGTAAACTAGGAAAATAAGACTTCATTGTAGTTAAGAAGTTTTTCACCCAAGGAACCAAAACTGCATCATGACCTAAGTCATGTTGATAGTCACATAATCCTAAAAACATTAGAATTATATACTTAAAGTTTTATATTATGTTTCATAACAAATAATGTTTATATCAAACAAAAATATGATAAAGAAATTAGTTTTATCAGTAATTTGAATGAGATTTAGTAATTAAAGCGGTCATAGAAACATACTGCTTAAAAATTTAAGTGGTAAATTATATACAATTTTAATTCTTACCAATATCTATGAGTGGTTCAGCTCCAAGTTGGAGCAGTCTTTTATGAAGTTTTTTAGCCGCAAAATTAAATTTAGAGTATGAAGAATCTCCTAAGCCAAGAACGCCAAATTTTACTTTACATAAAGAATTTGATGGTAAGTTCTTTCTTAGAAGAAACCGCCAGAATTTTTTCATATTGTCTGGTTCATCTCCTTGTCCTGTCGTAGCACACACAAAAAGTACAAATTTTTCATGAATAAGTTGAGATATAGGATAATTATCCATTGGCAGAACGGGTCCTTTAAAGCCTACTATTTTCATCGTGCGCCATATTCGTTCAGCAGATTCTTGCGCAGTGAAAGTTTGACTTCCATAAAGTATTAAGAGTCTGCCTATTTCATCCATTTTATGCACAAGATATGAATTATTATGAGAATAAATAACTATGGAAATTGCAAAATATTTTCTTGTCAAATGTCTATCTCTGACAAAAGTTGACAAAACTCAGCTGACAGTTCACAGACTAAAATTCATTAAAAGAAACAGATTATTTTACTTATACGTAGCTATATGACAAAATGCATTTCTTTAGCCTTAGGCTTTAATGTTTTATCTAATCATTTTTCTCATATAATATGTTTTCTTATATATTTATTTTTAATAAATCATTGAGTAAAAACCTCCTCCTGACCGATTTCGGCCACGGCGGCCAATCCACTGTGTCTCGCCAACTGCGCAGGAAATACTATAGTGCACAAGTGTATGAGCAGACATAACATGCACTCTCTTAGAACGTGTATTCTTTTTGCTCTTAAATTCCGATGGGAGGATAATATGACACGACTGGTGAGAGGACGCAGGACTGATGACTTCATGTGCTTTCCGAGGCACGGCGGTGAAACACCACCAACTTCCCAAATTCGGACTGTTACTGGAACTTTCTTCACAGAAAGACTCAATAATTGTACTTGGCCCCACCCTGGAATCAAACTCAGGATCAGGGTCATACGTCAAACCACGTTCGTCAATCATCTTTTCATTCATCTTACACTTGGGCTTTACTCTGTACGGCCAATGCAAGCATAGAGCAGCAAGGCAAAGCAGGCATGGGGAATATTATAAGTATTTTCCTCTGGGGGTGTTTTAAGATCTTGTCGTTACGATTTACGGGATTATTAATAAGTAGCGACTCACTCTCGCTTCGCTCGGGGTTTTCCCTAGTGAAAAACAACGAGTCTATCCCATTAGAACCGCACATTTTTTCGCGATAAAAAGTAACCTACGTGCTCTTCCAGACTATAATCTATCTGTGTGCCACATATTTATCTAGATCCGTTCAGCTGTTCCGATGTGATGCACTAACAAACATCCATCCATCCAAACTTTCGTATTTATAATATTAACTAATTAGGTTTTACATATTAGTATACTCTTACATTGCAGTTTTTGTATTTTTTCTCAGAAATGAGACATTTTCCCGCGCTAATAAGTATCCTATTTATTGACCCGGATAACCAGCTATCACCATACCAAATTTCATCACAATCCCTCCAGTGGTTTTTCTGTGATGCGGTAATAGACAGACAGACAAATATTCTAAAAACTATAGAGTCGGCCTCTGTATTGATAATAATCTTTATTTCAATTAGATTTCCTAAAAAATATTTAATGTACAGATTCGGCTTAGTTACAATTTTATTATATGTATAGACTAGCGACTCACCCTTGCTCCGTCTCGGGTTCGTAAATGATAACCCGTGACCCGGATTATCTGCTATCATTGTACCAAATTTCACCAAAATCTTTCCAGTGGTTTTCTCGTGATGCGTTCTCGGACAGACAGATATACAGACAAAAGGACGAAAATTCTAAAAAATATAGATTTGGTCTCTGTATCGATAATATTGATTATTTCAATAAGATTTTCCAGAAAATATTTAATGTACAGATTTGACTCAGTTTGAAATTTATTATATGTATAGATAATGGGATAACCACTATTATTTATTACAATTATTAATAATAAACATGAAGGAATCTGTACTTTCCTTATCGCTTTAAGGATGTTCTGTCTGTCTGAGCCTGGAGCACATCGAGCAAAAATGTCCGTGTAGTAAAAAGGTTGACTCTCATTGACTCCTTGGACTTACTTGTACAAGAAGTTCACGTTGGTTTTTCCATTATATACACTATAAATGATATTATCAAAAGGTCTCTCGCCACTATTGAGGAGATGATTGGAAGAGACCTGAAGCTTTGTGGCTGGTTCCTTGAGAAAAAACTTTGTAAGCCTCTACACGTGCATACACATTAGCCCCGTCTCTAACTCAACTCCACCAATCACAACATGTGGGATTCATTTATTTTTATCGTTTGGATTTCCATAATTTAATGATTATATTTAATGAATAATAATTATATTTTTATGTAACACCAACCAGCTTAATGTATGAGATGATTGATGAGTTAGTATTATAAAAAATATAGCAATAAATCTTAGTATTGTTTTTTATAGGTATATATATCTTAAGTTATAGCTAGGTAATATATTATCAGGCCAATTTTATAAATATAGTAGTCTACCGCCAGGGAAAATTTAAATAAAATCGATTAAGCGAATTTTAAGCGCGTTTTTAATTTTGATCCATTTCAAAAAGATGCAGGTACCCAATTCGACGATTTTGTTTTGTGTCATTATCAATATACTCGTAAGTCGATCTTCATAATTACCTTTTTAAAAAATAGGTATTCTCCAAACATGGTTTATCAGTATAATTATATAAAAAAAAATATATTCCACCCCCAAAATAATTACTTTAAAGTTTAAAGTGAATTCGGAATCGGAGTATTTTTCTTATAATTTAATTATTATAACAGCGATTTTAAGCGCCGATTTTATGTTTATTCGGTGGGAAAACTCTTCCTTCCCCAGAAATTCTCTATCTGCACCGTCAATATCGCTCACTGCTTCTGTCTTGGAATAGTTGATCGGGATTTTATACCTACCTAGGTTTCTTACAAATATATAAATGAGCACAATATGAGGAATACATATATGTAGGCCATAAATAAATACTAAGCATTCAGTAATTAAGAATATTACTCGTATTTATTTTGAATTTATAAAAAGTAGTAAAAAGTAAAAATCGGTAAAATTTAGTTGGATGTTCACGTGTACACCTAAAACAAAATTAAAAAAAAATCTACGTCAGACAACCCCTTTCCACCCCACACGCTCAATACGATTGTTGTATCTCTATTGCTCTCGAGCATATATTTTCCCATCTCGCTTCAATTTGGCGCACGGCAGTCTCGCGATCCTACTTGGCGGGCTTAGTCGTTTTAATCGAAAAACGCGGGAAATTTTGTGGCATATTTGTTTTATGGTGAAAAAATATTTTTAAGGAATAAATATGTAAGTATATTTGTTACATATATTTTTCCATTTATTCTACAATAATTTTATACCTATTGTATAGATTTTAGGAAGTATAAATGCATGTTTACTCAGATGCATTTGCGTCATTTATTTTTAATTAAATATTTATAAATTATTGATGGAAATATTAACATAATAATTTCATTAAATTAATTAAAATATGAAAATAATATATAAACAATTTTAAGCAGATATTTATGGAGATAATGAAAAGAGCGCAATCGCATTGTAACTTTTAAGCAAGATATTGTTTTAATTACTGTAATTACATTTTAACATAAAGTATATAATGTTTTGATCTCAACTCTTGTTTATAGTATTATTTATTTGTATAGTTGTATGTCATTAATTAATTAATAATTAAAACGTAAAAATGTCAATGCTGTTGAAGTTAGAATGTTTGGAAGTTTACGCTCTTTTATGCAATTAATTATTTTAAAAAGACTAAAGATTTCTACTTATTTAGAATTTGATAAAATGTCAAAACACAATTTGCCATTTGTGATACATTATGTTAGTATCGTGAGATACAAAATTAAAATGTATAATATAATTTCCATAATTTATTCATAAACACGATAGACGACATTTATTATTTTTATTTTTGAATAATTTAAATAATCTATAAATAGCATTAAATTATTTTGAGCAAGTTATCTCCGGTTCTTATATGAAATTCTTAAAATTACTTTAATTACCGATTGAGGATTCTGAGAAAATTTTGAGAATGTATAAAAAGCTGACTTTCAAGTTTAACGGCTAAGTCCTGCATGACGCAACATTCGGCGTAACTTTACAAAGGTATGAATGACGTCAAAGAATTTAGCCGCCAATCAATAATCTACGAGTACAATACTTAAAAAAAATATTCTAATTATAAATAAATTAAATAATTGTAATAAAAAAATAAACATTTTATGTTGTCGACATCTAGCGCCTGCAGTTTGTTATCACAATGCTTTATTAATAAAAAATCACATAACGAAAACTTATTTATGCCGTTTTTCAGTCATAGGGGTTAGTGCTTTTTGTTTTAGTTTTTTTTCACATTAATTTGTTAAAAATTGGTATACTTAATGACCCTATTTTTATAATTTTATATTTGTTCGTATTATGAGAAGTTTATATCACAATATTCGTAAAATCATTAAATAAATTTATTTTATAATATAAGAATTTTTATTTTTATTAAAATAAAAGGTTTTCTTTCACCTTTCCGCTTTGCGTCTATTTAAAGATGAAAAGCATTCTGCCCACGTGGTATCGATCTGTACCCGGTGGCTGTGAGCCGCCTACCCAGATTACGGTTTGATCATGAATGTTGCTAGGGTTAAAAAAAATTTTAATATTTTTTTATAAAAAAATATTTTATAAAATACATAATTTAGGTCTTTCAAAAATATTTATATATGATAATTATGCCATGGTCATTTTATTTTAAACATTCCATATTAACTATTCAGCCACATGAGTAAATATTTTTATTTAGTTATACAAAAACTGTTTAAATATAAAATGGATCGAATTTAATCAAATTTGTAATCTTCTTTTTTATTATTTAAATAAGAATGCTAATGGCTCTCATATCCAATCATAATAAACATAATATGAACAATATCTGAGATGATAACAACGAGGTCTCATTGATCCACCGCCCACGAGATTACCCGGCTCTGCTCGGCTCGACCTTTGACCTGAAACACGTTCAAACCTCCGTGACCTTTTATTATCTGTATTATAGGATAATCTTACTTTTACCAAAATACTTTCTTAGATTTACTCGAATATTTGATATTTTTAAATAAAAAAACTATTTTTAAAAATTGCTAAATAAATATTTTTATCATGTTTTTGATATAATTTTTTTATTCTTATTATTATAAATACATATTATAAAATAAAGGCTCCCGCTGCATCTGTCTGTCTGTCTATCTGTTAGTCTGAACATCATAAACTCAAAAACACTTATCGCGTTTTCATACTGTTTTCAAAAATAGCTGACGGAGTGATTCATGAGAAAGGTTAGGGTGTAAAACTAATCCGAATCTGTACATTAAATATTTTTTGGAAAATCTTACTGAAATAGACATTGTTATCGATACAGAGGCCGAATCTATAGTTTTTAGAATTTTTGTCTGACTGTCTGTTACCACATCACAGAAAAACCACTGGAGGGTTTTTGATGAAATTTGGTATGATGATAGCTGGTTATCCGGGTCAACATATAGGAACAACTTTTTAACACGGGAAAATATCTTATTTGTGAAAAAATATATAAAAACTACAATATAAGAGTATACTAATATATAAAGCCTTAGAATTTTTTTTTTTATCTGAACGCGGGCGGAGCCGCGGGCAATGCTAGTATAATTATAAAATTGAAATTCATTCTATTAGTAACGTTGTTTGTTTCTCTTTTTTAGTCACTAGCTTGAATAAATAGATCTATAAAATGTTAAATCTCTAAGAAATGAAATAATTAGAATAGCATTTACTCTATGAATAGTTCGTAGCACTGCTACGGCCTCGGTGGTGGTCTCGTAAGTCGTAGCGTAACCGTTTGGAATTGGATTATTTACATTGAAACTGATCCGCTTCTGTTAGAAGAAAATTTTGCAATGGAAATATTATTTTGTTATTATGGGGTTTTGTAATTTATTCCCATACTTTTTTGTATCTATTGTTAAAGTAAAAAGAAAGGAATTTTATGTTTCATAATTTGTTAAATATTTAGAGATTATAAAAATAGCTATATTTATAACTAGCGGCTCGCCCTCGCTTCGCTCCGGTCCTTCCATAGTAAAAAAAAAACAAATATAAAAATAGAAAATAGCCTATGTGTTATTCCAGACTATAATCTATCTCTGTGCCAAATTTCATCCACATCCGTTCAGCCGTTATGGCGTGAAGATGTAACAAACATTCATACTCACAAACATTCACATTTATAATATCAGTTAAGATATTTAAATGTCTTCAATAAAAATGTACAATTCTCTGATTGATGTTTTAACAACTTCGCATCGCTGTCCGTAGGTTAGAATATTTTAGAATTTACTTAAATATTTATAACATATTAAAATACTGATATTTAAAACTTACTGCTCAAAGAACATCTAAGTATATTGAATGAAAATAATTTTTAACCATCTCGACATATTTTTAGAATAATTTGTTTACTGGTGACCACGAATAGGTAAATAATGTCGTTCAATAATACAGCTGGCTTCACAAACAAATATGCTTAAAACTTGTTATAGACCTTTTGTTACGCCTCGTCGTACAAAGCTGTGAGCATTAAATATAGCGAGTTCCCAGATGTTCAATTAATTCAAAGGGATTTTTAAACAAAACGAGTATAAATAAAGAAGGGGTCACACAAGGACGTCTTTACGGACCCTTATTTTTCAAACTACACACTTCTAGTAGTTTTTGACTTTTAAAATGTAGGTATGCTAGTTAGGTTTTCATTTTTGGTCATAATAAAGAACAATTAAATGATTTAAGCACTTTTTTGGTTTTAAATAGTGTTATTAACGCTGTGAATATGTAAAATTTATACGAATAATCAAATTAGTAGAAATTTTGAAGGTCACACATCATATCTTCTTTTAAATAAAATCAATGGCTAACCTCAGAACTCGAGAACGATTAGACCAATTCGGTAAATATTTTTTTTAAATATTCGTCGAAGTCCGAGGAAGGTTCTTATGAAGAGAAAAACCGTAAAAATTTCACGGTACTACTTTATTATTATAAACGCAACCTTAATATTAATATAATTGTTTGTTTGTTCTCCTTTCACGTCGAAACAGTGACGAATTGGCATGAGTTTTTGTGTGGAGATAGTTGGAGGGCTAAAGAATGAAATAGGCTACTTTTTACCGCGGGATATTACCTCATTCTCCCGAGAAAACACGTTATAATACAACCCACAACAACTTATCATACATATGTATATACATAAACATATATATATATATATATATATATATATATATATATATATATATATATATATATATATATATATAGTCTATCTATTCCATACTAACCGTTAAAATATACTTAAGGACGAACCCAAGTGAAGCGAGGTTGAGTCGCTAGTATAAAATGTAAATAAAGACAAAGTGTATTTATTTCATATCAGGTGTCAGAGGTCACGCGATAACAGTAGATCTGTTTCTACTTTAGTTCACTGCAATTTGGAATTATGTATATTACAAACAATAAATAGGGTATATGCGTAATTTTTTTTTTAATTCTTAATACTATAGCTTACATCTTTTTATAATTGTAAAAAAATATCAAGCTCCAAATAACTAAAATTTAATATAAAAATAATTTAAATTATCAGACCGATATGGATACTTTAAACGCACCCGTCACACGTCGTCACAGTATGATATATGTACATATAAAAATGACGACACAATATGTAGCGACAAAATCACTGATCACTGATCACACTGATATGATATACTCTGACGTCACATTCGGTCTGACTAATGGCGTTGCGTTTCAACTACTTTGAATTTTCCACTTATATTTGCACTTTTTAATAATTGTTTTCTTAATCAAAAAGAAATTACATTAAAAAATATTAATAGATGCTTAATTCAAAAGCAATAAAAATTATAAAAAAAAATATTTCGACTTTATTTAAATCACACGCATATTCTCTACTAGCGGCTCACCCTCGCTTCGTTCGGGTTCGCCTCTAGAAAAACACTAATAGAGATTTATTA
The DNA here is from genome assembly GCA_951806755.1 of Brenthis hecate. Taxonomy (NCBI): domain Eukaryota; kingdom Metazoa; phylum Arthropoda; class Insecta; order Lepidoptera; family Nymphalidae; genus Brenthis; species Brenthis hecate. The sequence goes on from OX638260.1 coordinate 8,709,486, forward strand.
GTTCCCACGGGAACCGTTCATTTTTCCCGGATGAAAACTAACCTGTTGTTTGACCGGCAGTATAAGGTATCAGAATGTTAAATTTTACTAAATTAGGTGCATAAGTTGTATAAGTTATTATAGTTTTTTAACTATCCCACGGGAACTATTTAATTTTCCGGGATAAAAAGTATCTAGGATGTTGCCCAGGGATATAAGGTACCACCATGCAAAATTTCATTTAAATCGGTCCAATAGATTCGGAGATTAGCCCGTACAAACAGACAAACAGACAGAGAAACAAAAAAATTGAAAAAAATCTAGATTTGTTCTATTTGTCTTCTTACATTATATATCTACTATCAAAGTTATTTAAAGACTACTATTGTAAGTAGAGAGTATACTCGGAGAAGACCGAGTTTTTCGGAAAAGATATAAGAATTGCGTTTTTTTTAAATGCACCTAGCTTATAATTCAAAACCTTATCTAAATACAAAATTAGATCCAAATCGTTAGAGCCGTTTACGAGATAGACTAAATAAATTATATTATAAGATTATATCTCTATTATCACAAACTATGGACTAAGTACTTAATTCTTTTGTTTCAGGTCTCCTAAAAGTAAAGCATCTGAGGAGGATTCTAATCCAGAAGCTCTTAAATCTGATTCAGAACAACCAGATGATGGAAAAGAAAGTGGGGCTTTGGAAGCCAAGATGTCTTTACTCAATGGTATTACAGTTATAGTGGGTTCGATTATCGGTAGTGGCATCTTTGTCTCACCAACTGGTGTACTAAAGTATACCGGATCAGTTAATGCTAGTCTTTTAGTTTGGGTGGCATCGGGTATCTTCAGTATGGTAAGACGTCGTTTTACAATTTTATTTTAAGTTTTACTTTTAAAATTAACTTTTAATACATTCAATTAATATTTTTTAATTTTTTTTAATTTAATGTGACTATAAGAAAAAAACGTACAATAAACACATATTAATGTGCATTGTGCACACATTATTATCATTATTATTAATATATATATATATATATATATATATTATATATATATATATATATATATATATATATATATATATATATATATATATATATATATATATTGTGTTATCTATACATATAATAATTTACTATAAAATCTAAGTTTTAATCATTCGTTTTAATAAAAAGGTTTAACAAAACGACAATGGGTTAGTTAGCCATGTACTAGATTAAATTTCGTGGAAATTGTATTTTTTAATAAATTGAAATCAATTGAGACATCGAAGATGTAAATTATTGTTATTCATTGATAATGATGCATAATTGATCTGAAGTACGTACTAGCGTATTCCCGCGGATCTGCCTGCGTTGTTATATCTGCATAATTAGTAATACATAATGAATTATGTATCTATATCTGTCTTTAAAAACTGTTTCGATGGTGTAGTGGCTACAATGTACGGTTGCACATCCGGAGGTCCTCGGTTCGAGACCGGAGTCGGGACAAGTTTAGTTACTGTGAGCCGTTCTGTTTAGTTAGCCTAAGTAACAACTCGGAGTTGGGAAGTTGGCGGTGTTTCACTCCCGTGGCGCGGAGAGCACGTAAAGCCGTCGATCCTGCGCCTTAACTCTCACCGGTCGTGTCGAGCAGTCGTCCCACCGGAGTATGAACTATGAGATGACGGGAATAGAGAATGCACTTGTGTCGGTCCTGCGCCTTAACTCTCCCACCGGAGTATGAGAGTGACAGGAATAGAGAGTGCCCTTGTGTCTGCGCGTACACTTGTGCACTATAATATCTCCTGCACAGATGGCTAGTCTCAGTGAGATTGGCCGCCGTAAAATCGGTCGGGAGGGCATCATCATCATATATTTCTATGTCATATATATTTATCTATAAACATAATAAAACAGTAACTTAGCGAAATCGATGTGCGCGTTTCACGCAAAAAGTACTGAACCGATTTTAATTAAATTTTGTGAATGAGAAAAACTTATTACTCGGGTCAAGATTTAGTGTACCTTTTCCTACAGGATAACCTTTAATTCCTATAGGAAAACAGTAACTGAATCTATCAAGTAGTTCTTAAAAAACACTTCTAAAGCTGGCTAAAACATAAGAGATACATCCAAACAATGTACTAGAAAATTGTAGATCTTAATAAGGCCTGCAGAAAAATCTGCAATAACGTAAGTCTTTCTCCCAAGGTACGAGTACACTCGCAATAACTATTCATCAATCATGGTCTCTCCCGTGACCATGATCGCTGTAAAGCAATCGAAACGTCGGGAACCAAAAATCAAAATAAATACGCGAAAAAATCCGAAAAGATAGTTTTATTTAAAATATTCATATCCATTTAAAACGTACCTAGGCGCGTAAGCCACTAGTAGGTATTTAATAAATTAGTAGCTTAATGTACAGAAAATGACTCACTATCGCTTCGCTCATGTCATTAACTGCATCGCTCTGAGCTCGCCTTTTTTATGATCTTTTTTAGTATACTCAAGTAAAGTAAAAACAAATATAAACCTCGAAATAAAAGGAGGTAAGCTGTAAACTTTTATACACCTTTTGTTTTGGCATACGCAGGCTCAAGAGTCTCTTATAATCTCGTGTCAGCGCTACAAGTTACCAAAAGTTTAAGGCCCTTTTCGCACTGCGATATTTCACCGTGCGATTTTTATTCTCGCGTATTACAATCTGTGATCGGACTTATTACACACTGCGAATAAAATTTCGTACAATTTTTGTCATTCCGATTCAGTTTCCGGCTGAGACGAACGCCTAAAATGAATGGTGTCAGAAAAATGTTAATTTACCTGATACTACGGCGGCGGCGGCGACGTGACAGATCTATCAAAAGATATCATGAACATTGGATTCACCTATTTATGGTCTTGAGAAATCCGCACCGTGTCGCGTTCAATTTGTATCAAATCACAGATTTTTTTTCCGCGTCAACTTTTTACCGCCATTGTGGCTACTCCTATAATATTCAATGTGCACACACACAAACACACACACACGAACGAAGCTTTGCCAACTGTAGAATAGTCGCCGTGGGCCGTGGCCGAAATCGGCTAGGAAGAAATCATCATCATCATCAAAGATAGTTTGTCTATTGTGTTCTATTGTGATCTAATGTGTTTTAGTAGAACAGCAGTACATCATTTTATCCTGACTCTGATTTAAATGTACCTACACATCTGAACGCACATCTGAACTATTAATGCTCTAGGAATAAATTGATTGCTGTGGTGGTGTTATCAGTAAAATTACATCTAATGTTAAAAAAATTATTAATTATTTTATTAGCTATTTATTTTTGTTATATCTATATGCTATTTATATGAATACGACTGCACAAATTTAGCTTGCTTTATAACACTATTTCTTACTGCCCTAGATTGGCTGGAAGAGATGTCTTCTAGAGATAAGTTCACCTTTGCTAACAATAATTGTTTTTAAATTACTGTATTGATTTTTAAGTGCAATAATAGAATAGTAATTGTTAACTGAACTAAGTTAAAAGTGTGGCATTTTATAAAAGAATATTAAATAGATCGTGTCAGGTCAGGGCCTCCTTGCAATCACTTGCAAAAATTCTTGATTTTGCTGTTCGACCTCCAAAGATTTCACTATATTAGTCCACATTCACTTCTAGCTACTGTTATATTAAGTTCTGCTTAAATTGAAATGTCAATATAATAATATATTTAAAAAAAATTTTTTTACAAGCAATAGTATAGTAATGAAGAGAACACAATTGATAGTCTTATTATCTAGTCCGTAATTAGTGGCTCTTTTAAAAAAAAAATTTGAAAAAATCCATAAGGACAGCTGGAAAATCGAAAAGTTCAGAACTGGTTATTTTGTATGGGAATCATTACTTCGGATTACTTTCAATAGTGGTGGACCTACCAACTACAACAATACGCCAAGTTTAAGTTAGAAAAGAATAATATATGTATATAACAGTATATAGTCTATCTACTCTATACTAATCGTTAAAACGTACCTAGGGACGAATGCGAGCGAAGCGAGGGTGAGTCGCTAGTATACCTATCTATAATTATTTCTGCGAGACTGATAATGACCTCGCTAACGGGACTGTGTCACAATGTTAAGAATATCGACTGGCAGCCATTGGGGTCTAGTGCAAGGATTTAGAATGTTTACTTTATATTAACTGACACTGTAGTGATGCTGTATTTAGCTGTATTTACTGTTTTTATTGTGTTACAAGGTTCGATAATTTTTTTTTTTTATTATCGATTTTGTTTTTTTTTCAAAAACTAATAAGTCTTTTTTTTTTCAAAAACTTTTCATTTTTGAGAGCTTTTTAATTAGAAAGCTCCCCAAATTATTATATTTGTTTTAATAATACATCGTTAGGTTATAATATATTGCTTATTAATTACATTACTTTTTCTCTTCTCTTTTTAAAATAATAATTATTAAATAGGGACATTTTCTAGTTAAATTATATTGAATCAGTTATATACAATTAACATTAATTTTAAGATAGTTACAATGAAAATAATTTCAATTATTCATAAGTATTATTCATTATTTCTTTTGATAGCTTATTACTTTTTAACTTACTGTAAAACCTCTATTATACGGTTAATTTAACCGAATACAAATAGATGAATAAATTAAAAAAATAGCATTGTGATTGTAAAGAAAAAATATAATGCAGAAGGTGGAGCAAATATCTATGTATTTTTTAAACAAAAAGTTTTTAGATCGATGAAGATGTAAAAAAAATTAACTTTAAAATTCTTTTATCTATAGATACATTAGCAGCGAGTATCATGGGGCTGTATTTTATTTTCAAAACATAAGATACCTTCGAAAATTGCAATAGTGTTACCAAATATATCAAAAATTTGCCTAAAACACACCAAAAACAGTCATTATTTGGCGTGTGTAAATAATGTACTATATCCATGTTTATTGTTTATAGTACTCATAATTACCCACAAAAAAGTCCGCGAGGCTATATGTCTAACTATTATCGATAATAATTAATCTATACCTACTAATATTATAAAGAGGTAAACTTCGTGAGTTTGTGAGGTTGTACTGGTAATCTCTGAATCTACGGAACTGATTTAAATGAAATTGGGTAAGAAGATAATTTGAGACCCTGGAAAGGACATAGGATACCTTTTATCCCTGAAATCATTCCTTAAGGAGGTGAAAATGGGGATGAAACGTTTGTATGGGGAATCAAGCTAGGGGCGAACCCGAGCGAAGCGAGGGTGAGTCCCTAGTTCACAATAATTGCATTTTGTTCAAATTAGTCAATCAAAATACATGATGATATTCGTAAATCGTATCATAATATTAATCCTTATCCAACTCAATTGTTTTATAATCAAGAACATGTACACGTAAATTCTTATTTACATTTATATAATAGCGACTCACCCTCGCTTCGCTCCGGTTCGTCCCTAGATTATTCTTTAAATTGACATAACATTTTTATTTATGAACCAATTAAAATAAGCAAATACTAAATATTAAGTGAAGCTTATCACAATACATTAACGAAAACCGCACTCAAATCGGTTAAGCTGTTTCTGAGATTAGCGCGCAAAAACGCTCAGATAAACAGGCAAAAATTCTAAAAAAACATTGTTTTGGGTTCTATTGCATTAATAAAGACCCCCAATAATAGTTTTTCTCAAATGTATCCCATGTACAGACAACGATCAGTTACACTTTTATGCGGGCGTTTTGTTTAGATTTATTATGTAAAAAACTTAAAAAAAAAATTGTAACCGAAATTTCATTTTTTTTAACTTTTTATTTTTCTATTTTTAGTGTAGACGTAATAAGCAAGTAATTTGTAAGAAGATTTTTTTTAATAACATATTCGATTAAACAATTTATTTAAAAAATATGTTTATTGTTGATTTCTTAAAACCGCTCGACCGCATCACGGAAAACCACTAAAGGGATTTTGTTGAAATTTGGTATGGTGATAGCTGGTTATCCGGGTCAACATATGGGATACTTTTTAGCGCGGGAAAATATCTCATCTCTGTAAAATCTATACTAAACGTTAAAACGTATCTAGGGACGAACCCGAGCGGAGCGAGGGCGAGTCTCTAGTTAATGTATATATTATTAATAACTTTACCATTTATCATTAGATATTTCACAAAATAAATTATTACGTATTATTTCTACACAATCCCCAGACACTTCATTAATAGAGGATTGAAGAGAAAAGCTTATTAAAATGTAATAGCGGGGTTGTTAAGAAATTGTTATTAAACACAGCGAATATTGGTCTTCAGAGATGTAATTTAACATTTCTAACATCAAAGTAATTGGTGTTTGATGTAAGTACGGAAACTTATATTTATTACATTTCTCATTTATCGTTATACCTCGTACTTACTATCTCTTTTAATATGTAATCAGTAGTACATGTTTGTATAGGAATATTATGTTTTAACTAACAGAACCCGCGGCTTCGCTCGCGTTAAACTACAACAAAAACTCTAAAAAGCTAGGTTTCATACAAACTTTCATCCCCTATTTTACCCTCTTAGGGGTTGAATTTTGGAAAACGCTGAAACACGTAACTAATTATTTTTGCCGTACTCAATTCATACGAAATTTCATGCAAATATGTCCAAGGAATAAAAAGTTTCATACAAACTTTTAACCCCTATTTCACTGGAAAATTTCCTGGAAAAATCCTTTCTTAGTGGATGCCTACGTCCTATTTTTCTAGCCGTAAGGGTTTGGCCTGTGCGTTGATACATCAGTCAATCACTTTTGCCTTTTATATATACATATAAGTATATGGTTAGTATGTATACTAATATTAATAAAGAGGCAAAGTTTGATTGTTTGCTTGTTTGAACGTGCTAATCTCAGGAACCACTTTTCCGATTTAAAAATTCAGGAAGAAGGCTATATATGTAGATATGTATGTGGATGGATGTATATGGATGAAGGCTATATATCACATAATGTGTATTCTATCGTTTCCATACTAACCGTTAAAGCTACCTAGGGATGAACCCGGGCGAAGCGAAGTGAGTCGCTAGTACCTTATATATTGCTTTTTCAAGTAATGTCGTAGAGTTCGATACAAATACAATACTTAAGTTAAAAATATATCAAATTTCAAAATAAAGATATGTAATAAAGTGAATAAAGGCAGTGGTAGCCCAGTGGTAGCGCGCTTGCTTGGAAATCCAAGTGAAGCAGGTTCAAACCCTGGGTCTCGCACCTCTGATATTTTCATGTGCGAATAATTTTTAACTTGTCAATTTTTAATTTTGTACAATTTTAAAAAATAATCCTTGGTTATCTGTCTTTTTGCACCATTCTACGAAGTGACCACACTAAAAAAAACATAAGGCACTAAAATAGTGTACTCTATTTATATATTTAAATACGTACACATGTACAAAAAAATAGTGTACTTAATAATAAATATAATATCACTAGCATTCACGTGAATATATTGTATATTAGAAATCAATTTTGTAATTATGTCTAAAATAAATGAAAGCGCCAACCTTATGTGCGTGTCGTGATCGTTTATTGCGTGTTGAATTACTTGACCACCTGAGACCAAATTTCCTTTTAAATAAAACTGTCATTTCGGATTTTTGGAGGATTTATTTTGATTATTAGTTCCCGACGTTTCGAATGCTTTACAGCATTGACCATGATTGCTGTAAAGCATTCGAAACGTCGGGAACTAAAAATAAAATTAAATCCGCGAAAAATCTGTAAAGACAGTTTTATTTAAATGCCAAATATGCGCGTAAATTATTATTAATTAAGAAAGTAAATTATTAATTAAGAAAGTATGAACAAAGTGTCCGTGAAATGTTTTATAAGCGGACTTTTTCATGGTTCCGTACCGAAGGGATCTAACCTCCTGGATCCTTTATCTTTTCTATCTACGGAACCATAGTTTAGCCTACGCTGTATAGTGTACTGTTTACATATGAGTATGTAATGTATATCCGACAATCTATACTAATATTATAAACAGGCAGAGTTTGTTTGTTTGTTTGTTTGTTTGTTTGTTTGTTTGTTTGTTTGTTTGTTTGTTCGTTCGTTTGAACACGCTATTCTCAGGAACTATTAATCCGATTATAAACATTATTTTTGCATTAGCTCGTTTATTGAAGAAGGCTATAGGCTATATGTCATCATGCTACTATCTAAAGTAGCGGAATGTAATCATAAATGTCAACAAATCGGGCAAACTTTAATATATGATTGTAAAACTGAAGTTTATATCGGAAGTTTAAACGCGAGCGAAACCGCGGGTAATGCTAGTCTTCCATATAAATAAAAGTGAAATATATACTGTTTATTTGATAATTGCACTTGAAAACGGTTGATGTGCGTTTCCTTGTTTTTGTTTTAAAATGTTTCTAATATGCCAAATTTTAGAGAGTAAAGTTGTCCGGAGTTGTTAGGAAAGGGAAGACCTAAGAGTGCTTTTTTTCTATAGGTTATTTTATATAAACTCAAAGATCACAAACTTTATACAAATTTCGACACAACAATATTTGTTGAGTCAACTAGTGATTAAAAAGTCTGACTTTATGTATAGTATGTACATATATATGTTAAAACAATATTTTATTCAACGGATTTCTTGAGCAACAGCTGATGTAGATATAATAAATTTAAAAAGAATAATAATTGTCCATAAATCAGGTGTCATGGTGTCGTTTCTGTCCAACCATCAGCAAGAAACGTGTTTATAATGGCTTTGACTAAAATTTTCACTAATTTTAGTTCTGATACCCTACAATGAGTTTTGAGGAAAAACAATGACGTTATTAACACTTAATAATAAAACAATATAAATGCCGTGATGGAAATCGAACCTGTGACACAATGATGTGCTCTTTAATATATACCTACATATGTATACCCATCGTATGCAAGATAATTTATTTTTTAACTATAATATAATGTTTTCTGTATTCCGATGCGACCACAACAGTGTGAATAATACGACATCGAAGGTGTTTCAAATGTATATATGAAAATCAATTTCTGTTCGTTAGTCTCGCTAAAACTCAACAATGGCTGGACCGATTTGATTCTTTTTTGTTTTATTGGGGGTATGTCAGGGGTAGTTTAAGTATAAAAAAATGGAGTAACCCATTAAAACAGCAGAAACATTGAAATGTTTAGAATTGTTCATTTTGTATGGGAATCACTACTTATTATATTACTTTCAATAGTGGCGACCTATCATTTACAACAATGCGTCAAGTTGGAAAAAAATAATATAGCTACGTACTAGCATTGCCCGCGGCTCCGCCCGCGTTCAGATGACCAAAAACGAAATTCTTAGGTTTTACATATTAGTATACTCTTATAATGCAGTTTTTGTATTTTTATTCTCAGAAATGAGATATTTTCCCGCGGTAAAAAGTATCCCTTATGTTGACCCAGATAACCAGCTATCATCACATTACATCAAAACCCTCCAGTGGTTCCTCTGTGATGCGGTAACAGACAGACAGACAAAAATTCTAAAAACTATAGATGCGGCCTCTGTATTGACTATTGATAATGACTATTTCAATGTGATTTTCCAAAAAAAAATCATGTACAGATTCGACTCTGTTAGAGTTTTATTATATGTATAGATGTATATAGTCTATCTATTCCATACTAACCGTTAAAACGTACCTAGAGACGAAATAAAGCGAAGCGAAGGAGAGTCGCTAGTCTTACATAAATGTTCATTATTTTTATTTTTCCATATTCTGCAAAGAAATCCATACTAATATTATAAATGTGAAAGTGTGTTTATTTGCTTGTGTGTGTTTGTTTGTCTTTCTTCCACGTCGAAACGGAGAGTCGGATTGGCGTGATTTTTGGTGTGAAGATAGTTGTAGAGCTGGAGAGTACTTTTTATCGCGAGTGATCATCTCATTCCCATGGGAAAACAGGTTATAATACAAACCAAAAAATATTTATGATCAGAATTACTTGTATTAATGCTTTTCAATACGTGTTTTAGCATTTTTCAAAATTCATCCCATGAGTGGGTAAAATAGGGGATGATAGTTTGTATGAAACCTACCTTTTTAGAGTTTGTTTATGTAGTTTTAGCGCGAGCGAAGCCGCGGGTTCTGCTAGTGAAACTATAAAGGAATAATGTTAATCAAATAATGTATTGTGTATTTTTCCTTACGTCTGACATCTGACCGTCTGGCTGTAGTATTATATTAGAAGTAATATTATAGTCCCAAATAGATAGACCAATTTAAAAGCAAGCTTAATTTATCTAAAAGCTGCGTCAATTTAGATACTACTCTTCGTTTTTATAGTAGGTTAATTATAATAATTATGTAGAACATAATGATAAAACTGGAATATTCCTAAGAAATTTCATTAGTACGAGTATTATAGGTACAGACGTAAATTATATGTAAATATCGATAAAACGTTGTAAAGCTTTGTTTAATTAAATACATTATGTATGTTATTAAATTGATTTCAATTTCATATCTCTTTGTCTCTAATTACATTTATAGTATATTGATAATACATTTATATAATAACACTCATTCCTATCACTGTAGAGTGATAACAAGTTGAATGAAATGCTCGACTAAACTAGCTATTGAGGGGTCATTGGTCAAATCAGCAACTAGATGATAAACAATTAGACAAGTGCGAGTCATACTCAAGCATCGAGGGTTCCGTACCGCCAAATATTTAATCTATATAAATAAAAATGAATGTTGGTAAGCGCATAACTCAAGAATGGACCAATTCAGCTAATTTTTTTTCGTATGTTCCTTAAGGTCCACAGAAGGTTTTAATAAAGAGAAAAAATGAAAAATTAACGAAAAAAAAATTATATGACTAACGCTGGCTTATAACTATTTATATTTATTTAAAACGTACCTAGCGACGAACTCGAGCGAAGCGAGGGTGAGCCGCTAGTACCTAATAATTTTTAGGTTAAACCGTAAATAATATCGTAAACACAATATTCATTTTATGGAAAAAATGTATTTCATAATATTTGTTAAAGATAATATGAAGAACATTATTAATATATGGATTTACTATTTTTGTATATATATATATATATATATATATATATATATATATATATATATTATGAACCGATTTCATAAATTTATACAAGAAAAAAAAACTCTTTCTTAAGTCTTTTGAGTTTATAGTAATTTTGAAATCGGTGTATCTTTTTAGTTAAAAGGTAAAAATATAATAAAATATATTTACTACATGTCAAGTATCAATCTATAAGAAACCTTAAGCCAGGGATTCTTAAAGTGGGGTCCACGGACCTCTTGCAGGTCCGTAATATGTGTGTCAGGGGTCCGCAACAGCTCAATTAGTTCTTAGCATTAATTAAAAATTGTGAAGTAAACTAACTCGTCGTTTGTTTCATCCATCCACGTTTCTTTCCCCCTGGAGAATATTTTGACAGGGGATCCGTGGAATTTTAGAAATTCTAAAAGTGGTCCATGTCTGCAAAAAGTCTAAGAAACACTGCCTTAAAGTATGCAAAAAAATCACATCGATCTGTTGTTTTTAGAAAGAAGAATGATAAAAAAAAAACACTTTAGTATACATGCTTATATTATTGAAAATAAAATCTAGTTAAGCTACGTCACTACTACGTGTTATGTTTCACGTTTGGATGGATATAAACTAGGAAGCCGTCAGTTCCGCTTGTTATCGATTGAGCCCTGAAGCCATTTCACATTTTGGATGACCTTATATTAAACCATAGGTTGTACCTATGTTGTTGTTCGACCATGTTCGACTTAAAACAAAATATTCTTACTTCCAATAGTGTCTTTTAATCGAAAAATATACATGTCTATACATATAAAAAAAGCAGTCACGAGGACCACTGACAGAAGTGAAAACTTATAACTATAAACAAACAGTTGTTATTTTTGGATATTCAAATTAATTGTCTGATCTTAAATTAAAATTTGTAAATTAAAACTGTTTACATTTACCTGGTTTTGACATCTATCGGCACTCTGAGTGTTAGCGTTAACACGTCACGTGACCATGTCGATGACGACTTACATGAATTTATTTCCCATACAAACCTGATTATAGATGTTTTCACTTCAAAAATCCCTCAACGACCGCGAACACGCCGGCGCGGGCGTTACAGATAACAATAGATTTCTTAGCAATTTAATACTTTTTTTAGTTTACCTGGAGGTGATAAAACAGTAAGTAATTGAGCGAAATCGATGTACGCGTTTTACGCATAAAGTAGTGAAATGATTTTAACCAACTTTTGTATAGTGATATTACAGATAACTTATTACTCGAGTCAACATTTAGGACACCTTTACTACAGGAAAATCTTTAATTCCTACGGGAAACAATAACTGGTTCTATCCAGTCGCTTTAGAAATTTACTCAATTTATAAGGCTTTATCGTAAGAGATACAATCAAAACAATGTACTATTATGTATCAAAACAATGTACTATAAATTGTAGGTCTTAAAAAGGCCTATAGATAAATCTGCAATAACATAAGTCTTTTTCCTAAGGTACACTCGCGATAACGATTCATATCTATTTAAAACGTACTTAGGGACACACCCGAGCGAAGCTAGGTAAGCCACTAGTTGTAAATAAAAGCTAGATTATTATCAACTTAGGAACTTTAAATTAGAAGAAACATATATTTCACTATAGAGGGACTTTAACAAATTCAATCTCTTTGTTATTTTTCTTTCGCTGTTCAGTGTGCTATATCCTACATCTTTAAACGAGCAATTCTGTGTATATATATATATATATATATATATATATATATATATTTATATATATATATATATATATATATATATATATATATATATATATATATATATATATATATATATATAATCTGAATCTCGGAAACGGCTCCAACGATTTTCATGAAATTTTGCATATAGGGGCTTTTGGGGGCGATAAATCGATCTAGATTAGTCTTGTGTCTGAGAATACGCGTGTTTTCGAGTTTTCATGCAGTTTTCTTTTGCATTATTCCACGCAAAATATGGTCGGTAATTTGCACGCTCGGGAATAAGCATCGTGGTCAAGCGGCCAAGGTGCAAGGTCAACAATCACAGTTGTCCAGGTTCGAATCTCGGTCGCATACAAAGTTTTTACTTACTTTTGTTTTTTTTTTTAATATTTATACAAATTTTTAATTTAAAAAAAAAAGAAAATTGTAGTTTAGGCCAAAATCCCCGAGCGAAGCTCGGTAGCCCAGGTAATGTTTATTAAAATGGGAAGATTACTGAAGACTTTTAGGCAGAGGGCGCTGTGTATTTGTTTCCTGACAAAGGGCATAAATAAAACCCGTGCATTGTATTAACGAATTTATAAGTTTCTTTCACCGTTTTATCTATGTTTTCTACTTGTTTCCTTGAAATATTTTCTTCATAACCTCGAATAATCACTTGATTTAAAGTTAATTTTCAGTGCTTTTTCTCATTTCCGTTTTAATTGAATGTTACTTGGAAACTTATAAACACCAGTTTCTTTACAACTCAAGGCTACACAACGACCCATTTTTTAGTTTTTTATAAATAAAACTGTGAAATGTAAACTGTGTCTATAGAGATTGACAGTACGTTTGTAACAAAAATTTGGCGCCCTCTACGCGTAATTAATTTACAGTTTTTTTCCCCATTAAAACACCTATTTCTCAGCACTTTTACGCAACCTTATCCCACACTTGGTTGGCACATACGTAGGTTGCGGCCAACTGAGAAAAGGCAATCCAAACTTTTTAAACTGTTTTAATATATCTCTTCAAATATATTGTTTTTAAAATATTCTTAAAACCTCAAAATTAATACAAACAAAAAATAAAAATAATAATTTCCAACTTAAACTACTTCTGCATATATTTTATGAGGTTATCTACCGTCTAGTACGGAATTGTACTAATTTATTAATAACTTTGTTCAATACATAAAACAATTTAATCTATACATATAATAAAATTTTAACTAAGCCGAATCTGTACATTAAATATTTTTTGGAAAATCTTATTGAAATAAATATTATTATCGATACAGAGGCCGAATCTATAGTTTTTAGAATTTTTGTCTGTCTGTCCGTCTGTTACCGCATCACAGAAAAACAACTGGAGGGATTTTGATGAAATTTGGTATGGTGATACCTGGTTATCCGGGTCAACATATAGGATACTTTTTACCGCGAGAAAATATCTCATTTCTGAGAAAAAATACAAAAACTGCAATATAAGAGTATACTAATATGTAAAACCTAAAAATTTGGTTTTTGGTCATCTGGACGCGGGCGGAGACGCGGGCAATGCTAGTTATTAAGTAACATATGGACGCAGTAATCACGCGATCTGATCTTGTAATATTGGTGCCATTACCCATTACAAAGTTTATCATTGTTATTGGTAACATTAACTACACACGTCACCTCGAGCCTATCTAACTTAAGACCGTCTATATAAAGTCACATGACGAATTACTACTGTTAATTAGACACGTTTTTATACATTAAATTATTATAATTACATTGATATGACTAATTACAAAATTAAAATAAATTTTATTAATTATAATTGGTCTGTTGATATATGTTTGTTGCAAGTATACAAATCGAAACTGATGAACGAATCAACGAAATTGATACTATATAAATCCATACTAATATTATAAATGTGATAGTGTGTTTGTTTGTTTGTTTGTTTGTTTGTTTGTTTGTTTGTTTGTTTGTTTGTTTGTTTGTTTGTTTGTCTTTCTTTCACGTCGAAACGGAGTGACGGATTGGCGTGATTTTATGTTTGGAGATAGTTGTAGGGCTGGAAAGTAACATACTTTTTATCGCTACAAATTATCTCATTCCCACGGAAAAACACGTTATAATACAACCCAAAAATATATTCATGATCAGAATTATTGGAAACTTGGTATTAATGCTCTTCAATACAATTAAATAAATAAGTGTTTTAGCATTTATCGAAATTCATCCCATAAGGGGGTAAAATAGGGGATGAAAATTTGTAAGAAACCTTTCTTTTTAGTTCTTTTTGTAGTTTTAGCGCGAGCGAAGCCGCAGGTTCTGCTAGTAAATAATATACGCCACTCCACTCGATTGATTTGGACGAAAATTTTTTTTCAAGAGACACTAATTGCGCCTATGATCAGCCATTTTGATTTTTAATGATATACCCTTTGACACTCGCGTTATCAAGAAGAAACCAACAAAGTATGAATCATTAAAATCGGTTGTTCCATTTAATAATTATGAGGGAACATATGGTTGGATATACATATATACATACATACAAACATACGGGTCTAACATATAACCCTCCTTTGGGCTTCGCCGCAGTTGGGTAAAAATATACACCTCGTATTAACACACACACGAGTTCGAACTATTAAAAAGAAATCAAATTCTCG
This sequence comes from Brenthis hecate, assembly GCA_951806755.1. Classification (NCBI taxonomy): domain Eukaryota; kingdom Metazoa; phylum Arthropoda; class Insecta; order Lepidoptera; family Nymphalidae; genus Brenthis; species Brenthis hecate. The sequence goes on from OX638260.1 coordinate 8,724,937, forward strand.
ATTATACCAAGTAAAATGTTACAATCTAACGTTTAAAGTTTGTAAAGTTTTAAGCTAATATAAGAGAGAATTTTCCATAATTTTGTTTTCAGGGAGATTCAATTTTTATATTTTCTTTGTCAACAGGTAGGCGCGTATTGTTACGCGGAATTGGGAACGATGATACGTGTAAGCGGTGCAGACTACGCCTACATCATGGAGACGTTTGGTCCCTTCGCTGCCTTCATACGATTGTGGATAGAGTGCATGATAGTCAGACCGTGTTCGCAGGTTTGTTCATAATTATATTAAAAACTGGCGCCTCCCTAGGTGCATTTTCATTTATTTGAGCGGAATCCTAAATGTTTTTCTAAAATAAAAGTAGCGTAAATTACTCCTTATAACACCAGCTATCTGTCAGTGAAAGTCCCATCAAAATCAGTCTAGCCGTTTCGGGGATTAGCCGGAACAAACAGACAGCCAGACAAAAAATTTGAAAATTGTGTTTTTCTTATAAGCACCGTATACCGTATTCTCGTAATTTCATATGTATGTGGAAAAAGCTGTTATTTTGACATTACAAACAGACACTTCAATTTTATTTAGCTGTATAGATAATAGTTTTTATTTGAAAACTCTTTGATATAACTGGACCCTAAACTAGGAAAATCTTAAGAAAATATTAGGGGCTAATGCTCTAATTATTACATGCAATGCGAAATAGATGTACATAATATATATACAATATGTATCAAATAGAGTTATAGAGGAAGACCGAAGAAAAGATGGATAGATTGTGTGAGACAAGATATGAAAGAGAAAGAGGTGAATGATTAGATGACGAGTAATAGGGGAGAATGGAAGACGAAGACTTACTGCGCCGACCCCAAGTGACTTGGGAAATGGGCAGGAAGAAGAAGACGAAGAGTTATAAGGAGTTAGACACTTAAGATACTCGTCATATTATTTTTCAGGAAACTTGTGTTATTTTCGAAATTCAAGGTACAAGAGGAATGCACAATTTCTAAGGTCTTAAAGAAAACTTACAGATTTTATTAAAATTACTTGTGTATTTTCAAATTGTGAAAGATATTTCAATTTCTAAAAATTCGCTATCAAAATAAGTATTTATTTATATACACATGTGTCTGTTAACTAGATTCTGAGTAAATAATAAAACAAATAGTCAAACACACGATTAATGCCTTAGGAACCATGATGTTTTCTTTTGAGTTAGGGAACCTAAAACCGGTGCTCAAAATTTACTGAGCCTTGATACGAATTTTTAAATTCTATAATTTCTTAGATATTTAACTTACTTACCAAATTACTAATAAAAAATATTCAGTAATTTAAGTCGATAGCCTCTTAGATAAACTTCTATAATCGATATTTAATTGAAATTCAATTTAACCCTTTTTATGCTAATCTATTTGTTATATATAGGATTTTTGATCATTAATAACTAATTATGCATGCTCGCTCTGACCACGTGATATGTCGCCTTTTACTAAACTTTTTATAGTTTTCTATTAAGTACGAAAATTATTATAAAATATCAAATTGTCTGAGCTTTACAAAAAGCTCACTAAATTTAACAAAAAGCAAAAGTGCTTAACCCATCCAAAAATTACCTTTAAATGGTATAAATTTTCATTTTTTATAATAGTTAAAGAGCTTGCTACTGAAAAGCTCGCCTGTAATGGCTACATATAAACTTCGCCATTCTATGGCTATTTACGTCAGTTCGTACTTACGGAATCCATTCAAGACTCTAGGGCCGGCTTGAGTCGCTCTACGCTAGAGTGACCATATTTTACTTAGAAAAAAATATCGGTATAATTATTTAAAGTGAAATTAATCATGATTTTGGAAACAAATTTATGTATTTATTAGTATACAAGCGACTTACCCTTGCTTCACTTGGGAATGTCACTAAAAGCCTGGAGATAATACTTTCTTAATACTTTCTTACTCGTCTCTAAGAAATCTATTCTAAACGTTAAAACATAAATAGGGACGATCCCGAATGGAGTGAGGAAGAGTCGCGAGTCGTTTAATAGTAAATGCAAATAAATGTTTTGCATTTACTATTAAAATTAAAAAAAAACACAAAGAAAATATAAATTAAAAATAAATCAATTTCAAAATAGACTTTATGGTAGTCCTACTACACAAAGAAGGTCGCAATACTACCATTTTCAGACTATCTACTAGGTACAGTACGATAAACCACGAGGTTTTATTCAACTGTTTCATTTTCATATTTCTCAAGAAGATCGTTAATTGTTTTAGTGAAAATCATTGGTAATTTATGACCTTTTGACACATGGTAGGGATACTCGTAGTATCTTTCTTATATCTTAGTTTTATCTTTTCAAAAATTTAATGATAAAATTAAAAATATTTATTGAGCAAAGCATATTATTCTGTTAATAATTATAAATTAAAAATTTTAAAAATCCCCTACGCAAATTAAATTTTATTTAACGATTACACTGGCACACGTGAAGTACTTAATCGAGTAATCATACGTCAAAATGCCTCACATCATTTTGGAAAAGAGCTCATACTCTTACACTGCTGGACCTATATTAACTAAACATAGCTAAGAACCACCGCAAGGAAACTGACTTTCAAATAAAAAACCGCATCGAAATCGGTCCATCTGTTTGAGAGCTACGATGCCACAGACAGACACACACACAGACAGACAGACATCGACGTCAAACATATACCACCCCCCTTTTGGGGTCAGGGGTTAAAAATGACTTAAATGGAGACGCTAAATGAGGAGAGAAATAGAATATTAACATGTAGAGGATATTTTATTAACGACTTTATAGACATTCTGTAAAACTATAAAGGTTTTGTTAGTTCGATAGAATAGACAGTTTACGACGTAATTGAATATGCAAGAGCTTTTTAGGATGATAAGTATCAACCTTGATACGGTATATGTTGTATAATTTTTTGAAATACATATTTATATTATTTTTATATTAAACTAGCATTACCCGCGGCTCCGCACGCGTTCAGATGACCAAAAACCAAATTCTTAGGTTTTACATATTAGTATACTCTTACATTGCAGTTTTTGTATTTTTTCTCAGAAATGAGATATTTTCCCGCGGTAAAAAGTATCCTTTATGTTGACCCGGATAACCAGCTATCATCATACCAAATTTCATAAAAATCCCTCCAGTGGTTTTCCGTGATGCGGTAGCAGACAGAGAGACAGACAGACAAAAATTCTAAAAACTATTGATTCGGTCTCTGTATCGAAAATAATGTCTATTTTAATAAGATTTAAAAAAAAATATTTAATGTACTTACAGATTCGGCTTAGTTAGAATTTTATTATATGTATAGATTATTTTAGTTTACAAAACAATCAAATTGTTTAAGTTTTAATTTATTTATTTAAAAAACAAGTTATTAATTATTTGGTATAAGTCTAAGTATAAGTTCAACTTAAACTCGCTTCGCTTTCGCTAAAGTGCCCAACAGTAGGCTGTGTGTTACTCCAGGACACATTATATCTATACTTATTATAAAAATAAGTCCCCCGGCCGCGTCTTTCTGTCCTCCTGTCTGTCCTCCTGTCTGTCCTCCTGTCTGTCTGAACGCGATAAACTCGAAAACTACTGAACGGATTTTTATACGGTTTTCAACAATAGAAAGAGTAATTCTTGAGGAAGGTTTAGGTATATAATTTATTATGCTTTTATGTAAATTAGCTGAAATACGGCGACAAATGTTGAAGAGGTCGCAAAAAATCTCGCCAAATGGGAACTTTCCACGCGAACGCCGCGTAAACTAGCAAAGATACAGTTAAGTAATGTACTAGAGAATTCAAAATCTATAAAAATGCTACAAAAAAGTCCGCGATAGCATATCTCTATCTCTTACGGTTGACTTACAATAACCACTTTTATGTTAACATTTTTAATTAAAAACATTACGTTATTTTCAAAGTTATTTTCTTTAGTTCGGTATTAATCCTTATCCAAATGAATATTTTAGTTAGCTTAGTCATTTAATGCAGATTAAAATTGCTCTTTACACTAAATCAATCAGATGAATAGTTTTTGAGATATCGTTGTTAGAAGTAATTAGTAGCGAAACATTTTTAATGCTTGGCGAGCATTGAGATGCCTACGGCGAGTCCATCCCCTCTGCCCCGCATCGCTCGACCGCCTGCTCAAGCTATATAAACCGGGCGATGTAGCGCGCGATCCTAGGATACTTTTTACCGCGGGAAAATATTTTATTTCTGAGGAAAAATACAAAAACTGCAATGTAAGAGTATACTAATATGTAACACCTAAGAATTTAGTTTTTGGTCATCTGAACGCGGGCGGAGCCGCGGGCAATGCTAGTATCCGTATATAATTGAACAATCATGTAGCCCCAGCCGCAGCTCTAGCCGTTTAATTATAAAGCACACACATACAAACTTTCGCAATTATTATATTATATTTTATCCTTAATTCATCAAAATATTTCCATGCATTATTTAAAAATATTATAATAAGTAACAAATAGGAATCAAAATATTACCTAATATCGAGGTCAAACACGAATAAGTATTGTGAGCCTAAAAATAATTGGCCTAGATTAGTATCGAACTCGGATTGTTACGTAAACTTAGGCCCATGTAAGCAAATAATAGGATTATCAGAGAGCGTCTGTTGGCATTTGGGCAAGTTGTTGAAACTTGAAAAAAGTATTATGTTTTCATAAAATAAAACCAGGGCGGGTTTCGTTTTAAGTAGTGCTATTTTGTAAGAGTTTTCACGAAAATCGACAGCTGAATCCGTGAACATAATTATACACTTTTTTTATTTGTTAGGAAGACAAACAGTGTATTATTATTTACTTAGTTACATAAATTTTAAAACATATAACACATTTTACATACACCAATTAGATTTTCACAGTTTATAGATTCTTAAGATAGACATAATGCGTAATAGCTTATTAAAAAACGTGTTAATTACTACAAATTATATAGAGATAGTAATTTAATGTAATAATGTACAAAAGTGGTAACGCGCTCGCTTGGGAAACCGAGTGATGCGGGTTCAAATCCCGGGTCTCGCACCTCTGATATTTTCATGTGCGAATCATTTCTAACATGATTACCACTTGCCTTACAGTGAAGGAAAACATCGTGAGGAAACCTGCATGTCTGAGAGAAGCTAGCAAGTTTTCGAACGACGTGTGAAGTCCGCCAACCCGCACTTGGCCAGCGTGGTGGATTATGGCCTGATCCCCCTCATATCGAAGGGAGGCCCGTGCCCAGCAATGGGACGTTAAAAAAAAGGGGCTGAATACAATGTACAAACAACATGTAATATTACGAACAAACACTTCTATGTAGTTAAAATTTTGTGAAAGTGAAATAAATGTATATCTAAAACAATCATATATAATAAAACTGTAGAGATCGAATGTCTATACATAGAAAAAAAATGCTTAAAACCGAGTCCGGGGGATGTAAAAAGAGAAATAGAATAAATCCAGATTTTTTTCAATTTTTTGTTTCTCTGTCTGTTTGTCTGTTTGTACAGGCTAATCTCCAAAACTGTTGGACCGATTTAAATGAAATTTTGCACGGTGGTACCTTATATCACTGGCCAACATATTAGATACTTTTCATTCCGGAAAATTAAAGAGTTCTCGTGGAATAGTTAAAAAACTATAGTAACTTATACAGCTTAGTACACAAAAACTACTGATTGGATTTTAATAAAACTAAATAATACCTATAGTTCATACATCAGAATAACAAATAGGCTACTTTTCATCCCAGAAAAATGTACGGTTCCCGTGGGATAGATTTGTTTTTGTTCATTAAATATTCATATATTTATGGTTATATATTCATTAAATATTCATAAATTTATACATATAATAAAAATCTAATTGAGTCGAATCTGTACATAATTTTTTTTTTGGAAAATCTTATTGAAATAGTTATTATTATTGATACAGAGGCCGAATTTGTAGTTTTAGAATTTTTTTCTGTCTGTCTGGGAACGCATCACGAGAAAACCACAGGCCAGATTTTGATAAAATTTGGTACGATGATAGCTGGTTATCAGGGTGAACATAAAGGATACTTTTTACTGCGGGAAAATATATCAATATATTCGTGTATGAAATATAATCGCGGATTCAGTTGTCATATGATATGACACAACATTTCTTACAGCATAGTACTACTGGTGCCAACGAGATAATAACAGGTATTTTAGTTTAGAGTACTTCGCAATCCCACGGCACTACTTAATGTAATTGGAACTAAAATAGCACATGTGGCTTTCAAGCCTACAAACTGTCTTCAGGGAAAAAAACCGATCGATTCGTTGCTGAGCGAAAGCAGGTCAAATCAACACACACACACGTCATATGCGTTTATAAGATTAGTAATAATATTCATTGACACAGACGTTAAGATGGTCATCGATTAAAGGAAGATTAGATACACTTTTCGTGACTATTCTGTCGAATATCTTCTCCGAATATAAAAGGCTCTAAATAATTGTTTTGTTATTTGTTTAACTTTACTCGTGAAAGTTTATATGTGGGTGTCTATAGGTTTGTTACTCATTTACGCTACACGCGGATATATTATAACCTGGAGTATCTGCATCTAGGGATGCACCAGAGCAAAGTGACGGTGCAAAAACAAAACAAATTATGGTTTTATGAAACTATAATACCTACTTCACTAAATGCACAAAAAGAACTGGTAATCAGTAATCACCGATAATTAATAAGAACTATATTTTATCAATCCTTCTAGTAGTGAGAAGTATAACTTCTTACGTGCGTACAATAAGTACACACACACTTTTTTTTCTTTACTTGCGACTCACCCTCGTCTTGCTCTGGTTCGTCCCTAGGTTGAAACCCCATATTCACCCTCTTAAAGGATGATTTCCGGGATAAAAAGTTTTCTATATCCTTCCCAAGGTCTCAAACTACCTTCTTACCAAATTTCATCTAAATCGGTTCAGTAGATCCAGATATTACCCACTACAATGTCACAAATTCACAAACTTTACCTCTTTATAATATTAGTATAGATAAATAAATATGGTGGGACATTAACACACAGCACCATCTAGTTCCATGGTAAGCTACGAGACCTGTGTTATGGATACCAAATAGTTGATACGCTACATATATATAATTTTAAATACATATTATAAATATAAACAGCCATGACTGGAGTACAAATATTCGTGCTCATTACACAAATGAATGCTCCCAGCGAGACTTGAACCTGCGACCGCTGGTAAAGCAAGTAGGGTTACTACAAACTGAGCCAAACGTGTGCTCAAGTAAAATAAGAATAAATGGCGCCCAGCATGGGACAAATTCAATCAATGTTTTCAATATTTCTCGTTTAACCTATATACATATAGCTTTTGTTTACGTTCAATAAAACGAGTTAAATGCTCTATTGCTTCCCATTTATTCTGAGTAACAATATTATTGCCGCCCGACGTGGGGCAATATTGAATCCATCTAAGTCTTTATTGATTATTCTAGCCATTACGTTCGTTTTATTTATAATATAATGCCTTGGATTTTATAAAATCATCTAACCTATACATTTATACAGATAAATAAAATTGAAGTGTCTGTTTGTAATGTTAAAATACCAAATTTTTACTTAATGCATATGAAAATATTTACAGCACATACGAAAAACACCATTTTTTATATTATGGTTTGTCTGCCTGTGTGTCTGTCTGTTTGTTCCGGATAATCTCTGAAACGGCTGGACTTATTTTGACGGGATTTTTACTGGCAGATAGCTGATGTTATAAGGAGTAACTTACGATACTTTAATTTTAGAAAAAGAATTAGGTTTCCAAAAAAATTAAAACGTACCTAGGGACACATCCGAACGAAGCAAGTGTAAGCAAGGATAATATAATATTGGATATATCGTTAGCTACTACTACGTTCTTTTTCTTCTATTATAAACATAAGATAAAGTAAAAATTAATAACTAATTCGGTAAAAAATAAAAATACTTTATAATTAAGTCTATATAATCAAAATATACTTAGAATTAAGTATATTTTATCATGCATTTTGGAAACCTTACAAATTAAGAGGGGGTACATTAGTTTAATCTATACTAATATTATAAAGAGGAAAGATTTGATTGTTTGTTTGTTTGCATTGAATAGGCTCCGAAACTACTGAACCGAATTAGATGAAGTAAGAAGCTATTTTAAAAACCTGGGAAGGACATAGGTTAGGTTATATCCCGGAAATCATACCTTAAGGGGTTGAAAATGGGTATGAAAGTTTGTATGGGGAAGCAACCTAGGGAACGAACCCGAGCTAAGCGAGGGTGAGTCGCTAGTAATATATAAACTCGTCTAACGTCTGGTGACTGATATAAACTAATTTTCCCTGTAATATTCTAAAGGTGCTCTAAAAATACTTATACGTAAAACATTTGGCTAATTTTAATTTTAAAGCAAAACACCTTTTTTTAAATATTACATAAACTATAATAAAATATGTACTTACTTTAATAACAACTTGGTATTATTTATTCTGTTTATTTCCAGGCGATCGTGGCATTGACATTTAGTGTGTACGTGCTCAAGCCCATATTCCCAGAATGTGACCCTCCAGAAGACGCTACACGGTTATTAGCTGCTTGCTGTATATGTAAGTTGGTCTTTTTAACTAACTTTCCAAAAAAAGAGGTTTATGTTCTTTTGTATGTATGTTTATGTATGATGATTTTAGGAGACGGCTAGGTAGATTTTGCTAGTTCAAACTATTTTCTAGTAAGGTACATCGCGATCTTTGCCATTTTATAATTGAGGGCATTCCAAGGGTACAGTCTGAGCTCTATAACTACGTTTACACTATTTTTTTCATAAAATAACAATATCAATAATAATATTTAGCTAACCAATATGGGATAATTTGAGTGGTTCATTTTATATAACGACTTAGCCAAGCTTGAATGGTTTAGGGTCGCATACAATACAAACGTCCAAAGAATTTTTTTTTTAGAACTTTACTCTAGGAACCTTCGCAGGTGTATCCAGAATAACCCACCAGAGTTTTATCATAGTCGGATCAATGGTTTAGGAACGCATATTGAACAAACATACAAACATTGACGACAGTTTGGGCTCAGTTGTAGTTATCCTACTTGCTGTGCCAGCAGTCGCGGGTTCGAGTCCCGCTGGGAGCATTCATTTGTGTGATAAGCACGAATGTTTGCACTCCAGTCATGGGTGTTTATATATATTATATGTATGTATTTAAAGTAATATATGTGTAGTGTATCAACCACCTGGTATCCATAACACAAGCCTCGTAGCTTACCATGGAACTAGATGGCGCTGTGTGTTAATGTCATTTTTATTTAAATAGATTTTTATATCAAAGTTTCACCATTTTACTTGGATGTTATTATGATTTATTTTCTTATGTGAATGATGTAATGAATTCTGAATTTTCATTCTTCCCTAACTTTAATGAGTTTTCTCAAAATTAATCATCTTTTGCAGTACTACTAACATTCGTCAACTGCTGGTCAGTGCGAGCCGCCACGAGGGTACAAGATTGGTTCACATACGCGAAGTTGCTGGCCCTCTTCATCATCATAGCCGCCGGTATCTACCAACTGTGCAGAGGTAAATTTTCGGATCTTTTTTCCGAAAAAAATAGTTTTACTTAAAATGTAACAAGTGGTCGAAAGACGAGAAATTCGTTAAACCGTACTCGGCCAGCGTGGTGGACTGTAGCCTGATAACCCCTCGTATTGAAGGTAAACCCGTGCCCAGCAGTGGGACGTTAAAAAAGCTAAATTACTATTATTATTTTTAAAATTTCATGAATGAAGTGGAATTCTATATTATTTGTCAGATCACAAACAAGCAACTAATAAGCAATATTAGCTGTGGTTATTTTGACTGTTTTTTAAAAGAAAGAGGTACTCATATGGGTTGAATGTTTTTTATAGTGTGTGGGTTGTAACTTGTAACTTACACGATATTTTAACCAGTCGAGTATCGATTATCATTTTTCTTAAATTGTATAGCTTTAAACGACAAAGGTCCCATAAAAATAAATAAGAAATCGTATGTAAATATTTTACATGGTACAGTGGTATTTTAATTTCTAAGAAGTAATATTTACATAATAAATATTTTTGCAGCTAAAACAAAATATACAAACTAGAGTAAACTATTAAAAACGTTATTTTAATCATAAAAAATCTCATACAAATACGTATAGTACGAGGCTCGTTATCTGGTGTCAGATGCAGGATCGCCTCTCAATGACTCGAGATAAATCAATTTGCCAGTAAATTGCTCCTTTGTGCCGACAGGAATATCGAATTGACGTAATGTACTAACAAACGGGATATACACAACTAAGAGATAAATGGTGGTAGATCCTTAGAGTAATATTGTAGTAAAAAAAACGTGTGTGTGTGTACTTATATACGCACGTAAGAAGTTATGTTTCTTTGGCGTAACTGAACATAAATAGGTAAAGATTTCATCCCGCATGTCACAACTCTCTGTTTGTAAAAGGAATGCAGCTAACTTCATCATGTCGCTTTTTGGCTGTCAGTGTGCGCGCGCAAAATTTTACTCTCATATTTTTTTCAAAAATATTTTTATATGACATTTTTATCTAAAAAAAAAAACCTTTTTAATTGAATTTTGTACATGGTTATTATCTAATACTTATAGGTTATTTTTAAATTATTTGTTCTTACTTTAGGCATTATAAGATTGATTTAAGTCGATCAGTATAAGTAAAAAAGGGAAGACCGATTTCCACTTACACATCAATTATTTTTTGAAATGATCCTTGGAGTGACTTACCACCTTATTCATTGGAAAAAATTCATAAAATTCACAATTGTAGAAAATATCGCGTAACGTGGTAGGTCGCGGTCCCCTACAATACATACACAGTAAAAAGTACACGTTACACCCGAATTGAAAAAAAAGAAGTTTATCCTTTTTGGAAGTTATTTAAAGGTTGATAGACAAAAAGTAATATATTAAAAATCAGAAAATTAGATGAAAAGAAAGTAGCTATAGATTTTATGAAATTAAAAAATATAGAACTAATATATAATTTATGATTCATTGGCTGTGCTACCTTTTCCTTCAGTGAAAGATGAAAATGGGAATACATTTTTAAATTTATTAATTATTACGGAAAAAGTTATTTGAATTCAACAACATAAGTACTTAACATGTTGCCATTGCTACATAATTCTCCATAATCAAAAACTAGAATTTGAAGACCATAAACAATACAGGTAATAAAATGTCTTCAATCATTAAATCAAGCAACAAGTTCCTACATTGCTAAAAAAAAAGTAAATTCACTGTTATGGTTATTTTAAATCTGTTAAAATAAGAAATGAGAAATGCATTACGTCCCAAACGTACAGACTGTCTGTCAAAAAACGAATTCCTTTTGAAAATACCACGAAACAATCGACCAGTCCTCCGCATCGAAACCTGTTTGTTTTTCCGTACATGTAATTTTTGATTTATTACAAACTCGTCTCGAGTTCATTGTGTTTCGAGTAGGTAATGGAATGTCAAGATTTTAATTGTTTTCAGCCTTTTTTTCATTCAAGACAATTGTTAAGGCGGTTTCAACAGTGGTATATAAACTTTTTGCTTAGAAATTGACAGCATGATATACGTCCTCTTTCAATCGTAAATACTAATAAATTTTTTTAAACAACTAATAGGAGATCTCGATCTATGTGGTGGATCTCACTGTTTAAAAATAAACTGAAGTTTTATTGTGACAACCCCCCTGGGTCGTGTTTGTTAATATATTTTAAAAAATATATTTCGCCTGGAGAAAGAATGAGGGGTCGACCAAATAGATCAAGACCTTAGACTAAACGGTCTATCGGAGATGCATTAAAAAAAAATCAATCAATTTATGAAACCCTTCTTTGTTTTGTAAAGATTTAATAAATTGATGGATATAAAATGCAAAAAACAAACAAAATTATAATATAATTCCTTATTTTTTAAAGCATCTAACACATTAATTAATAAAATGATAAATTATTTCTAAAACATCAATTCAGAAACTTTCGATAGTGAAACTAAATGCAAACTTCCTCTCGGAAGGCGTCGGCGGACCGAGTGGTCACTAGACTGACGGACAGAGACCATCTTATTAGATGATTGCTGCGATCCGGTAACATTATTTAATTTCATGTGAAAAAGCATTATGCAGTCAGTGCAATAACTTCGTTGGGGTCAGGCCTTAATTCTTTAATATGTCCGAATGAGGAAGCGCTTTTGATGTTTTTTCTATGCAAACGTCAAAGTGTTTTACAATACCTAAACCATAATACGCAATAAATAATTATACCTATGTAATAATTAAGTTTATCTATACATATAATAAAACTAAGTCGAATCTGTACATTAAATATTTTTTGGAAAATCTTATTGAAATAGACATTATTATCGATACAGAGGCCGAATCTATAGTTTTTAGAATTTTTGTCTGTCTGTCTGTCTGTTACCGCATTACGGAAAAACCGCTGGTCAGATGTTGATGAAATTTAGTATGATGGTAACTGGTTATCCGGGTCAACATATAGAATACTTTTTATCGCGGGAAAATATCTCATTTCTAAAAAATTACAAAAACTGCGTTGTAAGAGTATACTAATATGTAAAACCTAAAAATTTGGTTTTTGGTCATCTGAACGCGGGCGGAGCCGCGGACAATGCTAGTTATAAATAGATTTATTGTTATCTGTTACATAGAAATATTTAAAAAAGCTTTAATATATTCGATTGACATTTCAATGAAACTTCGCTTGTCCAGTGACTTGCATGTACATCTGGGTTCGAATCCCGGGTGAGACAACTATGGTCACTGGTTTTTCTCTTAAAAACAGCTGCCTGAGATCAGCGGTTAGCTGGCGATGTTATACCCCCGAAGTGCCCGAAGTGTCGGTGATGTAACTGATATTACATTAGTCATGTCAAATTATCGTAAGAAATTATGTAAGAACTAAAGACAATGATTCGGCTAAACTCCGCCTTGGTTTAAATTGTGCAGGAAGACATTATAACTATACTAATATTATAAAGAGGTAAAGTTTGTGAGTTTGTGAAAGTGTACGTTTGTGACGTTGTAGGGGTAATCTCTGGATATACTGAACCGATTTAGATGAAATTTGTAAGAAGATAGTTTGAGACCCTGGGACGGACATACTTTTTATCCCGAAAATCATCCTTAAAGGGGGTGAAAATGGAAATGAAAGCTTGTATGGGAAATCACGCGCTAAAAAAAATGTATATGCCTATAAAAAATTGGATCTACATTTTTTTGGACTATAATAAGATCGGAAGAGGTTCTGATATTATCTTCTACAAACAAATAGTTATTTATATACGAGACGACTCGTTTGGCTCAGTTTGTAGTGACCCTACTTGCTGTGCCAGGGGTCGCGGATTCGAGTCCCGCCGGGGGCATTCATTTGTGTGATGAGCACTAATGTTTGTTCTCTAGTCATGGGTGTTTATGTTTATTTATAATATGTATGTATTTAAAGTTATATATGTGTAGTGTATCAACTACCTGGTATCCATAACACGAGCCTCGTAGCTTACCGTGGAACTAGATGGTGCTGTGTGTTAATGTCCCAATATATTTATTTATTATTTATTTATTTATTTATATCATTAAAGAAATTCACTGTTCACTCAAGTATTTAATCTATAATGTATTATTTATCCAACAGTCTATTATCTACTTTGATACATAAATCTAATAAAATTTATATAATTTCTAGGAAAAGTGGAACATTTCACGTTCGAAGGCACCACCAGCGACGTCACATCGATAGCGCTGTCATTTTATTCCGGACTCTTCGCTTATAACGGATGGTAAATATTGTTTTTTTTCTTGTATTTCACATCACGTTGGTAAAGTTTTGTTCATTTTATTACAATGTATTCTCTGTAACTGCCTCGGTGGTGTAGTGGTTAGCTTGTACGGCTGCACACTCGGAGATCCTGGGTTCGAGTCCCGGGTCGGGCCAAGTTTAGTTATTGAGTCTTTCTGTATAGTAAACTTCAGTAACAGTCCGGAGTTGGAAAGTTGGCGGTGTTCCACCCCCGTGCCTCGGAGAGTACGTAAAGCCGTCGGTCTCGCGTCGTCCCACCGGAGTATGAGAGTGACAGGAATAGAGAGTGCACCTTGTGTCTGCGCGTACACTTGTGCACTACAATATCTCCTGCACAGATGGCTAGTCTCAATGAGATTGGCCGCCGTGGCCGGAATCGGTCAGGAGAACATCACATCATTTTCTGTAGGATGAAACTGAAATTTTGAAGGAGAAAGGTCCTCTTTAATTGTAGGTATTTTTTCAATGTACCATTTTCGTGTGCAATAAATAGTGTTATAAAAATATGGTTAAATTGTATCATATACCAATCTTTAATAGCAATATTTAGCATATAAAATCATATTAATAGTAACTCAAATTGAATATTTGTAAATTGCAAATAATTTTTTTTTCTTTAAATAAAATGGCACAGTGTCATTTCTAGAGATATCTCTTCTAATTATATTTGGTGTAAAACATTCGTAGGAACCAACAATCAAAATGAGTTACTTCATATCTTATACGAATATTATAAAGAGGTAAAGTTTGTGAGATTGTGAGTTTGTGACGTTGTAGGGAGTAATCTCTGGATCTACTGAACCGATTTAGATGAAATTTGGTAAGAAAAAAGTTTGAGACCCTGGAAAGGACATAGGATACTTTTTATCCCGGAAATCATCTCTTAAGGGGGTGAAAGTGGGGATGAAAATTTGTATTGGGAATCTAGCTACGGACGAGCCCGAGCGAAGCGAGGGTGAGTCGCTAGTTGTAAAATAAAAGTACAGCTAAATTCAATACTACGAGTATATCCATTTTTAAAATATTTGCAGTTATAATTTATTTCGTTTCTTTTAAGGAACTACCTCAACTTTATAATAGAAGAGTTGAAGGACCCGGTGCGGAACTTGCCGCGAGCCATCGCCATCTCGTGCGCGCTCGTCACCGTGGTGTACACGCTCACCAACGTCGCCTTCTACACCACTCTATCCCCTACTGAGGTATGCATTTTCAGTTCAGTTTCATCAAAATGAGTTCATTATAAAAAAAAAAAAATTGTATCAACAGAAAATCCATAGACGACATTTGACGACACGTTTGGCTCAGTTTGTAGTAACGCTACTTGCTGAACCAGCGGTTAATGAGCACGAATGCTTGTAATCCAGTCAGGGGTGCTTATATTTATCATATAATTGTATTTAAAGTTATATATGTGTAGTATATCAACTACCTAGTATCCATAACGCAGGCCTCGTAGCGTACAATGGAACTAGATGGTGCTGTGTGATGATGTCGAAACATATTTATTTATTATTTAGAAATCGTAATACTGTGTTCTACAATGAGAATGTCTAAGACCTATGTATTTGCCAGGTATTAGGGTCGGCGGCGGTGGCGGTGACGTTCGCGGAGCGCCTGTTCGGATGGTTCGCGCTCTCCATCCCGCTGTTCGTGGCCGCCTCCACCTTCGGCGCCGTCAACGGCGTGCTCTTGACTTCTTCTAGGTTTGTTTTATCTATACATATGATAAAATTCTAACTGAGTAGAATCTGTACTGTCCGTCTGTCTTATTGAAATAGTCATTATTATCGATACAGAGGTCGGAGTTTCTAGAATTTTTGTCCGTCTGCCTGTCTTTGAACGCACCACGAGAAAACCACTAGACTGATTTTGATGAAATTTGGTTTGATGGTAGTTGGTAATATCGGAGTCAACATATAGAACTTTTTACTGCGGGAAAATAGCTCATCTCTAAGAAATCTATACCGAACCCTAAAACGTGACTAGGGACAAACCCGAGTGGAGCGATAATATATTCGTGTGTTACATTTGGGCGCTGAAACGATTGAATGGAGTTGGATGTGTACACAGATAGATTGTGGTTACTAAAACAAATATACATTTTGAAAATGTAAATACATACATTACAGAGAACGTATAGTTTTGATATAATTAAAAAATATGAACTTCCGCACTAAGGGTTTATTTTGTTTTTAGAGATTATTTTGGGTTTTTTTCTATCGTAGAAACTATAAGTAATCGTGTTTCTAAAGTGTACGATCTATAAGTTAAATCCTTATATATTTTACTTGCATAATTAAAATTTTAGTAATAACAATACAACAAGGGATCAAACCAACGCAATTATTTCGTAATCGCTTCGGTGCGCCCTTAAGCATTTTGCAACCTTATGCGAAAGCATGTATGTTTAATGTTTGTTTGTCACGCTTAACTTGAGCGAAGCGAGGTTTAATGACTATTATACTATAAGTGTTTATACGAGTATACTATATTAAACATCTGGATTACCGATCTCTATTCGGTGCTATTTGGGAAAAATATAAAAATTGATTTATTTCAGAAAAGACACCTAAATAGATAAAATTAAAACTCAAAAAAAGCAAAATTTGATGTAAATTTTAAGAGACGTTTTCGAGATATCTACCTTAAGTTTTATGTATAAACAAAAATTAGTCATTTAATATACGATCGTGAGGCAGACTGTTCTACGCGGGCGCGGCGCAGGGGCAGCTGCCCGCCATGCTCACGATGGTCTCCGCGCGCGCCACGCCCGCGCCCGCCGTGCTCGCCGTGGCGCTGCTGTCGCTGCTCTACCTCACCGTCTCCGACATATACGCGCTCATCAACTACGTCGGCTTCGCCACATGGGTACGCTCTGCGCTCTACACTGTACAATATACACTCTACACGACACACTACACTCTACTACACCCGCGATGGTTTTGCATGTAGAAACCAGAGCTCGGAAACCTGTTCAATTTTTAAACTAAGTTTGTTTATTGATCCCAAACCGAAAGGTTTCGGTTACATTTTTTTCCGGTTAAAACCTAGAAAACGGGTTTCCACAACCATTAACGGAAATACCTACACCAAATGTAAAAACACTAAAACTCATTTTAACCGATTATATTTTAATCATAAAACCTAAATTTGCCAAAAATTCTTTTCCGAATAAGCTTAAAAGCGGCTTTTTGCTTAATGCATATGGAATATATTATTATGGACATTACAAACAGACACTTTAATATATCTGTATGATATATTGTGCTAGGAATATTTGTAGCTAACATAAAGTGAATAATAATTTTTTCCCCTCCAGCTGAGTATCGGCGCGGCGGTGCTGTGCCTGCCGGTGCTGCGCTACACGCAGCCGCTCCTCGAGCGCCCCATCAAGGTCAACCTGTTCTTTCCCAGTCAGTACACGTCTTTACTTAATATTAGAATATAGATTATTTAATAAAATGAATGGCTAAATGTATTGCTAAGTGTAAAACTCGACACCAATTCGGCTAATTTTTTTCAAATATTTGTTGTCCGAGGAAGGCTCTTATGAAGAAAAAGTTTGAAAAAATTATACATCATACTCTATCTCTCTCTAACCTCTAGCGTTCATCGGAACACAATACCACGCATAATGCTAGTCGGTGAAAATACCGTTATGCAGTCAACGCTGCACTCGGGCGCGCATCGCGCTTCATTCGCGCTAAAGTTTATGCCTTGCCACGTTTATTCGTTTTTGTATTTCGTATTCTAATATTCATATTTCATATCTAAAATTGATTCTTTAAACCAACTCCCCCTCTCTCTCGCAGTAATCTACATAATCTGCACGATCCTGGTGGTGGCGTTCCCGGCTTGGGCGTCGCCCGCCGAGACCGGCGTGGGCTGCCTCATGATCCTCACGGCCGTGCCCGTGTACCTGCTGCTGCTGGAGCCCCGCACCAGGGTCGAGGGACTCGGCTTTATTACCGGTAGGTGTATGGTCTATCCATGGGATTTTAGAGGGTTTAGACGTGAATATTTGACATATATACTTTAATATTATAAAGAGGTAAAGTTTGTGAGTTTGTGACATTATAGGTGGTAATCTCTGGATCTACTGCACCGATTTAGATGAAATTTGGTAAGAAGATAGAGACCTTGAAAGGACATAGGATACTTTTTATCCAGGAAATCACCCCTTGAGGGGGTGAAAATGGGGATGAAAGTTTGTATGGGAAAGCAAGCTAGGGAAAACCCGAACGAAGCGAGGATGAGTCGCTAGTTTTAAATAAAACTGTATTTTCGGATTTTTGAGCGGATTTATTTTGATTTTTGATTTCCGGCGCTATAATGTTTTACAGCGCATATGGTCACGGGAGAGACTAAGGTTATAGTCTCAAAAGTCATTAAATAGGTGTTACAGACAGCACCTAGTATCTACCCACAATATTGAAGAATTATAATTTTGTTTTATATTTTATATAACATATTTTATTAATTTTGTTCACAGCCGCTGCTACACGTTTAATACAGAAGTTAACGCTTTCTGTTCGGCCAAAAATAAAGGTAATTTTTTAACGATCTCGTTAACAAAATAATAATTAATAATATTATAATAATTGCAATAAAATAATATTGCTACTAAAGATCCTACATTGTGCCAAAATATTATATTGGAATATTCATATTTATTAAGTTTATATTTTATCCACAAAAACGGTTAATTTCGGTAATGTTTGGGTTTAAATTGATGGTTCGTTCATTTAGCGGTTAAGAGGAACGAACAAATTAATAATGGTTAACGGTAATTCTTAGAGAAAGGTTGGATTTCGGTTTTGATACTTAAATAAACCGGTTAATTCATTCATAAGCTTCGATCAACAACACTACTAGATATCGGGTCGACGTAAGAAATCCGTCTCGGTAAATATAAGCTCACTTGCAAACTGCAAAGTGACCGTATTTTTCGATTAGTTCTATGGAAACACTGCCAACGTAAACACGTTCACAATGCCGCAACGTGTATTTAAACGTTGCAAAAATATTGCATGAAGAAGAAATTTTTAAATGTAGAAATGATATAAAAATGAAATTTTAAACAATTTTAAATCCGCTAAGAACGTTTGGCTTTGGCGTAATTCAAAGAAGAAGCAAACAGAAACAACAAACAAACGATTTAGCTATCAAAACAACAACGGTAAAAAGTGCTTTATGGTTTTTAATATAAACTTGATTTTACAATAAATATTATCTGTAAAATTTACGAAATGATTTTAACCGGTTAAAGAACGTAACCTAAACCTTAAACCGAAGACTTTCGGTTTGGGGTCAATGACCAATTCCGAAATCCGAGCCCTGGCACTCGGAGTGTTCTGATTTCTGAGTGTATATTCAAAAACGTAATTATTTTAAGCGCCATTATTTATTTTCTAACTTCATTGTCTTTTTTCAACTCCATATCTTTCCATTTAAAAAGCACAAAAGCAAAACATCTATACTTATTATAAAAATAAGTCCCCCGGCCGCGTCTTTCTGTCCTCCTGTCTGTCCTCCTGTCTGTCCTCCTGTCTGTCTGAACGCGATAAACTCGAAAACTACTGAACGGATTTTTATACGGTTTTCAACAATAGAAAGAGTAATTCTTGAGGAAGGTTTAGGTATATAATTTATTATGCTTTTATGTAAATTAGCTGAAATACGGCGACAAATGTTGAAGAGGTCGCAAAAAATCTCGCCAAATGGGAACTTTCCACGCGAACGCCGCGTAAACTAGCAAAGATACAGTTAAGTAATGTACTAGAGAATTCAAAATCTATAAAAATGCTACAAAAAAGTCCGCGATAGCATATCTCTATCTCTTACGGTTGACTTACAATAACCACTTTTATGTTAACATTTTTAATTAAAAACATTACGTTATTTTCAAAGTTATTTTCTTTAGTTCGGTATTAATCCTTATCCAAATGAATATTTTAGTTAGCTTAGTCATTTAATGCAGATTAAAATTGCTCTTTACACTAAATCAATCAGATGAATAGTTTTTGAGATATCGTTGTTAGAAGTAATTAGTAGCGAAACATTTTTAATGCTTGGCGAGCATTGAGATGCCTACGGCGAGTCCATCCCCTCTGCCCCGCATCGCTCGACCGCCTGCTCAAGCTATATAAACCGGGCGATGTAGCGCGCGATCCTAGGATACTTTTTACCGCGGGAAAATATCTTATTTCTGAGGAAAAATACAAAAACTGCAATGTAAGAGTATACTAATATGTAACACCTAAGAATTTAGTTTTTGGTCATCTGAACGCGGGCGGAGCCGCGGGCAATGCTAGTAATAAATAAAAATGAAACATTTTGATTATTTAAAAGTAAAGTAAAAATTAATATTTTTTTAAATTATATAAGCAGTTTGTATATAAAGAGTATTGATAATAATAATATGTTTTTTTTTCCAGTAAACAACGCAACGGACCAACGGAGTATGCGATGACATATCCGAAAATTCAGTATTTAGTGTAAGAGTTACGTGTACACAAACAGACAATGTATGGTTGATGTATTATATATACATATGAGTGTTAAAGGAAAATTAAACGTGCTTGCTTTTATTGGAAGTAGACCACAGTAGTAGTTTAATGTAACAAATAGTAAATAATAACGTTGACATTACAAAACAAATAACCAATTTTGTTTACCTGTCATAGTTATTACAGATTATGAATCACGCTATAGTTTGTTCATAAAATCAGTATTTTTTGGAAAAACTGTGAAATCTATCTATAGACGTTGACCAAAATTATACTATGTAGTATCATTAAAAATGATCTAAAACTATACATAAAGATTTGATGTGTTCTTCAAGTAACTTGTTAAAAACGTATTATATTATCTACAAAATCAATAATGTATAAAATCATTAAAAAAATAACTTTTACAATAAAAACTCACTACGTCGGTACAATAATGCTGCTTCCATTTTATTTAAGTGTAAGAACTATTTATTTGTGTTATATTCCTCCAGTGTAAGATAATATCAGTTTTTGAATTTTTTAATAATTTATTGATTTATAAAGCAGGACTAAAATTAAATTCTAAAAGTCCTTTTTTTAAATAATGTAATTAAATATTTTTTTTTTAAATATTGAAGTGTATTGTCAATATTGACAGTTTATTTATTTTTTAATGACATCTCCTAGCAAAGACAATATTTTTATGAACTTAGCAGTAGCTTTTATAAGGTTGTATAAGATTGTATATATATTTGTATGTAGCTGTTGGGCAAGAAATGGCAGACTATCATTCCATTAAGCACAAAATATACATACATTTAAATTCCAATGTCCTGTTTTTATTTAGTTAAATTAATTTCTTTACGTTTCGTTAAACGTATTCATAATTTTATTTTACAAAAGGCTGTGACGTATCCAATAACAAAAACATTTTGTTATTTATAATATGTATGTATTTAAAGTTATATATGTGTAGTGTATCAACTATCTGGTATCCATAACACAAGCCTCGTAGCTTACCATGGAACTAGATGGTGCTGTGTGTTGATATCCCAACATATTTATTTATTATTTCTGAAGTATCATGGGAACTTATATTTTACTCATTCCAATGTAACTGTCAGTAACTGAAATTTAGACTATACTTAACTATTTGCTTTTACGCTTTAAGGTTATGTGCATTCAATATTTTTTTATATCGATTTTTTTATATGGAGGTTTCATAATGTCAGGGAAAATATTTTTATTAATACTTTCTTAGATTTATATGAATATTTGGTATTTTAAATAAAACTATCTTTTCGGGTATTTTTCACCGATTCATTTGGTTTTTATTTCCAGAAGTTTCGAATGCTTTATATTAATCATGGTCACAGGAGAGATCTCCGAAAAGATATATAAAATATTTTTTTAAATTTATTTCAAAAATATTCAATGTTCGATAAAAATGTTTAATGTACAAAAAATATAATAATAGTTACATGTGTTGATTATTTTATTATTCCAATATTTTTTTGTAAGTTTTAGTGAGATAACGCATTTATTTGCTCATTTTTAGTAATATTCAATATCATGTATTGTTGTAAACATCGATTATTATTATCGATATATAGGGATGTGTAATGTGTCGTTGTTTCTGTTGCGCGCTACGCGTTGACTCACAGGCGCAAAGTGACAATAATAAAATTATAAATAAATATAGCTTTTCTTTTTAATTTAAGCTTATATAACTTTACTTTTGAGTTCTGTTTTAGTCTAGCTCTAGTCCCTCTACCCCGTGAGTTGCTCGCTTGGAATCTACCCGGGAGGTAAAAGTAATATGAAAATCGGTTCAATTGTTTGGGAGGCTAGTGAACTCACATACTCAAAGAGGTTTTAACGTTACTTTGGACTTTTGTAATTGGTATAAATTAGTCAAGTCAATCCCACTGCTAGGGACGAGCCTTAGCCAGCCTTAACTACAAGGGATCAGGCCATAGTCCTCCACGCTGGCCAAGTGTGGGCGGACTTCACATTTCTTTCGAAAATTTGCTAGGTTCTCTTAGATTCATTCGCGATTTTTATTGACGAAGCAAACCAAGTGAAAATACATGTAAAGGATAACACCCAAGAGCACTGTTCTGCTAGATATACACTAGAACATCAATTGGAAGTATTTGGTATCTCTTGTATTGTAGAGTCCTACACTACAACCCACCTACCGACAACTTGATAATAGTCTGTGGATAATGAATGTCACACTGACTCACACTGGAATTTTAAAGAAGTCTATATCAAAATATCCACCGATAAAGTTATTAGTATCCATCTGATGCTAGTTCCTAAAATGTCCACTAAAGAAACCTAATAACTATCCAACAATATAATTGTAACGATAAATTTTTATTCATCTATGATCATAATAATATACAATCTGTTTTAAGCTTCAATTGTTAAGTCAGTTCGCGACTGCTGTCAAATGTCATTTCCATGTGTTCTTAATGTTTATTGTTTTAATTATAAGTTGCTAAAATGGTTAAATTCGGGAAAAATAAACTCAAAACACTTAATAAACTAGCAAAAAAGCAAAATGCCTCACCGAGTAACGCTACCAACAAAGTTTTAAAGAAAAAACTTAACGTCGAAAAGAAAGTTACATTTCAGAAGGAAGTGTTGTTAAAAGAAACAGCAAAAAGTGAAATTCTCGTTAAAAAATTATCTAAAACTGATATCGCATTAAGAAATCTATTTAAAAAACCTGACAAACCAAAGGAAAAATCATCTGAGACTGAAGTTAAAAAACCCAAAATAAAATCTGTTGAGAAAAAAAAGAAAAGGCAGAAAACTCAAATAAATGACACTAAATTATTGCTAAATTTGATGAAGAAGAAGAGCTAATTTTAATGCACAAAGTTAACATTGTTATTTATACATAAGCATACATTTTTAACTTCTTTATAATATATAAAATTGTATTTTTATTTTAAAAATCAAGTTGTTGGTATGTAACTGGCTTAATATGTGTAAAATTATATTATATATACATAATATGTTTAGTACCTAACTTGTGACTTTCTTCACTAACATACATATATTTAAGGTGACAATTGTTTTTATTTACGCATTCCCTAACTCTTTTTTAACTATTGCACAGAAGAGCCATAGGAGAGGCCTATAAACAGCAGTGGAGGAAAGCAGGCTTGGTACGATGATAGTTTCTCCAACATTTTTTTTTCTGTAAAATGATTTTTCATCTTTTCATTTATAACATAATACACTCTACTTATTGGCATTTAGGGCTGTTATATTTAAACTGATATTTTAGTTTTTTAGTCTTTACTAAATGCAACTTTATGAACACAATTATTAATTTTAGACTTCATTTTAGACCAACTTCAAATGAGAAGAAAGTACTTAATTCCTGTTTATAAATTGATATTAATAAATAAAGTTGACAATTAAGAACAGATAATAGATATTATGATTTTTTTAAGTCTAAAATATTATCATACTTCTATTATCGTTATGCAAAAGTTTGAGTGTATGTTTGCTTGTTACTGTTTCCATGTTGAAGCGGCATGGATAAATATGGAATTTAGAACATGCATAGACTATGTTTATACCTTTAGTTATACATAGGCAAATCTATACTATAATAAAACAGTAGAGGTCGAATTTCTGTACGTAGCAAAAAAATGGTAAAAACCGAGTCAGGGGGATGTAAGAAGACAAATAGAACAAATCCAGATTTTTTTCAATTTTTTGTTTCTCTATCTGTTTGTACAGGCTAATCTCCGAAACTATTGGACCGATTTAAATGAAATTTTGCATGGTCGTACCTTATATCCGCAGTCAACATCTTAGATAATTTTATCCCGGAAAATTAAATAGTTCCCGTGGGATAGTTAAAAAACTATAGTAACTTATACAGCTTAGTACACAACAACTTATGCAGCTAATTTAGTAAAATGTGGCATGCTGATACCTTATATTACCGGTCAAACAACAGGTTACTTTTCATCTCGGAAAAATGAACGGTTCCCGTGGGAACTAATAAATCTCTATTAGTGTTTTTCTAGAGGCGAACCCGAGCGAAGCGAGGGTGAGCCGCTAATGTTTAATAAAGTGAACAGTTGATGCTGTGTTCAAATTATAAATACAAAATGTCCCAAAACACTCACCAGAGCAAAGTAAGTAAGTCTTAAGTAACTCACATAAAATATAACTTATGCAAAGCTGTCTTGTGGACAGTTATGTTGAACTAGAGCTGAACCTAATTGATCGAGCAAACAAAGCGTCTCTGTTTCAAGTCTGGAAAAATTTTGTTTTCCTCTATCAGTTTGTTGGTACTCCTCTACAGGTCGTATTTTACAACCGATCTGGACGAAACTTGGTGTACAGTTTTTAAGACAACTTTTTTTGTCATCTTTGCCTTGAAAGGTTACTTCCTCCAAAAAGGGGACTAGGTACTAGATATCTCCGCCTTATGAGATTCGATTTCGATGGTCATTTTTTATTTGAAAAGTATTACTTTTAGCAGATCTCATAAAAATTTAGTGAAAATCTCATGAGAATCTTAGGCGTGATGAGCAGAATATCTCCTCGAAATGCAATTTGAGCTTGCAAGGTCTCCAAGCAGAACTACTAACAAAAAGTCCTAATTATTGGAAAACATCATTATTTCATAGGTAAATTAAAACGCGTTTTATTTATTGCTATTTATTGAGACAAAGCATATAGAAGAGTTACAACGGTAATCCTATTGATTACAATATATCAGAGAACACTACTACTAAATAGCAAATCATTAAACTTACTACTAAAAATAGTCCTAATATAGTAGTATCTAATTAATAAGGAATATAATTTTGTCTAAGTGAAAATATAACATTTTGTCATTCAAATAACATTCAAATGGCAGATTCTGTAATCGAACTCATTGTTTAAGAAATAAAACTTTGTTTATTATTTTTTAAGGTAATAGTTTCTTTAAAAAAAAAGTGTGTGTGTGTGCAACTCACACATGGTAGAAGTGAAACTTATTTGTCGGACAATAACAATGGTTACCATGGCAACATGGCAATGTATTCTATCTCATTCTCTTGCCGGCTTAATCCTATATATTATTTATATGTTTGTCTCTTTTTAGTGTCCCATTTCCGTTTCAAATCACAACGATTCTAAAGAAGTTTCTCTTCAAAAAATAGTCAGCTAGCCAAAGCGAAAGACCATGATGGTCTGACCATCATAGGTCATATTTGATTGGTAATACCAATGATAGCAGTGTTCAATTTTGTTTCAATAATCAACAATCCTAGAAAATATTATCAAAATAATTATACATACTGTAATTTTTACTTGCAAGTAATGGTCCGTCCACATGATACAAACTTAGTACATACAGAATTCTGTAGCTTAGAGGTGAGTGATAAATAGTGTCACGGTAAAAAAATCACCGTGATCTGCCTTTCTGGAATGTCACTGTGATCTATTACAAAGTCACAATGTATCGAAAGTCAGTAGTCACTGGTCACTGTGACAATAAGAAAAGCATTTAATTAAACGTGTGGTCAATTTAAAGCCGTTTATTACTTCTCTAGACAAATGTAACAATTAGCAAAAAGTTAATATAGTTACTGAGTATCACCGTGAATAAAGGAACTCTATGGAACTTTCAATACATTGGAATCGAAGTGACAGTCACGGTGACGACAAAATAACGTTTTCCCCATCTCTACTGTAGCTTTCTGTAAACATAGCAGTACAGACAAATATCGGTGTATTGAAAAAGTCAGAGTTATGCATGAAAGTTGGAAATATGCATCTATGTCTGAATATTATTTGGAGTCAAAAAATTAATCAGCAAATATTTATTAATTAATGAATAGATCACCCGAGGCAAACATTTCCAAAAAAATAAAATTTAAAGTATACATACTCATGTACGCATTTAAGAAGTTATACTTCTTTGGTTATCGTTTAGTTACAGTTCACAATAAAAATGTTGTCGACATTTATTTTGTACAGGTGTCTTGTAAGACAAAAGTCTGTGCCAAACCTGTATCGTGTGGATGCACCATTATATAAAAAAGGTCATTTGAACGACAACATGTGATAAAAATAGTAATGAACAGTACAAGATTCACAATATTTCTGCAACTCTAATGGCTATCTATCAAAATAAAAAATATAAGTGTACTTCTTAGAAGTATTTGGAACAATTAATTATTACTTATTGCTTTGATCAAGATTTTCCTTTTTAGAAGATTTTCTTTTCATAATGACCTATTTCAAGTTCAACGCCCATAGTTCTATACAGATTCGTTTTATAATTACTATATATTATTGTTGTATCATACACAAAATTAAAACAATTTCTTAAATCACAATTTTATATATATATATATATATATATATATATATATATATATATATATATATATATAAAGATTACTTTAGGAGTAATGAGGAATATTCAAGCCATATAAAAAAAAGGAATTTAATAAGTGCCGCCATTTTGAATTGTCATTTTATTGTCTTAGAATCTAGCCTCTAAATTACCCAGATGATTAACATCAGAGCTGTCCAAAGCACGGCCCCCGAAAATTACTGAAGAATTATTTAAACTAAATTAAACATCGCCGTATTTTTATTTTTGATTGATATATTTTATTTATTTTATTAATTATCCAAAAAATTAATTAGCCTAGGTATTTGTTGTTGCAGCCGTCCAATCTGTGCTGTGATTTATTTATATTGGCCCACAATTGAATCTGGTCTGGACATATCTGATCTACATATTAATAATCATAATTATAACATAAAAAATGTGTTCTGATTATTATTCTAAATGTTTATTTTACCCTAAAAACTGCGGAAGTTCTATTTAGCGGCAACACTAAAATCAACAACAGCGACGCCATTACCGGGTCAGATAAGTATGTGGCACTGTATTTCTTATTAAGAAATATATAATTAAAACTACATGTAGTATATTTCTAATTGAATAATTTAGAAGATTTGCTAATTTTTTTCTAAGGGAAGAGATGTGACCATATTTGTGCATATCTTACCACCTAAGTGAACTACGTACTTAACCTTAAACACTACTGCGATAGAGTTTCTTTTATAATGGAACTAGAAGCAAAAGTGTTGAAAATATATTCAAAACTCGTAAATCTAATTCCAAAATAGCCATAAAGCCAATTTTATAAATCTAAAAAAAAATATATGATATTTAACAAAAAGGTAGATTGTACACAAAGAAATCTAACGAAATGTATGTCAATCAATAAAATTCTAGTTAATTACTGCCATAAACATAAAATAAAAGTATATTCACTTAGTGTAATATGAAATTTTATGTAAGAACCATTTTAGATAGATACATTTGTCAAACAAAGTTGGCTTCGGTAAGTAACATATACTCAACAAATATAATTATTAATTTGTTTTTATATTATAAACTCAATCAATCTCAGAAACTAGTTCCGTTATTGCTGGAAAATTCTAATCTTTAAGAGATAATAATAAATTTTACATATTTTTTTGATGTGAAACATCTATTGGTACAACATCTTGGCAGTAAAACAGACTTAAACTTGCCGTGACGGCAAACGGCGTGACGCTGTCATGCCATCATTCTAATATTTTCTATTCTCTTGATGAATATATATGTATATTCTGTAATTACTATTATAATTAAAATAATAAAAAAAAAACATGATTTCAGCAACGAATCTACTTTTTTATTTCACTCTATATTTCGTTATAGGTTTTTATTATGAATTCTAACAATAACATAGATGTTTCACATCTGCCGTCGTCCAGAGACGGTCATTTTTTTTCTAAAATTAAAATTCACTGAAATACAACAAAAAACCTAAAAAACCTGTATATATATCATATTTCTTATTTAGTAACGACGACGGCCTCTCCCTCGGCCTCTCGGGGAGGCGGTTGACTGAGGAGCTGGTGTTGGATTTTTCTCCTCATTTTTACTTTCCACTTCAGGTTGTTGTTCAACTTCTTCTTCTTTCTCCTGTGGTTTCTCTGCTTCTTGCTCAGGCTCCGGCTCCTTTTCCGGTTCTTTAGCTGATAGAAATAACCACATTAATATCACATTAATATTGGACATTCTAAATAAAACTATTTTTTCGGTATTTTTCGCGATTTATTTGGATTTTTGGTGGTCTCGACGTTTCTTAGATACAAATCATCGCTTATCAGATACAAATCAGCAATCATGGTCACAGGATTTTAGACGTCAAGTTCGGGAACAAAAAGTCAAAATAAATCCGCGAAAACATCCGAAAAGATAGTCCAATTTAAAATCCATATACTAATATTATAATTTGTGAGAATGGATGGATGGATGTTTGTTATTCAATCACGCCAACGAATGGTTGAGCGGATCTGGATGAAATTTGGCACAGAGATAGATTATAGTCTGGAATAGCACATGGGCTATTTATCTCGAAAAAATGTACGCTTCCCGTGGGATAATTTTTTTTTTGTTTTTCAAAGAGCAAGCGATCTACTACTATCTTTTCCATACTAGCAGTTAAAACGTACCTAGGGAATGAGCAAAGCGAAGGTGAATCTCTAGTTACAAATAACTCACCATCATCCTGGGCCTCATCATTGAGTATTTCATCCACCGACTGCTCCCAGTCCTCCAGCTCGTCAGCCGCGTGCAGGTCAGAGTCTTCATTCTCGATGTTAGTTTCATCTGCGTCTGTCGGTTCATCTGCCACAATAAACAAATATATAAATTATATTCATTTCTTTAAACATAGTAATTAGTATATAAATATTTAATTAACTATTAATATCTATTTCATTTTATTTAAAATGATGTTGTTTTTAAATCTTATTAATTTTGTATTTTTTTATCAACTACTAAAATAATATGTTACTGTGATATGTAATTAATGTTATTATTATGAATGCTATGTACACTTGTAATTTATATGCATGTCTTTTTTTCTTGTTGACTTTAACTGTATTGAATTATTTTAACATGTGTATTGTTTGTGTGTTTTATAATGAATGAATAAATAAATAGTCTATGACACTGAAAACTAAGATTGTAATTAGGCAAACTGTTGGAATGAAGTTCCTTATCAAATGTTGTATATGGCATGCTCATCATCTATACATATAATAAAATTCTAACTAAGCCGAATCTGTAAATTAATTTTTTTTGAAAATCTTATTAAAATAAACATTATTATCGGTACAGAGGCCGTATCTAAAGTTTTTAGAATTCTTGTCTATCTGTCTGTCTGTTACCGCATCGCTGAAAAACCACTGGAGGGATTTTGATGAAATTTGGCATGGTGATAGCTGGTTAACCGGGTCAACATATAGGATACTTTTTACCGAGGGAAAAGATTTTATTTCTGAGAAAAATACAAAAACTGCAATGTAAGAGTATACCGATATGTAAAACGTAAGAATTTGGTTTTTGGTCATCTGAACGCGGGCAGAGCCGCGGGCAATGCTAGTCATAAATAACAGGCTTTCATACGTGTTGTATGTTTGTAAGAAATTTGCGAGCACTCTGTGCATGTCTCTCTTCGATGAGCTTCTACATGTACAATGTATGTTGCTTAATGTTTATGATACCCAAGTACTCGTGACAATTTTAATGATCTAATTAATATATTAACCAACAATAAATAAATTACTTTTAACATTATCCTCCTCATGTCCATTCTGGTCAGCATCAGCTTCATCATCGTCTTCTGGAGTGGTCTTGCGCCGCTTCCACGTTCCCGAGTCATCGTTGTGGGATCTCTTCCTCGACTCCTGCGGTTGCTGTGAACAGTAATGTTATAGTGTTAACAGTAATGTAAGTTAGAGGGCTGATGAGTGACATAGGCTACTTTACTTCAGGACAATATCCCATTCCCATTGTAAAACGCATTATAATACAACCCACAAAAATATAGTCTATCTATTCCATACTAACCGTTAAAACGTACCTAGGAATGAACCCGAGCGATGTTATAGAAACCACCAAAACATAATATAATCTAATACTATCAGATATTAAATTGTCGATCTATATATATTATATATAAAAATCTATGTATGTATATGTTTCCTATGAACTCCAAAACAGTTGGAGCGAAGTTGATAAAATTTTCAGGCAATCTTCAGATTAGTCCAGCGGGTGATCCTGTGATGTTTTAACGCTCACGAAGCCTCGGGTATTTCTAGTTCTATATATATATAGTTTAAATAATTTGGCACATTTACAAAGTTACTATAACTAGACAAGTAAAGTGAATTCCTTCCAATGTTCATTGGTTAAGTAGTTACATGGGAAGCCATTAAAAAAAATAACTTGTTTAAACTCAATTTATATTTGATCCAAAACAAAAAAAAAACAAATGTCATTAAAATTCATACAACTGTCACAAAATCCCATTTCATCTCAACTATAACTAGAAAAACACCACCATACCTGATTTCCACTCTTATCAGACAACACCTGCAGGAACAGCTGGTGATGTCTCCAAGTCCGGAGATGGACCTCAGCAGTCTCTTCGCTGTCCAGGAACTTGCGACAGAGAGTGCACTGGACACAGCTGAACGGTGAGAGGAAGGACTTGCCTACACCACGTTCAGTGCTGTGAAAAAATTATTATATTAAGTAGACTCGCTACGAATATTCATTAATTATTATTATTTTTCTTATAATCATTTAAAGTGGTCATAGTTACATAATCAAGTTCTGTATTACAAAAATTAACCAAAAAGAGTATCAAATAAATTTCTATGCATTTAGATTATCATAATCAAAATTTAAAAGGGACAGTCCCCGCTTCAGAGATAAGACGCTCTGAATAAATACTACTTCCTGGCGCCAAACAAGAATCAAACACGTCGATACAAGTTTTTTCTGCCACAAGTTTTGCGCTGACCCAATAGTTTTACCTAATATCCGGCTATTCGGCCAGAAAGCCCACAGAATATTCGACATTCGGCGTATAGCCGATATACTATTCGTTGCAAGTCTAATAGTAAGGCTTTGGGTATATGAAGAAATCAAATTAAAAAATGTTACTTTAATTACATTATGATTTTTACAACATGCTAGCGACTTACATTTGCTTCCCTGTGGTGCATAGATATGTGAATTTTGTTCACAATTTCATGTTTTAAATTTTTTGCACACAACCCTAATTCTTTTTTTTAAATTAAAGTAGCTTAAGTTACTTATTATATCATCACCTATCTGCCAATGAAAGTTCCGTCAAAATCGGCCCATCAGTTCGGAAATTAGCCGGGACAAACAGACAGACAATAAAAATTGTTTTTCCTCATAAGTACCATATATACTTTGATATGCATTTAGTATAATGCTGTTATTTTGACATTACAACTAGGCACTTCAATTTTATTTATTTGTATAGATTAATGTTTTATCAAAAATGTCAATTTACCAAAGATCTTCTTTAAATGATTATTAGTTAAATAAGACAAGAAATTGTCAATAAACAACTAAAAGAGTTAAAAAATTAAAAAAAAGTATTCCATTTAACCCATTTACCTATAAGCGGGCATCATGTCAGGAGTGACCTTGCTGACGTCATCACCCTCTTTATAATCCAAGATGGTGTTCTCATTGTCTATGCTCTTCTTCTCTTCTGGCTCTTGTTTCACTTCAACATCTTCTTGATTCTTCTTAGATTCATCTTCACCTTCGTCCTGCAAAAATTCATACTAATATTATAAATGTGAAAGTGTGTTTGTATTTTTATTTGTTCTTCAATCACGTCGAAGCAGAGTGATAGATTGGCGTGATTTTTTGTGTGGAGACAGTTGGGAGGGTTGGAGAGTGACATTGGCTACTTTACCGCGGGAGATTATCTCATTCCCACGGAAAAACACGTTATAATATAACCCGCAACAACTCATACCTATATGTATGATGTTCTCCCGACCGATTCCGGCCACGGCGGCCAATCTCATTGAGACGAGCCAACTGCGCAGATATTATAGTGCAGCGCGTGTGCGCGCAGACACAAAGTGCACTCTCTATTCCTGTCACTCTCATACTCCGGTGGGACGACACGAGACACGACCGGTGAGTGTCGGCGCAGGACCGACGGCTTTACATGCTCTCCGAGGCACGGGTGTGAAACACCGCCAACTTCCCAACTCCGGGTTGTTACTGAGACTTACTATACAGAAAGACTCAATAACTAAACTTGGGTCGACCCGGGACTTGAACCCAGGACCTCCGGGTGTGCAGCCGTACAATCTAGCCACTACACCACCGAGGCAGTACCTATATATAATACCTATGTTTATCCATTCCATACTAACCGTTAAAACTTACCAAATCCGATCGAAACAAGGTCGAGTCGCTAGCTCATTTATATGTATATTTACATGCATATAAAAATTTTTTGGCACACAAATATAAATACTCAAAATATATAGGTGGTTGTTTTCGAAGCTAATATCAATAGGATACTAATTAATTTATCCTCTGTGGATATTTAGAAATATGTCTATATAAATATTACACAGTGTAAGGTACTATGTACCTTTAATTTAATTTTCAACTGTAAGTTAAATTAATTTAGGTCGCAAATTTAATATTTTGTTTTCAAATTTTCAAAATAGATAAAATTCCTTTAACATTTTCATTTCTTTTTTCATTTAATATACACCTACATTTGTATGTTACCTACATATTAGTGAAAACCGTACCGAAATCCGTTACGTGTTTTAGAAGAAGTAAGTGGAGAAACAGACAGACGCAGACTGCGACCTTATTTTATACTATTTGAAGAACCTTGTAATAGTAAGCCAACGAATTATGTCATCATATTCTCATAAGCAAATACCTGTTTGCCCTCATCCTTATCCATCTCCGTTCTCTCAATGCGCCGCCAGCGCTGGCGGTCGTCACGCAAGTACGACTGCTCCATGTTCAGAGTCGAGATCACCATCACTGTGAAACAACATTAACAATTAAACTTCTATTTATGTTGGTTTTATTCTATAGCTGCTACATACACATTTATTGTGGAGGTTCCAAAGAGATAAAGATTAATACAGGCGCCATATAATTTCTTGATATGATTGACATTTAGATGAGCGTTAAAAAATAATAATAAACTAAACAATAAAAAAAAATGTAACTTCTGAGTTATATATTAAAATCCTTTAAATTGTATCAGCCACACTTTATTTCAGAAAGAGATATAATTGTTGATAACATTTATATATTGGCAACACTGATCTATCATATTGTGGTCTATGGTCCTGTACTTTAATGGACTATGTTCTGTGTAAAATAATGTATGTACTAGTGTCCGACCGAAGGTCTATTTTTGGCCGAAGCCGAAGCCGTAGCCGATTAATCGGCTATCGCCACAACCTTCGGCCGAAGCCGAAGCCGAAGGTTTATACTCTCTCAGCACTCAGTAATTAATTTTGTATCAATACCTCAAATAACCACAATATTGAAGGTTTATATTGACTGTCTCAAATAGAAGTTGATGATATATCGTAGAGATGGTTGGTTTAGAGATAAATAAAAGTTTGTGATTTACCTACTGGTAAAAATAATCATTTCTTTATTATGTAATTCACAAATTACATTTAGACCAATCAGTCTTTGTTTTACTCGACTAGACCAAAACTAGACTAATAAATAAAATAAACAAACACTAACTTCTTAGTAAATAATTAAATGTTGGTCAATTAAATGCACAGTTTAGAAAATATTAGAAATTTCAAAATAAATGTAACAATAACAATAGAACTAATGAGGTAATGACTGTTTTGCAAACAACAAGTTATAAGAATAATATAATATTCTATTTTACTAAGCATGTTTGTACTTAACCTTCTCTCTCAAAAACACTCGTTTAAATACACGTACGAACTTGTTTTGATGCATGCAATGTGATATTTTGACAATGACTCCCTGCCGCCTCATGACTTTCGTAACAGTTCGTTCAATCTCGACGGTCGCTCGGACCTTCGGCGAATCCTTCGGCTTCGGCCGGGTTTTGGGCCGAAGCCGAATGTTTCGCCGAAGGTGGATTTTTTGGCCGAAGGTGGCCGAAGCCGAAGCCGAAGCTTCGGTCGGACACTAGTATGTACCTACTTAAAATAATTATTTGTATAAATAAAACTATGGACATTAAAATTATGAAGTTGTTTAAATTGAATATATTAGCAATAATAATTAAAAATTTTAAACAGCTCACCTTCAGGTTTTGGCTTGGACACAACCTCCTGTTTGTCTTGCATGTTCTTCAAATGTTCCGCTGTTAGTCTATGCTCATCCAATTCTATCCTGGTGGGCATTTCCTTATGGCAGGATGTGCATGTTGGGTGCAAGTACTTTTTCAGTTTGCGATGGCCAACCGTAGTGCGATGGATCGCACCATCGGCCGCGTACATATCGCACATCGCACAGTAGAAATCACGAGGTGGCTGCTGACCGGTTTTGCGTGTGCGTTTCATTTCACGGATCTGTTGACAATTATAGTATTAGTGGTATAATGGCTAGCTTGTATGGCTGCAGATCTGGAGATCCTGGGTTCGAGCCTCAGGTTGGGCAAAGTTCAGTTATTGAGTGTTTCTGTCATTAAATTTTCAATAACTGTTCATTTTCACTAATCAATTTTCTTATTATTTAGAATCATGGTATAATATTTCCCCTCTAATATAAAATATAATGAGCGTAAGGTACTAAATATTTGATAACTGTTATACATCCAAGGAATTTAACTTACAACATGTATCCATTTTTAAAAATATTCAAAATATGAAAAAAGAATGCAATTTGTTATGCATATAAGCTTCACATTCAAAAAAATACTAAAACAACTCTAAATTGTTATGGCTTAAGTTTCTTCATATAATTACCTTAAACTCCTGCCTCATAGTATCAGCAGTCAATGCATAGCTCTCAGCTGTCTTCTGCATCATGATAGCATGAGCCCGTCCACTCAAATGGTTCTCAAAAGATCTACCGTCCCACATGCTCTTGTTACAAATATGACACTTTAGGAGTTGAGGATTGATGTCATCATATCTGGTCTTTGGAGCATCTCTCTTGTCTTCTTCGGACTTCTCGGGCTTGTCAGAATCTTGGTTTTTGTCCTCACTAAAGAACACTTAGTAGATTAGTATTAAATTTCTATTGAAAATTGATTTGGACAATTAGTTCTTTTTGATATAAAATGTTGAATTCAAACTGTTGAAATGTAATTTTTTGGCTTGAGAAAGATGAACTATATATTGCCGAGATGAATTACGACGAATCCATCGAAGTTGCGCTTTAATAGTATATAAATGTAGGAAAATTGTGTCTAATTGAATATTAAAAAAATAATTTCAACAGAACTCAAACATAAACAGAGAGCTGTCTAATGAAGACGAATGTGACAATCATCCATGCAATCGAATCATTAGCCCTTGGACAGGGTTCGAAATCATTATGCCAATGTGGCTAAAATGGCCGGTGAACGTAAATTTTGCTGTTTGGATAAGAAACTCGGTGAATCACCGGAAGGAAACTCCTGGGATTCCTTACCTCTCCTTGACAGGCTTAGCCTTTGAATCGGCATCCTTTTTCGGGGAACTCTTGTTTTGTTGCCTTTGCCCATCATTGGGCCTGAACGGCTTACGATTGTTGTTGATACGCTCACCAGCCCGGTTGTAATTTCCCGTACGCCGGAAATTACCTTGATTGCCCATCTAAAGGGAATTTATATAATAATATAATATATGTTAGTATGAAACAGCCAGCCACTATAGGCCTATTGAAGAGCTGGAAATCTGACTAGCGGTCAATATTTGCTGGCGTGTGAAGACCTGCAAACTTATTTATTAAAAATAGCCATTTAGGATATATCTCTAAAGATTTACATAAAAATGGTAATATCAAAATACTAAATTTAACTCTTTAAAGTTATCAGTACAATTAATTTATTATGTTGCAACTATATTATATTAGTAACTTCATAATATATCTGAATAATTAATGTTATGTTGATGAGTATTATGTACTTACCCTATTGGGCCCATAACCTCGGTCATACCGACTCATGTTAGGGCCGAAATCGCGTCTCATTGGCATATCCAAGAGAGAGGGTACTGGGTTTTGACGTGGTTGGAGAAGATTGATGAGATTGCTGGCCAAAGCTAAAGTAGCTTCAGTAGGGCCTCCCCCAAGAGGGAGCAAATTTGGAAGATCTCCACCAGGGCCGCCACCTTGCCAAGGAGATACACCTCCACGGAAATTCTTCCCCCGATCATTACGTCCGAAGTCCATACGCCTTCCATTTCCTTGGGGACGACGGTTTGCCATTTTTTCTACACCAAACAAAAATTGTTTTTCAAATAGGTATATGATTTAATAAACACTACGACAAATCGATTTGTGGTAATTAAGTATTGATTAGATATCTACAGTTATTTAAGTCAAAGTGAATACACTTATGAAGGTTTTAAGAAATACAATTATTATTTAACGTAAGTACATAATGTAAAACGTTAAGCCATTCTTTCACATAGCAGAGCCCTAACAAAGAGAGCAGAGTGAAAGTAGGTTATACAAAATATTGGGACACAAGTGTGTTCGATGATACATAATACCAAATAATATATTAAATATATTGCAAATGCAAATAATGAATAATAACACACTCTTTGGTTATTATCAATAAAGAAATAGAACAAAGAAAATGATGCTTACGTAGCCCGGTTTAACAACTCCAATAGTATATTAAATACATGTATAATAAAAAGCACTTACCAGCAAGACCACTTCACAAAAGTAGTTATTTTTGTAATAGCTGCGAGTAGCAAAACTGCTGAATAATCCTGAACTTTGAAGAAATAAATGAGTAGATAAATAACAATAACTATCCGCAAATTAAAATACCGATTATCGAAATCCGAATAAAAATGGCGTCTTATAATGATATGAACGCTCAATGCAGCGTTTCTACAGATTAAAAATAAGATCAGCGTCGCTTCTAAGTACTATCAAAATCAAAAAATAAATAAGTCCATTTTATAAATGTTGAGATATGGAAAATACAGGTGGTTTTTTTTAAATTATCTGCGAAAGCTGATTATATTTATATATGTGTATTAGTTTTTATTAAAAAGAAAAAAAAAACCGTATAAAAATCACGTGTAACAACCCTATGAAAAAGTAATCAATGAATGGAAATTCCATTTTTGTTATGACTTATTGACTTTGAAGTTTGACTCATTGAAGTTAAATTGCATTTTCATTTTCATTTTGTAACAGATCGTAGATCTGATCATCTGACTGGATTAATGTAAAGAAATATAAAGTAATATTTCAATAGTTTATTTTTGTGTTTACTAATTTATCAATAAAACAAAATATGTCACAAGGAAAGATTGTGCTGATGGCTTGTGGCAGTTTTAGTCCACCGACATATATGCATTTGCGAATGTTCGGTAAGTTTCTTTTTAATATTACTTGACATTGCTTATTATTATTTCATCACATGAGATTAAAAATAAATGTTTAATTAATACTTATCATACTGGCATGATAACGTAATATATCTATACTTCTATACTAATATTATAAAGAGGTAAAGTTTGTGATTTTGTGAGTTTGTGACGTTGTAGGGGGTAATTTCTGGATCTACTGAACCGATTTAGATGAAATTTGGTGAGAAGATAGTTTGAGACCCTTGGAAGGACATAGGATACTTTTTATCCCGGAAATCATGCCTTAAGGGGGTGAAAATGGGGATGAAAGTTTGTATGGAGAGTCAAGCTAGGGACGAACCCGAGCAAAGCGATGGTGAGTCGCTAGTAATAAATAAAGATCCTTTACAGATGATATGATGTGTATACTTAATATATCAATGTTAACTTCCATATTATGAAATGTATTATTCAAAAAAAAAATATTTTTTTATTAAAAATAAGTACCAAAAATAATTTTATTTAGTATAATAATATTCTCGACAGTGAAAATATTATGAATATTATTATGTAAAATATAAAATAAATAATATTAGTAGTTAAGATTTAATAAGTTATAAGTCAATCTTTAAATTAACATTTATTAAGCACTAGTGACCTGCCCGCTGCCCCTAGTCCTACCAAATTTATTATTTTTTAATTTTGTTTTGCAGAGATAGCAAGGGACTATATCCATTCATTAGGTATGGGAACAGTAGTGGGTGGAATTGTATCTCCCGTTCATGATGGTTATGGAAAGAAAGACCTCGTAGCTGCTCATCACAGGTGAATAATTTCTTGTAGGCTTTTCTTAAAATAATTCTTTAAATCATTATACTTTTCACTACAATGTGTTTTGAAAATAATGACAAATTATTTAGTAATGAAACAACTATTAAAATCTCCACGAAATATATAGCTATCTATAACTAATTTTAACTTAATTTATTCAAGTTTAATAATAATAATATCATTTATTTCAACCATCAAGGATCATATTAAATTTATAAAATAAATAATTAATACATTATTAAAACCTTCTCAGTATTCAATAAATATATTTTAGAATAGCAATGTTGAAATTGGCACTGCGATCGTCAGGATGGATAAAGATATCTGAATGGGAGACGCAACAAACTGGATGGACAAGAACAAAATTTTCATTACAATATCACCAAGTAAGCCAATTAAGTTACTAATAATGTTATGTGAAAATCCATACTTAATATTATAAATATGAAAGTATGTTTGCTTGTCCTTTTTTCACGTCAAAACAGATTTTGCGACAGGTTTGGCGTGATTTTTTGTGTCGAGATAGTTGGAGGAGGATAGCTGGAGTACATAGGCTACTTTTTACTGTGGCAGATTATCTCATTTTGGCAAGAAAATATGTTAAAATACAACCCACAACAATTCATTCATCATACCTATGTGTATTTAATATTTGTAATATACTAGCAGAACCGCGGCTTTACTCACGCTAATACTACAAAAAAAGACCTAAAAAGTTAGGTTTCATACAAACTTTTATACCCTATCCCCTCTTATGGAATAAATGTCGAAAAATGTTAAAACATGGATTTATTAATTGTATTGAAGAGCATTAATACCAAGTTTCAAGTTATTCTGATCATAAGTATTTTTGTGGGTTGTATTAAAAATTGTGTGTGTTTTCCCGTGGGAATGAAATATTCTCCCGCAATAAAAAGTAGCCTATATTACTCTCCAGTTCTCCAACTATCTCCACACAAAAAAATTATGCCAATCGGTCACTCCGTTTCAACGTGAAACGGACGGACAAACAAACGCACTTCACATTTCTGTCAGTCAAATAAGGCTAGAATCAGTTCACCCGTTGAAGTGGTTTCGGAGATTGCTACAGTACAATTTATTTAAAGACTGGCATTTTATTTAAATTTAATTGATATATTTTTTTCAATATTGGTATTTTCAAAATTCATATATTGTTTGTTAATCCAAAAACTATTCCAGTAGTAAAAAAAATTATCAGCCTTGAAAAGGATTGTTGAAAATAAGTCAACGGGAAACTTTTTTTATAATATTTTTTATATAAAATTAGGTTTAAATTATAGGTCTTTTTGGATTTTAGCTCGGTGTGAACAAATGTATGAGCTCAATATAAAATAGATATTCTCAAGTCATAAACAGATAATTTAATTTAAATTTAGATATAGTTATTTAAATGAATTTATAGAAGATTGCAAATGCGTCATAAGTCATATTCACAAGGTAAGATTAGGAAATAAAATGTAACTCTAATTCAAGATTCTAATATTGCATTCGTGACTCAGAATATCGACCGCGGTATCAAGGACGGCCTTGAAGGTTGGCGGGTAAACGTATAATATTCGATGTATGCAACAACTTGTACTGTACCTAATTATATACCTGTAATGGTAATATCGCGTTGCTAGAAAGTTTTGTGTATCGATTTGCATATAAGTTGTATTCAATGACTGTTTAAGACTTTAAGTAAAGTTCTTATACCTAATATTCTTAAATGAATTTATATTATTAAAAAAAAATAATTAAAAAAAAAATAGGTACTAAATAAAATATTTTGAATTTTGAAATATCTGATTTTTTTTGTATAATAGGACTGGGTTTATCATAACATGAGAGTTTTGAAGTTTTCACAGCGTATTAGGTATAGCCAAGAATATGTACCCAAGGAAACGGCTTTAACGATTTGAGAGATTTGTATTTAGATAAGGTCTTGCTTTTTTAGTTTATTCGTGTTGATGATTTTTCTGGAAAAAACGCATTTTTTATCTTTTATGAAAATCTCCAAGCGACGCTCGGTCGCCCAGCTACTATGAATTATATTAGTATTTATAAATATTCATTAAACTCTATTTCAGGATACCATAAACAGTCACATGTCACCACTAAACATAAACTCAGAACCTCCCTCTTGGCTGCCGGATGATATTTTGAATGTTAACAGTATAGATGAGCCAGATAACTTGAATTTCAAACTAAACGGTAATACAGACGATAGTGTCACTGTCAAATTGTTATGTGGTGCAGATTTGTTGGAGTCGTTCTCTACGCCTGGATTGTGGTCCGATGAAGATGTGAGTTTGATTATTATTGTTTTTTTTTGTGTATTATAGAATATTTTTATACTAATTTGTACTTAGACTACTTATGAAGTGATTTTTCGTTGGTTTTTTTGTTTTTTTTTTAGGTAAAGGAATTTTTTTTTTCAATTAAGACTTATAATGTTAAAAAAATAATGTAGGTTTACTTGAAAAAAAAAAGAAATAGATGATTATTTTAGTTCTCGGGTGTTTTACAAACCAATAACTATAATTTTTTATTATTATTAATTTTAATTAATTATAACGCCGACATAAGTTATTAAAATCTCCTTTGAAGAAAAAAAAGCTGATATTAAAAAAAACAATCTATCAAATTTAATTTATAGATTTGTATAACTTAAGTTTCTAAAAAGACTGGGAATACAGTAAATTAAATAGAAAACCTATCAAAATTTGACTACATATACATTTATGTATATAGGAATTGAATAACTTTAGTATCTAAAGACCAAAATATGTTTTTTCTAACATTTTCCAGCTAGAGACGATAATTGGTCGGCATGGCTTAGTAGTGGTGACTCGCGTGGGGAGTGACCCCGGTCGGTTCATATATGATTCTGACATGCTTTATAAGTATAGAGTGAGTATTTCGTATGTTTGTATGTTAATGTTACTGTGGGATATTTTTGCAACATATTTTTATTATACTATTATATATATTTACAGATATGCAATCGAATTGTGAAACAATATGTATTACAATTTGTTTTACAATTCAATTGCGATTTCAAATTTCTGACCAAACTCCCTTTGTGTTTTTTCTGTTCTATGTGACATTAGCGAAGTAATTTGTGCTCAACAACAAAATTGAATTGATAACAATATGTTTATAAATAATATTAATTTTCTATTTATGTCTTTCTTTTTAAAGCATATCTACCTTTTTCAATTTTTAAGGTATAATGTTTCTAAAACTATTTACCTGTACGGTATTTGTTTTTTTTTTATTTTAAGTAAAATTTGTAATTATTTACACAGTTTTTTTAAGATCAGTCTAGAAATACATTTGTTATATGGAAAATTCCAGAAAAACGTGACTCTAGTTACAAACTATATAACCAACGAGGTGAGCTCGACGGTTATTAGAAGATTATTAAGGCGTGGTGAAAGTGCGAAGTATCTCACCGACGACGCAGTACTCGCCTACATCAGGCAGAACAGATTGTACGGTTCGATACCTTGTGTCACGTGAGTATATGTTTTTGTATATTGTAACCTACTAAGTTAGGTACCGGGTGTGATTATCGGAGAAGTTACTTTTAATGAGGTTATATAGGGCAAAATTATAGCTTAAAATATCATATTATATGTATATCTATTTCTATAGATTTTATTCAAATATTTTCTTAATAATTAATTTAAATGTTATTATTAATATATAGTAATATTTAATTTAAATTTAACAGTAACTAAACAATATCTTCTTCGCACGCTGCCTGGAACAGTGAGTATAACATTCTAACCGACATCCTAGCTAACTACGAGAAGTCCCCGCAAGACGTCATAATGGCTTCACCAGAGGAAACCAGCTTCAAAAACATCCTCATATCCATTCGAGACAAACCATCTATAATAGACGAAACAATAACAGTGAAACGTCCCAAAAAATCTAACTTCCTCATGCCCAGTAACACAATAAGTCCTACTTTAGATCCGAAACCTAAAATGGCGTATGTAGATAAAGTACCAACCAATTACGTGCCGGGTAAAGCTGTGAAAATAATCAGCGATGCAAAACAACACTCTATTCAAGAGGATAAGGTAAGTTGTGCGGAAAGTTCATACAGTTCTTTAGACAGCTATCTTTCAAAAGATGGAGATTACGATTTGTATAGGCGTAGGGTAAGTGAGGGTAATATGGAACAGGTAAAAGAAACAAAGAAAAAACGTTGCACTTCCACCATAAGAAAGCTGAAACCGGAAGAAATTAAAAAGAGTAAGTCGGAAGTGAGCAAACTTTGCGATAAAGTAAAGAGTATGAAGTTGAAAGAGCGCGAGCGGAATTATAAGACGCGCAGTTGCAATGATATTGTCAAATTGATTCTAACGAAACACGGCATACACGTGATTAGCGATACTGAGGCGATTGTTTAGTTTGTTCAGTTTTTTTTTGACAAAGGTAAAAAGGCCTGATTTGATTAGCGACACTAAGGCGATTGCTTAGGTTTTTTTTATTATGACAAAGGTAAAAGGGTTGTCAGTAAAAATGATTTACTATTATTGTTAATTTTTTTTTTATAATTATAGCGGAAATATAAATAATATGGACTATGAGAACCATAGCTCTAATAATATTGTATGGATGTTGTTTTCTTAATTAAATATTGTTACGAGATAATTTTTAATGTTCTTTTGTTATATATATATTGTTATATTGTTATCTGAGATATTTTCAATTATTTAAAGATCGAAATCGAAATTATTTATTTTTATTCTGTTGAAATACGATATTCATGGATGACATATATTTTTTTTAATTTACAAAAAAAAAATATTTTATCTTGACGGTGCCAAATAAGGAAAATATGTTGATTATTACTACAATTAAAATATCATATATTTAGCAAACCATAACTAATTAAGTTTCCTTATATGGGGATTATAATTATTAAGTTTCCTTATGTGGAGTTCAGCGTTACAAAATCTGAAATTTATTGTCTTGCCTACAAATACATTATATACATTTTTTTATAATATTACTAAATATATCGCAAGGGTTTGATCTTCGTTCATTCTCACTCATTATATATATATATCTTATATATTCCATAACATATTTTTTTTATTTTTGATTTATTTGTGGCATTTAAAAAAAACGATTTAATGCCTAAAGTATTAATATGTAAGGTTACATATTTTATCATAATGTTTATTTAATGGATATTAAAGTCTAAGACTTTTGCTAATGTACAAAGAAATTGTGATTTTAATTTTTTAATGCGCATTTCTAGTATAAAGTATACAATATTATACAATGATAGATATTTTATTTTTTCACTGTTTATTTTATTGATTTTGC
Organism: Brenthis hecate; assembly: GCA_951806755.1. Lineage (NCBI taxonomy): Eukaryota > Metazoa > Arthropoda > Insecta > Lepidoptera > Nymphalidae > Brenthis > Brenthis hecate. Next base: position 8,769,007 of record OX638260.1, read on the forward strand.
ACCTCAGTACATATTGTATTTTAAATAATAATTATTTAAAAAAAAATTAAATAGGGTTGTACCTCTTGTAGCTTCGATTCGAATAATCGATAATAATATTAATACTATAAATCAATGTCAAAATATTGTCAATTGCACAATATCTCTTTTTACATGTTGTGTATGTATTTTATAATAAGACTTTGATATGTATTTAACGGTCGTGTAATACAAATATAGTGTTTACATTACGTATAATATGTATGTATTAAAATAATATATAAGCCGTCACTGCGGATTCGTATCATATACGGAATATTTATTATTTATTTTCATGGTATAAAGCAGAAAACGAGTCATTATAACGTTATAATATAAATCTTTATTATTTTTATATTTACTATGAAACATGACGTTAAATTCTGTAAAGAATTATGTTTATGTTACAATGAATAATTAATAATTATTATATATTATGTGGTTCGTAAGATGACACTAGTCATTTTATTATCATTAAATACTATAAAGGAGTATTTCGTTAACTTTAAATGTTTATTAAAAATAAAGTACTATCGTTAGATTTAATTAAATAAAAAACCTATCGTTAAAGTAATGTGTAAATTATATTATAATATAAACTATATCTACGTACATCTTTACTCTAAGTCACTACACATTGGACCAATATAAATAATAACTAGACCTATCAACAAATAATATTTTAGTCCATGGACCATTAAAAATCCAATGAAATTGACAAAAAAAGATCACGTAAAATCGTATCAAGCGTTACTACTGGTCAATGTTATAGAGATGGTATTTATTTGAGCAAACCATATGTAATCAAAGTAATTTTATTTTGATTATCTTAATTTAAATAGATAATAAAGCGTTTATTTCATAAAAAAAATACGCGTAATGTTAAAGTCAGTTGGACCAATGTGTAGGTGACATATTGGAGTTTGCAAATTTGAATTTACAAGTTACAGGTTAAAATTTTTAGACGTGTCTTTTGAATTACTTCTCTGTGATATTTTCTTTCTATCTATCATTGTGCCAAACAATCGCACAAAATGTAGCCAAATCGAAACGAAAGTCTATAATAATTAGTATATACTTAGTACGTAGTTGAATGGATATCATATGATAATATAACTAAAATGGTATTCACTTTCATATGAGTAAAAAGTCGTTATTAGAAATGGAGACAATTTCTTGAAATGCCAAATATTATCGATTTTTTTCTTGGGTATATTATTTAAGTATCCGAGTTGGCCCTGAAACATCAATATAAAATCAATGAATAAAATCAACAAAGTCAATAAATTTTACTAACTTAAAAAAAAATACTATTAATATGATATAATAAAACTCTTTTTTCGTAAATTTTTATTTAGTCATTGAATACTTTTTCAAAGCACTTAAAATATTATCGTAAAATATCCATATTTAATGTATTATTGTACAATTTTTCTTAATTGTCCCTTAGTGAAATGTTTTTTATTTGTATTTATCGTAATTATGTCGTCTTCCAAAATGGATGTTGTCAATATCATATAGTGTTGTGTTTAAATGTTTGTTCGTTTCACGTAGTAAAGCTTCTATGGAAATAAAAAATACGTGATAATTCATATTGTATTTTTATTGTATGTGTATTTTTATTGTAGTACCCTTTTTTTAGTTTTCTATCGAGGCTTTACTTTATCGACGTTGCAAATAAAATATAATTTCTACAAAAATATTTAAAAAGAACACAGTTCAGTTCAGTTTTTTTATATTTTTTTATTCTATTTTTTCAGTTATTATTTACCCTGTGGTCTTAAATACCAATAAAATAGTATTTTTATTTGCAATGTTCTTCTTATCCACAGATTTAATTTTATTTCTTATATAAATTTTAATTTTACATTAATTTTCCAAATATTTCAGCCAAACACTAATGATTAATTTTAATAATTCTTGATTATTATTTTCAATAACATTTTTTACCACAGGCCTTGAATTATATTAAACTATTGATTAAATTCAAGGCCTAAAAATGCCTCATATAAAATATAACTAAAAGATTTTTACTTTTTTAACTGTCTGTAGATAAAATAAGTTCACCTAATGTCAATTATGAAAATCCATAATAGAAATGAAAATTGTTTAGTTATGGACTGTACATTTCACTAAATAAGGTCCAAATTAATAAAATAAGATTATAATTTTACGTTTCTTTTTTTCGTATAGGGAGGCGGTTGCGCATTGTAGCTGACATGTTGCGCGCCCTCAGATAAGGCGTGAGTGGTGCGCACTTTGACTATGACAGTGCGAAAATTTAGACATTTTGGGTTCTATCGTCGTGTTTTTATAAGATTTATTGTATATTGACCAAGTAAAATATTGCAATTTGCAAGATATTTGTGTGCAAATTTAAAGTCTAGAAAACCGATATGCATAAGTTTTTAATTTTTTCATCCTAGTCAAGTTTCAACATTCTATGCTCTAGCTATGTGGAATATAATTAATTTTTGCTTGGTACTAAAATTATGTGTATGTCATTTTTCATAATTAAAAAAAAAACAGAAACTTGGACACTTTTGGGGAAAAATAATTGACTGTATTTTTGAGCAACATTAATTTCTATGCTATTTTACGTGATAGTTTTTGAATTATATTTAAATGTATACATATAATATGAGCGATATACAATTTAACTTATAAGTTACTAGCGACTCACCCTCGCTTCGCTCGGGTTCGTCCCAGCTTGCTTCCCAATACAAACTTTCATCCCCATTTTCACCCCCCTTAAGGGATGACTTCCGGGATAAAAAGTATCCTACGTCCTTCCCAGAGTCTCAAACTATCTTGTTACCAAATATCATCTAAATCGGTTCAGTAGATCCAGAGATTACCCCTCTACAACGTCACAAACTCACAATCTCACAAACTTTACCTCTATAATATTAGTAAAGATAACGACGTGTAGGATTATCAACTATAGGACATAGGCGCTTGAAATGTGATAGCAAAGTGATACTAATATTGAATGAATATAACTAGACGCGTGTACTTTCAACGGTAGTTACTTAGTAGCTTTTAGATATTTCACACACGTACTTAATGAATCTGTATTTGCTAAGTAATATATGGTTAAATATTTTAATATGAATAATGAATGCTATTTGTGCTTTTGTGACAATATTGGTTGAGTAGAAGTGTGGAGAAAATTGAATATAATTTGTTTATTCTATTATTGAAATTAATATAAAAAAATACTGGCTATATCTTTCGTTTTCAGAGTTCACAAAACAATTTTTTTTAGAAGTCAGTCGATTTATTTATAACTAATTTTTGACTTCTTCCTGCTTATTTAGAAGCTCCGGATAGCTTATCTAGTGTTCGTATATTGTACTATAGGTATAAGCTGCATGGACCTAAGCCAGAATTACAGATCACATTCGATTTGTCCATGCTTCAAAAATAAAAAAAACATTAGGAGGAAAGATATCTATACTTCATAGATTTTATTTTAAGCTTTATACCTTCATGACCTTCACATATGTCGTATCGTATTTAGTACCTCTTTTTTTGTATGTTATTTAATTTTTTTTACCGTTATTATTTAATATATTTATTTATAAAATTACATCAGATATGAACGCCTAAAAATCGAAACAATAAAATTATTTAATTCAATATCGATATTCGATTTAAAAATTAATCATTCGTAATGTTCGAATTTGATTCGTACATCCCTAATTTTTAAAGAATGAACAAAAATTTATTAATTGTAATTGTAGAAGCTTATTTGAAATATAATATTATTACATTGTTTATTTATTTTATATGAATTATAAATTAGTTTTAAATGTATGTATTATTAATAATAAACAAGTTATGTTTTACAATTGTCAAACATTGCATTTAAATTTTCAGTAGTAATTTTAGATTGTCTTCTACAATATAGCTATTATACAAAGCTAAATTTTATTTTTTGTCAAGTCGATTGTTTTAAAAATTAATTTGTTTGGTATGTTCTACTGGATATAAATCAATTTCAAAATTATATTTTATTATTTTGATATTTATTTTATTTTTTCCTTTTTAAATATTTTGTTTTTTTTTTCTTTTTCGGTTTATGTACAAAACTATTATTTTTTTATATCACATCATTCGTTGGGCTTTTGCATAAAGTAATATAATATGAATAAATTTGATTATATATTTGACATTATGAGATTTAGTAATTTAAAAATAATATAGGTATTAGTTGAAATTAATTATTCAAACACAGCACTAATAAAATACCTAATACTTGGCAATTTTCTAAATATTTTCTTGTTTCGAAAAAGTGAAAGTTTGTTATATTAATAGTTTAGGAAAATATAAATAGTAAGTACCTTCCTACCTACAATACTAATTAAGATTTTTGAATTGATTGAATTTTTGATTGATTTAATTTTTACCCAACACAGAATTACTTAGGATCTTTAGTTTGATTTCAATATGTAGGTACTTACATAATGAAATACATATGTTTAAAACTTTATCATCATATTATCTGATATCTGCATTTAATTTCATAGATTTATTTTTCCCATGTTCACCTCTTGTGTAAAAGACTTATTTGGTACTAGCATTTCCCGCAGCTCCGCCCGCGTTCAGATGACCAAAAACCAAGTTCTTAGGTTTTACATATTAGTACACTCTTACATTGCAGTTTTGTTTTCTCAGATATGATATATTTTCCTGCGGTAAAAGGTATCGTTTATGTTGACCCGGATAGCGAGCTATCACCATACCAAATTTTATGACAATGACAGACAGACAGACAGACAGACAAAAATTCTAAAAACTAGATTCGGCCCCTGTATCAATAATAATGTCTACTTCAATAAGATTTTCCAAAAAATATTTAATGTACAGATTTGGCTTAGTTACAATTTTATTATATGTATAGATTGTCCACAAACACATTGTTTGAATTGTTCAATTTCTCTTTAATCTATTTGTAGTCTAGGTACAAAATATAATATAAAACGATTTAAAATTTTAAAACATAAGTATTTAATCTTGCTCAAAGTATAAGAAAAAAACAATGGTCACTGATATGCATCACAACAAGAACCCTCCGCAGAATATTTTTCTTTATGAATGATCACTAATTATGAAAGGATTTGATAAAATTTAAATATTTTGGTAGTATTTTTATATTTTTCATTAAATAATGTTGTAATTTTATCAAAATCGGTAGAGCATTTAATTTTCGTAGGAGAAAATAAAATCTTTGAAGTATTAAACAACTTTCTTAGTCTTTTTTTTTAAACAAATACTACTTTAAAATAATCATAATTTCGCTAAATATGTGTTTGCAACTCAATATTTTACTGCAGTAAGTGCTTTCGCCTGTTCGTTAATTTTATATAATGTAGGTATTTAAGTACGTAATATTATCAAATCTATTCATATTCAGAAATTCAATACTAAATAAATAGCTTGGGTTTTCAAATATTTTTTTATTCTTGATCCTCATTTCCCATAGAATCCTATTAATAATATATACGTGAGAGGGTGTGAAGAGGTTTGCGATCTTAAATGATTATTATGATATGATCTTAAATGATTATGATTATTATAAAAAACATGAGAGGCAATAGGTATATAGTGTATTTATAATTCTTGCCAAATAAAACATTTAAGTAATGCAGTATTCGTTATAAAACAAGTTATTTTTTACAGAGCGAGATATCGATAATTAACAGGTATTAGTCAGAGATAATAAAAGAATTGATATAATTAATGTCACTTTGAAACAGGTTCAATGATTAATTAAAACAGCATATTAAAAAAATAAGGTATATATTTAACTAAATTATACATATTATCCTATAAAAGAGGATAGACTAGGAGTTCATTTCTTACAACCTATAAAAGATGACAGTTATTTTAACTTTTTTGTGACAAATATCAAGAAATTAATAAATAATATTAAAAAATTCCAATAGGGGAACTTACATTATATAAATAAATAAAATTGAAGTGTCTGTGTGTATGTCATAATACAAGCTTTTTACTAAATGCATATGAAATTATATATGGTACTTATAAGGAAAAGTCAATTTATAACATTTTTGTTTGTCGGTCTGTTTGTTCTAGCTAATCTCTGATATGACTGGTCTGATTTTGAAGGGGCTTTCACTGGCAAATAGATGATATAATTGTAAGCAATGACTTTGGCTACTTTAATTTTAGAAAAAGAATTAGTTTCTCTCTAAAAAATTGTACAATGGATGCACAAAAGCAAAGGAGGTTAAGTCGTAAGTTTATACTAAAAAAGTATAATGTAAATCCACTCATACTCTGCGAAGATAAAGCCTAACTTTATATATGTATAGGAAAGAGTCATGGAGTTTTTTTTTCTATATTCTTATGGTAAATTTCATTCTGAGTTCTTCCATTTCTTATATAAGTAATCAGTGTACATATTTATAGGCATTATACTGCTGATAATTACTAATCAGTATATTATCTCTGAAGTAGAAATTTTATCCATCTATAAAATTTTTCTTCTACCAAAACATTCTCATGCCTCTATTTCAGTATATAATGCCATTAGGCAATAGACATAATACGTTTATGCTACTTTTTTGGTAGTTTCCAGCAGTTTCTTTAATAATTCAATTTTTCTTTATATTTTTCAAAATCATGGATATTTGTTTTAATCATCTTCACAAATACATTTATTTTAAAAATATTCATTCATTATTTTGATATGCTCTGATATTTTGTACAATTAGAAAAAATAAAATATTGCAACTAGTGAAATTTACACTAAATACAAAAATCCTTAATTTTCATCGAGTCTTTCAAATTGTTTCTGTAAAAATAGCAAATATTAGTTAACTTTTTTTACTTTTGGTGGTTCAGGGCATTGACACCAAGGTGTTGCAGTCTTATTGCATATGAGCTCTACATTTATTACCGTTATTGGTAAAGTATCTATAATAACATTATGTGTGCTATATATTTTATAAGCAACATCATGTATTCCAGTTACTCTGTCTCGTCTCCGAGTCACTTCTCGTTGGTTATAACATTTTCTCATATCACGCTTTCTATATGTCTTGTCATGTATATGCCTGGAAATAGAATGGAAAGATTGATTTTTAATTGTTCTACTGATTCATATAATAAATTACAACAAAAAATAAAATACAGCATTTGTATCAATAAAATAGTTTAAATTATTTCACTTTTTTTACTGTGTAGATGTTTCATAAAGTAGTAACTTTTATCTTAAGAGGTTTAAATAAGACCTGACTAAATTATTTATGTTAAAAATTACTACTATTAAGAGATAATAAGTTTTAAATATTTATAAAGATGATCCTTTCTGTAAAGAAGTATTTATTTGTTTTATAAATGTATATATTACTTACTTAAAAGTATTGTCAGTTCCAGTTGTAATATTCTCAGGCCTTAAAACTTTAACTTGAGCATCCTTAAGTCTCACATAAAATTCATCATCTTCCAACCCCCATCCCCAATAATTATTAGACATCCCCTTGACTAATTCAAAATGCTCCCGTTTAATTAACAATATGCCACCAATAAAAGTATCATAGTGGTACTTTGGGTGTGTTTGAGGTGATGATATATGGAAGACACCATTCGCAGGATATTTATAACTTAAATTATCATTTAAAGGTAGCAAGTCAACATCATGCATTGCTATATAATCATAATCATGTTTAGTATAAATAAAGCCAACATTTATCAGAGAGGCTCGGTTAAATCTGTTATTGTCTTTCTGTTGTATGATAAATATGTTAAATGGTATCTTTTGTTTGTTCAAAAATTTATACATATGTGGTACAAAATCTAATAATTCATCAAATCTGTCTCTAAATGGTACAAGTATTGCTAATTTTTTCTTATGTGTTCTTTGAGATGGTAAAATCTGGGGGTTTTTTGATTCTGAAAAAGAAAATAAAATATAAGTAGTGCAACAATCAAGATTTTTTAAATCATTAGATAAATAGTGATAAGATGGGCGGGAGACAAAATTTAAAGTTGTAAGGTTTTTTTTTATTATTTTATTAAATTATATACGTACCTGTCGGTGTAATTGGCAGGGAAGCTAGAAAACATCCCATTATAAACGTAAAACCTAAACATATTGTGAGACATTTCGAGCCTGTTATTCTGTAACCCATTAAATTAAAACTTTTTCTATACATTAAAATATTGATCACGTATAAGTATTATTAATTACGTTCATTATTCTTCTTAGTAATAACTAAAATAATGGATTGGACATTTTTTTGGCCAATTTTCATTGGCAGCTGTCAAGTGTCAATATAATTTGACATTGTCATTCGTGAAATTGCCTAGTGATGTGTACGGAAATCGGTTAATAAATAGCTAGATTGTGGTTATGAAATCAGAGTTCCGGTTAAAAAATTGATATAATATGACGTTTTATGTTTTAAAATGAAACAATAGATACCTCTTAAAAATATTACTTTTCTTTTTAAATAAAACTATCTTTTCGGATTTTTTCGCGAATTGATTTTGATTTTTGGTTCCCGACGTTTCGAATGCTTTACAGCATCCATGGTCACGGGAGAGACTGAGGTGTTACATGTCTTAAAGGTATAGTTGTTACAGACAGCCTACCCACAATTAACAAAATGACATGTAAAAAAAAGACATGTAACACCTCAGTCTCTCCCGCGACCATGGATGCTGTAAAGCATTCGAAACGTCGGGATCCAAAAATCAAAACAAATTCGCGAAAAAATCCGAAAAGATAGTTTTATTTAAAATGTCAAGTATTCGCGTAAATCTAAGAAAGTATTATTAGTTTTCTTTTTTAAATTAAAAATAAATTTTATATTAATGATATACAGCTAACTTAAACTTTAAACGATGAGTCCCACAAAACCAGGTGGTAACTGGTAGGCATAAATGCATTTCCCAACGTCAAAACAAGGTACTGATTTAGATTTAGCATTAACGGCATTCAACCACAATAATTTCGATATCGGCGCAAAGCAGATACCTAATAAAATATCACTGTTTTATGTTTAATTCCTTTAGCTACCTACAGAATACTAAATAATTAGAATTTTTACTGTGAAGTATTATTACTTTTACTGCTGTCATTAGTTACGAAAACTTAACAATGACAGGTTGATAATTCCAATTAACACTGCACTGATAAATAATAGTACCTGGGCGACCATACTTCGCTTGGAGTTCTTTTTTGGTATATCGTATTTTTTAGATGAAAAAAAAACTAAAAACTTGAATATATACAAAACAAACAAAAGTAAAAACCTTGTATTCGACCGGGATCCGAACCCGGACACCTGTGATTGTCAATCTTGCGCCTTGGCCACGCGTTTTTCCAGACATAAGACTAATCTAGATCGATTTTTCGCCACCGAAAACCCCAACATACCAAATTTCAGCGAAATCGTTGAAGCCGTTTCCGAGATCACCGATATAAATAAATATATAAGAGTTGCTTGCTTAAATATATTAGATAAAAATTAAAATAAGAATGTGGAGGTAAACAGAACTTAATAAACATGTATAACAAAAAATATTTTAGCTGATTTAAGTTGCCTGCATTTGACACCCGTATTCACTTTGAACGTCAATACATCTCAAACGCATGGCACCAAGTTAGGCAACGCCATCCGAAAAAAGTTTTTTTATTTCTTTGCTATTATTTATTAGATAAGTATATTTATTATCATTGAGAAAAAACTATATGTATAGGTACGTATTTTATCGCCTCTTTGGTATTTCTTTGAAGGAACGAGTCGTAAGTCCGCTGGGTTAATTTAACAATGGTAGGAATTAGATGAACAGGTCATTGTAATGGCCTATTAATAGAAACAAAACAGCGTAAGCTATAGATCTTTCTTTCATGACTTTCAGACGTATATTTTGTGGCGAGCACGTAGAAGGAAGACATTAATTCAGTTTAAACACAATCTGTATTGGGTTAGCCGTTATTAGCTTAAGTTAAATGTGTTTGAATTGCTAATTCATGAACGCATGAATAGTCGCTTTTCACGCTATGTTTTATTAACGGCCTCCAATTATACGTAAATCTTTTAGGTCAATTTAAACTATTTGTTCATAAAAAAATGGTACCTATATATTTTATAGTAAGTCTATATAGTAAAAAAATATTTTTACAGTCAATTTAGATATGGCATCAAAGTCCGATGTAATAGCTGTATAATATGATTATAGTATAGGTTCACGTGCTCTCCTAGATGCAAGTCAGGGAGTGTAGGTACCATTGAGCTGTTACTAAAATAAAATATTTCTGCTTGAGTCATGACCCTGTATTCGATTTCAGGATCCATTTCAAAAAACTATATACCTATTAGTGAATCGGTTACTAAACTAACGGAGTCTCTTATTACATTCAAAAGATGTGATACAATAAATACAATCGGCAAAATGCTCATCATTTTGGTGATAGATTGTGACACGAAATTTTAAACTGCAAATTTTTGAGATTATATTATTTATGTTACTTTCTTTATAAAATAATAATGTAACGTACCTAATACTGTACAAAATGACATTTTCTATGAAACTTATAGTCTTTAAACACGATACAAGTTGTACAATATAGAGTTTAACATTCTGAGAATGTTTTACCTACAGAGTACACTAACCTCATTTACGTAGCTAAATGGGCGGATGGGACTCTTATGATTTTGTTCTCTCTGTTTGTCCATGTAAAATTTAGATATTTTTCTAAGCTTAAATTATCAAAATAAAAAAAAACTTACTAAATAGGAGTGTCATTTTTTTTTTGCAAATTCTATGCAAAAAAATGTAATGATTGCCAGTTTGAATGGAACCTGAATCAGTCAATATTCATTATATAACCATTTTTTCTAAATGTTACATCTTAAAATAATATTTGGATAACTAATTATAACAAGCAAAATTTTACTTATTTTACGCAATGAACACGTTGCTGAGTTAATAATATTAAAAAAATCAATGTAAACTTTTTACATCCTTTTTTCAATAAAGTTTTAAAGCAAAACAAACGTTCGTTGTTCATTGCACGAAATGTCAACAATAAATTCCGTTTAACGCAGAACACAAGTTTAATTAATTACCCTGGGTTTTTATACCGGGATAATTACATGTTGCGTTTAAAACTTGTAAGTTAAGGCGTGTATACGAATATAAAAGATTAGTACTTTCATGGTTCCGTATTTAAAGGTTTTAGACGAGATCCGACGCTTGGACTTAGTATACTCAGCCATGGGCCCGGGGAGGTGCAAGGGGATGCACTTGCACTCCTCTGTCATGAAGGAAAATATATAATAAAAAGTTAAAGAAATAAAATTCTATTAGTAAAATCCCGGCTTAAATTTAAATATCTGCAAAAACAGATAATAAATAAGGTAAGAATACAAATTATAAAGTTAATAATTTAAAGATTAGTTAGTAGTTTAATGTTATGAAGCAGATGCAATCCCCTAATACACCCCCCACAATTCTGCCTCCGCCCATGTAACTCAGCTAATATCTATCTGTCCATATAAAATATCTATCTGTCAATATAAAGCAGTGATTTACCTAAATCTTTTCATGAAATGTATTGTAACGATCAACTTGAAGAAGATTTTGTAAAATATACAAAAATAATGGTAGAGTAAAAGTATCAAACTAGAAGTAATTAAAATGCCAACTTTAATTTCTTAAGTATACCTACCAAATAACTATTACTTATAATAAAAAAGGTAAGTCAGATTCATGCTGTGGGTTTTAACTGCTATAAAAACCAATTTTATTGGTAAATGCGTAATAGCAATATAGGTACTGCTCGGTGATACGGCGGAACTTTTGTTTTATGAGGCTGATTCGCACTTGACTGATTTCTTTTATATAAATTCATAATTTAATCGTAAGTACGAGAAATGTACATATTTATAAATAGTAAAGCCATATAATATATACTTTATGTACTTAAGAGGTGATCACATTATAACATTAAAATCTATTTTCCTTTCATCAGGTAATGAAAAACTGTTTTATTGTAACTACACTAATTTGGCATTTTTTTTATAATGGAAATTTGTAACTTCGTTATACATTTAGAGCGTGAAGGAGGAAGAACTTACAAATACATAAACATACATACAAACTATTATATCATATACGCATTTACATATAATTGTAGTTTGATTTGCTAGCAAGAATAGAATCGGCGACCTTGAGCGTTTTATGTAAAGTTTTTTTTATTTGAATAATATCAGATTAAGATCTAAATTAATTGGCATTATTAATTTAAAAAAAAAACAGTTCCACTCCGTATTATTTTAAAGTCGTACATGGAAGATAAGTCCACTAAAACTACTTTCAGTTGAGTTACGTCTCAGTTAAACGTAATTAGGAACAAGTAGTCAAAACTCTCGTTATGGCGTTGTGTATTTATTTTTTAACAATAATTGACGGTTTCGCTCCGCGGTAGTAATTAAAGAAATTAACAAACAAGGGCTTTGGAGTCTTTTATTTATAGTTCCCTCCGGGTATAGAAATATAATATGGACTGCGCGTTATGTAGAGCCGAGTGGAATATTTAGGAGGACTTATTGATGATATTAATTAAAATAACATAATTTATAATTTAATATACTTAATATAAATCAAACTCAATGATTTTATTACTTATCTTCTAAGTTATATAATTTTTATATTAAGTATATAAAAAATATGTACAGTCGAATTGAAAACCTTCTCCTATATTTGAAGTCGGTTAATAATTAAAAAAAAAACAGAATAAAGTATAAAAAAACCTATAAAAACATTGTTTATTTTTTATCTATATTATTATATACAAAGGTATATTGTCTTTTTGTCCTGTATTTGTCAACCGATTTTTTTTTAGTAGTTATGACAACAAGCTTAGTGTTATAAATAAAAAAAAAGTTGAATTTTGATTATAGACAAACACTAGTTAAAATAAATAGTTATATGGAGATTTCGTAGTCCACGCTACACGAACTATGGCTTCAGGGTACAACAATTTTAATGAGTAGCGCGTATCTACATCAGGACGAATGAATGGGTGCAATTAAAGCATTTGTAATCATAAAACTGGTGATAATCTCTTCTATTTGTTAAGACTTAAATTAACCCTTTCTATTCATATTTTAACAGTCACTTAAACTACGTTTAAATTATTATGAATGACTGTTTTTTTTCAATTATGATATTATGTGTTTCGGAAAATATTATAAAATTACATTCATTTCTATTTCCTTACCAAGATTTTAGGTCTTATGTAGGTATTTAGTATTTACTAAAAGTATTATATAATATTATTTGGATAGGTATATTATGTTATAAACCTTTCTGTAGACTTTATTTAAGACCTACAATTTTCCAGTACATTGTTTTGATGTACTCTTATCTCTTTAGGTTTAGCCAGCGTTAGCCAAATAAATTTCTAAGGACGACTTGATAGAACCAGTTATTGTGTTTTCCCGTGGGAATGAAAATTTTTCCTGTAGTGAAAGGTATCCTAAATGTTGACCCGAGTTGACCCAGATTTATCATTACACCAAATTTCGCTAAAATCGGCTTATTACAATTTGCGTGAAACGCGTACACACAAACAAACAAACAGACAAAAAAATAGCTATTGTTTTGGGGTCTATATCCTGGGCACAATACGTTACATTTACTGTTTTTAAAAAATATTTCATGAACAGATTTCGCTAAGTTACTATTTTATTATAGGTATTAGGTATGTATAGATTAAATTACATCATATTATTTGTTGTTCTTTGGTCACAATATTTAAGTGTTCCAGAGCTTTTGACATAGCTTATAGATAACTATCAATTAATAATAAACATATATGAAAGTTAAATATACCAACCTAGTTTTAAAACATGAAAAAGGGCACTTGTATGCGTAAAGCGGTCACCCATCAAATAGTGGCAAAGCGGCTTGACGCAGCAGAAACGGTTCCGTTATAATATCTAAAACGACATCTAATACTGATTAATAACTTACTTTACTTAAGTATGCATTAATTTTATAAGTTTAAATACATAGTAGATTATAAATTGATAACTCGATAAAGCTAAGACAACTTTTAAAATGTTACTGGTTTGGTTCTTTCTCTCATAATATAAAGGTCAAGTTGCTGTCGCCTTACTATGCTGATAAGTGATAACTGATAACGTATCACAGATCGATTGGGCGATTAGGCCTATTAGATTAATCTTACATTATTATAAAGAGGTAAAATTAGTTTGTTTATATAGGAGATATAGTATATACCTACTTATCTCTGACATTTATGAACAAATTAAAAAAAAACATGAATAATAGAACCCACACTGACCTGAGTGTCACGGGTTACATTTAGTTTCATACCACGTGAGCTGGGCCGTTTCATGACGTTCTTAAGTAAGTATATTCATTTAAGCGACTCTTTTTTTTCTGCAGTAAAAAAGTAGGTAGTCTAAGTTCTTCAATCCTTGTCGAAACTTGTAGGATACAGTAAGATAGATAGTTTTTTAAACCGTTATATTTAATTACGATGATTATATATATATATATATATATATATATATATATATATATATATATATATATATATATATATATATATATATATATATAATTATATTGTCTATCCCGTAATAAAAGGCAGGTGACATTATAATATATGTGAAAATGTAAAAAAAAATAAGTGGAAAAGTGATTACACTTTTAAATGTAGCTGGCATAAAGAAGAATAATATTATTTTTTAGGAAAATGCAAAATGAAGGGGCAATATCATTGAAATGTACATAGATGTTCTAGATATTTGTATTCCATTAAAAATTAATATCGATATTTACAAATAACTTTTAAGCGTTCAAGTTAATCATAACTTTGTTGTTAACGTAAGGAATTATATTTTGTAACTAGCGACTCACCCTCGCTCCGCTCGGGTTCATCCCTAGGTACGTTACAAGGGTTAGCATAGATTTCTCAGAGTTGAGGTATTTTCTCGCAATAAAAATCATCCTATATGTTGACCTGGATAACCAGCTATCATCATACCAAATTTCATCAAAATCTGTCCAGTGGGTTTCTTGTGGTGCGTTACCAAACAGACAGACAGACAGACAGACAGACATACGGACGGACGGACAGACAGACAGAAAATATTTTAGAAACTATAGATTCGGCCTCTGTATCGATAATAATGACTATTTAATAAGATTTTCCAAAAAATATTTAACGTACAGATTCGAATCACTTAGAATTTTATTATATGTATAGATTACTTAGAATATATTTATGATTAAAAAAAAAACAGTTTAGGTTTTTATCGGTACATCACTACATAAATAGTATAAAGTAACTAGCACAAAGCTTATCAGGCGTCTGAATAATAATTAGCTTTAATTAATATGAGATAGCACGAAAACTTATGGCTATATTTACATAAATGTCGTGAATAGCTTAGATAAGGTTTCGTTTTAAATCACTTGTTGGATAAAGTTAGTTTGTCTTGTATTGTTTTTAAAATGAATTAACTATGTAGAAAGATAATTCTTACAAAATGGTTCGATTAATTAAATTTTATGCTAATATGATTATTCAATACAATCTAAGAATTTATTTATTTTATAATTCAATGTAAAAAAAGGTTTAATGTTGAAAACTTTTATGGTTTTCTCTCTCTTTTCTTTAACTAATATGATATAATTGTATTATTTACTTTGCTGTTTAGTTTAAAATCGATTAATTATCAATTATTTATTAAATATCAAGATAATTTCAAAGTAACATACATTTTAATGTCGCATTACCATGTACATATTTAAATTAATAGTGATGTCTAGTGTTTATCGATCTTATTAATACAGGTAAAGTGGTAAAAGTCGACCCCCCGCGACGCCCACACACTGAGTTGTTATTGTTCCACGACACCTTTATGATTGATTCCGCTAGTGGAGATGTAATATCGATATCGACATAATTTAATCTTATTTTATTTACAAGGGCGCCACTGTCGCTCTAATTAGGCGTGGTTCCAGATGTCTTTTAACTAGTCTAATTACTAGGCTAACATCTCATAAAAATATTTAATGCACATAGATCCGCTGCGAGCCCCAACAAACATTTTCACATATAATTTGGTAATAATTTAGATATCTTTCACTGCAAAATATTATAAATTTAATAAAATATCTGCCTATTTTTTAATATAGATCTAAAATTAAATACTTTATAAATACGTTAAACACATTGAAATTATCTTTAATAAGTTAAAATAACATTTAATTAAGCTCATTAAAATTTGCACAGAAATAGCCTATGAATTATTTATTATTAACAAAAATACAACTAAACACTAATTCTATTATCGAATATAATCGAGTCAACAAGGCACAACACTAGCCGCCGTTAAGCAATGAAGCTCGCCACGACCCATTAATCGCTCGCACTTTTAGTAATTTATGTTTTGGACTTCATTACGCACTGTGCTTATAAATTCAACAGTGTTCTACCTTGAATGTCCTTTCTACTAGACTTGGAACCTTGTCGCAGTAACGATTTCCTGGTTATTCGATTTATAAACCACACTCGGTATAACACGGTGCTATGTTTAATATCATTAATATGAAACATAGAACTTTGTTGCGAAGAAATTTATTTCATATGCTTATTAAATTAATTAAAGTGGTGGTAAAGTTGAAATTAATTTGTAATTATATAAACGAATGGTTAGACGAGCGTGTGTATACTTTTTAGTTAGCTGTAACTGTTTATTAATAGAACTACTTCACCTCGACTTAGTTGGTGTGATCGATTAAGCAGACTGTATTTTTAACTAGCATAAGTCCTCAGATTCTATTACGTTTGTTGATTTGTTTAGAGAAAAGCTATTATTATTTTACAACTAGCATTACCCGCGGCTTCGCCCGCGTTCAGATGACCAAAAACCAAATTCTTAGGTTTTACATATAAGTATACTCTTAAATTGCAGATTCTGTATTTTTTCTCAAAAATGAGATATTTTCAAAATCCCTCCAGGGATTTTTCTGTGATGCGGTAACAGACAGACAGACAGACAGACAAAAATTCTAAAATCCATAGATTCGGCCTCTGTATCGATAATAATGTCTATTTCAATAAGATTTTCCAAAAAATATCTAATGTACAGATTCAGCTTAGTTACAATTTTATTATATGTATCCTCCTGCCTACATCTGTACTACAGCCAGGACATAGGAATTAAAAAAATATACTACCGGTTTTTAAAATCGTAATCCCAAAATATTTGCGTGGTGACATCTATCGACTATCTGGGTTTCCAAATAGAGATAAATGTCAGTTCCCATGTGATCCTCTTTTTTCAAAATGGCGATGGAAGACAGACATGTGTCGATGCTTGCGCGCAGAGGTAAGTTAATCGATTTAAATATTATGTAAATCTAAATTTTTATTGGATTTCTTGCGATAGTAAAATAATTAGAAGTTTAAAATGATGATATGCAGTTGTATTTTCGCGTAATTGTATAAAACATGCAAGACAACGTATTGTATTTTTTTATGTCCTTTGCAGAAGACAAATGTAGGCAATAAAAGTTTTAGTACTTAGACTTCCGATGTACTATATAAAGTACATTGATAGATATTTTATCTTACTTATGTTTGTTCTAGTTTTAACGGACAATGGAATAGCGGAGGCTTTAAACGATTCTGAGTTTTAATTTTCTGGGGGATGATTCAGATGAAGATTCGAAGTTTGTGCCGCCAGAACTTAACCAAACAGCCAATGATCATCAAATCAGTGAGTCAAGCAGTTCAGATGAAGAGGTAAACACATTGGTTCCTGCAGCTGCTTCCCCGGCGTTCTCTAGCAGTTCTGATATCGCATCGACGTCATCACGGCCCCGCTCAAAAGGACGTGGCAGCAGTGTTTCACGTGGACATAGACGTGGCCGCGGTTGTGGACGTGGTAGTTTGAGCGAGGATACTCCATAGCCGCAATCGTCGCCTTTGTTAACCCACCAGGTTGCAATTAGGAATCGTCAACATAATGATGGCTTTCAAGATACCTGGACCAAGGATACATTAGATTCAGAATATAGGAATAACAATAATAATGTCAGTACTGCAGTATCCACAAATTGATATGTACTGGTCAGAAAAGTGGACAGTTTCCATAGTTGCAATAGCTATGACAAGGAACAGATTCTTTTTTATCAGACGACGGCTAAAGTGTGTTTATGATGCTGAAGTGACAGTAGAACAGAAGATACAAAAAAATTGGAAAATACAGCCGCTGTTTAATCGAATCTTGGAGATGTGTCACGAACAAAACCGGCCCAAGAATATTGACGAAATGATTAATCCGTTTACTGGAAAATGTCCGATGCACCAATACTGTCTTAACAAACCGAACCCTGTTGGGCTGAAGGTACTTGCTACGCCGCAAGGCGCAGTTTGTGACGTGGTGATTTATCAGGTTATACTACATTTGCCCATCTAAAAAACTACAGTATTTTGCATAAAATGTGATATTAATCTCTGCTTCACGCCAAATAGGAATTGTTATTCCGATTTTCACCAAAACTTAGAGCAGTAATAAGGGTATAAGTGTCGATAAAACTTGATTAATATCTAAATATATTCCTAATTGCGACTGATTTGTAAGTTTATAATAATATTTAGTTATTTTTATGACAAGAAATGTTTAATTTTGAAAGTTTTATTTAGAAGAAGTTTTCTTTTTGTTTTTTTCAGAAACTTTATAATGCCTATATATAATATAAAGGTTACAATATGTTGTATTTGTGTTTTATTTCTTTTCTAATTACAATTTATATTTATAAACTATTCTATGTCCTACACAAATCACATAGTAATATAGTCACTTTGTCCTACATATAGGACATAGTGGAAAACCGTTTTTCCAGATATAGGATTTTTTTTACTATTTTTCCAGCATATAATACCCTATTACTGATATTATACTAAAATTTCAAGAGCGTACTCCAAAAAAAGTGTCTCTGGTAGGCAGGAGGGTATAGATGAAAGGTCTTACCTATAACATAGTATTTTTTTAATTAGTCTGTAAAAAAAGCACAGTGTTTAAAAAATTTTTTTTTATTCAACGGTCTTTATTTTTCATTAAAAAACAAAAATGTCGACAAAAGCACGACAATAAACAGACTTATCCCTGAAGTGTATTTAAATTAAAAAAATATAAAAATTGTAAGTTCCGTTAGTTAAACTAAAAATTAATCCTAAGTCCTTTTTTGTAAACAAGGGCTAGAAAACGATGTAATTGTCATGCTAACGGTGTGTGAATTTTATTTTGTCCCCGTTTTAACGGGTTCTTTAAACAAAAGATTGTTTTGTCTGGTCATCAGATGCCAATTCTATGATTCATATTATTACGACTAAAATTATAATTAAATGATGTAATTAAAAAAAATAATCTTTATCTTTTAATGCAATAAATGTATTCATTTTTATATACAATGCATTAAAATTTATGTTAATTTTTATATTTAAAAACATTAACATTATTTAAATATATGTACATATCTAGGATTGTTTGGTTTTTATTGTTCCAATCAGAGTACCGAGTTGGAGAGTTTTTGCATTGATTTTAATGAATTTTTGAAATTTATTTTTCCATAATACATTTTTTGGAACATATTGAAAAGATTACTAAAACCTTCAAGTAAATTATAATTTACCTACTAGCGACTCACCCTCGTTTCGCTCGGGCTCGTCCCTAGGTCGATTCTCCAAAAAATACAAACTTTCATCCCCATTTTCACCCCCTTAAGGGATGATTTCTGGGATAAAAAATATATTAAGTAGTAATTTCATCTAAATCGCTTCAGTTGATCCGGAGATTATCCTCTACATTGTAGGGCCTACAACGTCACAAACTCACAAACCCACAAACTCGCGAACTTTATAATATTCGTATAGATATGTGTAGTTTATTAGGGCCAAACATTGAATAGTCATCGCAAATAAGAATATTAGCTTGTCAGGAAAGATATTTCAGCGAGCAGCAGAAATGAATTACGTATTTAAATGAAGTCACGATCAGTTGCACCCATACGACTGGTAGTTGTGGGCTTTTGCTCGGAGATTTTCATCTACAATCGGATATGTAAAGGCTCTAAATTGTTTATTTGATGATATAGGTAGGTACTCATCGACTGCATTTTATTTGATTGCTTTTTTTTTAAATAGATGGGACAATACTTTTTTTTTAAATTGAACTATTTAAAAAAAAAAACTAAATATTAATATATAATTTTTCAATGTATTTTAAAAAGACTGCAGATATGTATACATTATTATAAAAACTAATAACATAACTATCGATATAGTTTTTAATTTTATAAGTATATTTTTTATTTATTTTCAGTACTTTGAATAAATAATATAATTTATAATTTAATAGGATTAATTCGTTTCTTCAAAATGAAATTTCACTGTGTCAAATAGAGTTACAACTTAGTTGTTGATGTTTTATTTCTATGGAAATCATGTTTTTCTATTTGTCGATAGATGGCGTTAGTTGTTCAGTTTAATTTGAAAAATATCCTATCTTTAAAAACGGATCTATAAAAATATTTCGATATTATCAGAAGTGAAACTATGGGTCGAATGTTTCCTTAATTTATATGTATACAATAGCATTGCCCGCGGCTCCGCCCGCTTTCAGATAACCAAAAACCAAATTCTTAGGCTTTACATATTAGTATACTGTCACATTACAGTTTTTGTATTTTTTCTCAGAAATGATATATTTTCCCACTATAAAAAGTATCCTATATGTTGACCCGGATCACCAGCAATTACCATACCAAATTTCATCAAAATCCCTCCAGTGGTTTTTCTGTGATGCGGTAACAGACAGACAGACAAAAATTCTAAAAACCATAGATTCGGCCTCTGTATCTATAATAATGTCTATTTCAATAAGATTTTCCAAAAAATATTTGATGTACAGATTCGGCTTAGTTACAATTTTATTGTTAGGTATGTATAGATACTGTATATGTCTATTTCTCATTTTTTTTGCGGAAATGAAAAAGTAATAGACGTAGGTAGGTATCCTTTTTATACTTATAATTTTTATTTTTTAATACTTAATGGACAGAGAGAGAATGAGATGAGATATCATTTTTTTAGCAAGTACTTAGGTATTATTTTTATCTATAAGTAAATAAATATTTTTCGATAAGTAAAAAAAAGTACATCGTCCAGGAATCGAAATGATGATCTCAAAAATGACAAGCTTAAGATGGTAAGCAAAACTTATTCGATCATTTTAATATTACTTATACGTACTGTAATAATAGCTTTTTAATGCAAATTGTTTTTATTAATTGGTTAATTTAGATACAAATAACATTTAATATAAGTTATATCGTCTTAAGATATTATCTATCTATAGCTTTGCCTATGTTAAGATCTTGTCTTGAAGCTTAAATATAACTTAGCGGTAATGGATCATCATACAAATCTCAGTGGTTTTCTAAAATACTTATAAAAAAATGGCACAGTTATTTAATTTATGATAAATTAAAAAAAATCAAGTTCCTATGGAAACGTGTTAAAAGTGAAACTTTATTGGTTATTCATATTTCAAATTCATAAATTAATAAAATCTTTTAATATTACACTAAGACAAAATTATGATCCACATGAGTATCACACAAAGAGGAGAGAATAAATTTAATTTCTATCTATCTAGCTGGATTCTTACATCTATCGCATATAATCTAAGAGACTAGTTGTAAATATACAGATATATTTTAAACCAAATTAGTAAAAACAATAATCTTTCAAGATAGCAACGGATATAATATGAATATATATATATATATATATATATATATATATATATATATATATATATATATATATATTTCTAGATAATAACAACGGTTACCATGGCAACCTAATGCAAGCGATTACTATGACAACCATGACGATTTTTCGTGACGAGTTCTTGTGTCGCGACCTTGAAATTTTACTCTCATGAGCGCAAAGAAGTTTCACGTCAAAAATAAAATATGTTGTGGAAAAAGAAAGGGTCGTTTGTGTTTTAGTATTCCTGTAATTTGCCTTATTAAGCAAATTATATGAATACTAAAACTATTTTACTTTTTACTAAAACTACTCATTGCCTAAAATGAGATCTACAGTATGACTGCTATTTTCTTTTCCCGTTTAAGTACCTACATGTATATTAAAAGACGAAGGTGTTGCCCAGTTTGCTCTAACTAGACTTTAGCCAATGTGTATGATCACATCTTACTATTATAAATGCGAAAGTTTCTATTTGTGTATGTGTATGTTTGTTACTCCTTCACGTGGAAAAGGCTGGAAGGATTTGGATAAAATTTAGTATACAGATAGATAATAAATTTTGTCAAAAGGT
This sequence comes from Brenthis hecate, assembly GCA_951806755.1. Classification (NCBI taxonomy): domain Eukaryota; kingdom Metazoa; phylum Arthropoda; class Insecta; order Lepidoptera; family Nymphalidae; genus Brenthis; species Brenthis hecate. The sequence continues at coordinate 8,791,461 of OX638260.1, forward strand.
GCTACGCGAAATACCTACTTAATATTATTAATACTAAAAGTATCTAGGGACGCACTTAATTTAATGACTCGCTTGAATCGATGCAGATGCTAACTCGTACAAGTACTAGATCGAACCAGAAAAAAATCTTGTGGTTTTTTCTGCCATGATATATTTGTAGCGGTCCAGAATTATAAAGTAAGTAGCTTTACATTCCATGTTTTACGAAAGGAAATAAAGCCGACGGGCCTTTGTCTTATCTCTAAATTATTGTCGGATTGTCAACATATCGAACTAAGAGAGCGACGGTGAAGAGAGTGCGATTTGGCAATACTTAACATTAATAATAACTCTCCTGCTTTACTTCATAGGCGATATAGTTAACTGGCTAGTCTCAATAAGATTTGCCGCCATTACCGTAAATCTGTCAAGAGGGATATTGACAGGAGGAAGTCGTTCTTGTCGCTCTGTCATGGACAAAACTAGACATATTGGTAACATGTCAAACTGAACTATGGAGGTCGTGTATAATGTAACAATCATTACTTAAAAAATAAAAATATTATGAGTAGAATAAAAATATCAAATAATAATTTTGTTTCTTTTCAATAATAAATTTATTTTATATTTTTATATTCTTAAGTATTTAGAGGAGTAGTAAAGTTTAATGTACGATAAGTGTTGTTTTAATGGTAGAAATCATAGCATAATTGTATGTCGTTCAAGGCGAAAGCTTGCAACGGTCACGTTACACGTAAGTTTGACATTTGGTCCGGGCGCGTGAGACGGTTTCTTTAAGATATTAGTCACCTGCAAGTTTGTTGCAGAACATGGGCGAGACAAAAGCATGTCATTTTAATTTTAAAAAATCTTCAATCAATTTGAAGACTATAATTTAGTATTCACATGAAATAAATATTTTCAGTTAATATTTAGAATTAATAAAGGCAGCCATTAATAAAGGCATCAAATTTCGATTTATCATAAAAAAACATTACAACTTCTTCAATTCTTTTCAATATTTTTTTTTAATTGAAAGTTTTTTCAGTATCCTTATAAAGCAAATTATTTAATTATTTTTCGAGCTGTCAGCAGGGTTTGAAAATTGTATTCAGCCCTTTTTAACGTCCCACTGCTGGGTACATGCTCTTCTATACGAGCCACCCCATAGTCCACCACACCAAGTACGTGGTGGCGAACTTCACATGTCTTTCAAAAACTTACTAGGTTCTCTCAGACATGCACGTTTCCTCACGATGTTTACCTTTACCGTAAGACAAGTGGTAGGTAATCAGGACTGGAAATGATTGGCACAATAAAATATTAGAGATGCGAGACCCGGGATTTGACTCCTCTTCTCTTGGCTTTCCGAGCGAGCCCGTTACCACTGGGCTACCACTGCCTTAATTTAAAAAGATTAGCAATACCTATTTTAATTAAATGGAGCTAGTGACTAAAAATTCAGTCATAAATTTATCTAATTGGATTATAAAATAATATAAATTATGCAATAGTTAACTAGTTACAATAAAATAGATCCAGACAAATTGTTGCTTTATATACTTAATCATACATTTAAGTTAATTGCTATAACGTTTAGCTTGTCAGTGTTGCTCCAGCTATTTGTCATAGTTAGAAGATAAATAGCTTTAGACTGTGATTGGTTCCTGCTCTTATTATGTGATACAATAATATAATATGGAGTTTTGTTGATGTTGAATTATTTAATATAGGTACTTATGACTATATAGAGAAGCGGAAATCGAACCTGCTCTATAATTAAGAGATATTTGTTTGTTTGTATGTGGAATGAAAATATAAAAGAATTATTAATTTCTTTCACCAATTGGCTTTTTCTATCCTTAGTATAAACTCTATCCTTAGTATAAACTCTATCCTTAGTATAAACTCTATCCTTAGTATAAACTCTATCCTTAGTATAAACTCTATCCTTAGTATAAACTTTTGGGATAGGTTTAATTATACGTTAAATTGCCTAATACAGTATTTGAGATGTAAAAGTTATGGAAATTTATTTATTAGTATGTAGATATTATTCAAATAATGTGTAACATTCATACAAAATACTTAACATATTTAAGAAAACTGTTATTATTTATGTTTTTATTTCAGTAGAATTTCTAAGAAGTCTATACTAATATTATAAATGTGAAAGTTTGTGAGTATGGATGTTTGTTACTCTTTCACGCAAAAAACACTGAATGGATTTTAATGAAACTTTACAATAATATAGTTATAGTTCGGAATAACACATAGATTCCCGTGGGATAGATTTGTAATAGTAATGATGCCCATTCTAACTTAATGTGTAAACAATTTTAAAATCTTTCGGTAGCTTACCCTTAGTCTTAAATACCTATGGGAATATTTTTTTAATTCGTTTTCATATATTCCCTCGGAAATGTCAAAGAGTTACCATTGGTAGAGCTCTCTCTTTCCATGTAAATAATTATACTCTCTAATATCAGATTTCATCCAAAAGTTTCAGCCGTTTTAATGTAAATTCGTAACAAACTTACATACAAACTTTTTTTTTCATTTGTATTGTAAGTATTTATAGCAGTAGAGGCAATGAAATGTGCTAAATTTTGTTTTGAAAATACGATGTTAATAAAAAATGTAATAGAAGTACCTACCTACCAATATTTTTATGATATTACTATATAAATAAACAGAAAGACAAACAAACAAGCTGATTGAATATTGATAGATACTAGTTATCTACAATAAATAATGGCAGCGATTATTTAAATGCAAGCTTTTATTATTCATTCAAATTAATTGCATAATATGGCTGGTGCTTGTTAATGTTTACTTAGTAATTTGTCAGTGTTCGCTACTTAGGGTACCTAGAATGGAAGTGGGATATAATGTTTCGTAAAGTCATATGAGAAAAGCTCTTTTGTAACTTGTTGTAGAATAATTATTTTTCATATAAATTATTAAAAATAATATTTTTTTTAATAAATTTCAGTTTAAATAAAATTATCTTTTCGGATTTTTTCATTAATTTATTTTGAATTTTGGTTCCCGACGTTTCGAATGGTTTACAGCAATCATGGTCACGGGAGAGATTAAGGTTTAAGATGTCTCATACAAAGTCATTACATAGTTGTTATAGACAGCCTACCCATAAAATAAAAAAAAAATAGTTCATTTTATTGCTTGTTTTAGATTAACTTGTAGAAAAAACATTGTGACTCTGTTTTGATATAGTTTATAAAGAAAATTTAAAAATTTACTAATAAACTGAGTTGCAGTTTTATTCCTTGCATGTATCTATATAGGTAGAGCGAGAAAGATGAATAAATGCATAGATTATAAATTATAGTTCACCACAAATATTAAGAAATAAAAACTTTTTAACAAAAAAATAAAAACCGACTTCAAACAAAAGCACTAAAAAGTAACAAATAACTGATTGGTAGTTTTCATTTACTGTACATACCTAATCAAATATTTTCGAAGTCGGTGTGCTTTGGGTAAGTAATTAAAGCCTACCTATTAAATACATACCTAATCAAATATTTTTGAAATCGGTGCCAGCCCATACAAAGCAAAGCACACCGACTTCGAAAATATTTGATTAGGTATGTACAGTAAATGAAAACTACCAATCAGTTATTTGTTACTTTTTAGTGCTTTTGTTTGAAGTCAGTTTTTATTTTTTTGTTAAAAAGTTTTTATTTTTCCCTTTTTAGTGTAGACAGTAGTAGCAAAGTAAGGATTCTAACGTGTTAGGCTTGTCAAATCAAACAAAATAAGCCCAAACTCAAAGTATCTACTATTAGCCGTTGAAGAGTTCCACCTATCCACCTTCTGGCCTTGCCATCAGATCAGGTCAACAACACCGAACCACTGTACTATCAACAGAAATAGAAATACTTGCAAAGTTTCAAGTCAATATGACAATTAGAAGTAGGTTAAATTCATCATTAGTTGTTTTTCCACCCTTAGGGGTGGTATTTTTTTTGAAATTTAAATGGGACCAATCTGGAAGTATACCCTTTCAAACAAAACAAAAATTGTCCAAATCGGTTAATAAATGACGGAGTTCTGAGGTAACAAACATAAAAAAAAAAAAACATACAGTCGAATTGAGAACCTCCTCCTTTTTGAAGTCGGTTGAAAAGTATATTATATAAAAGCTCGCACTTAATATGATGTAATATTTTGTAAGGCGTGAAGGAGCTTTAAGCTCAGAAGATTCTCAACCGATAAACAAAACTTTTATTTAGAAGGCAAAAAATCTGTTTTTAATAGCGAGGAGTCTTACTTATTTAGTACCAATACAGTACTGAAAATATGATATTGGAAATAATGGCACCAACAAACAGCTAGACCTATTTTACTATATACCTATACACTAAATGTAAGTATAGTAAATTCTTTAAATAAATATCTAAACTAAATCATTCAACCACAACCACTATAATATGTAGGGGAAGCCCGGGCAAGACGCATATGTTAAGGCATAGTGTGAATAAGACCAAAATTTTAATAATCAATTGAATTATTTGTACTTTTATTTTGTACTATGTTTAATCATCTTTGGAAAATAATCATTTAAATTAAAAAATTTTGACGATTTCTATAATAATTATGAGCTTTTACAAAAAGTATAAATTATCCGTTTTGCCCGGAGGGGTCGGGCAAAACGGATACGCCACAAGGGCAAAAAGAATATGTTAAATTAGTTCAGATCTGTCTTCGCATTCATCACAGAAGTAGCTGTCATCTTCTACATAAGAACTACAATATTTATGTGCCCAACTTTTGCACTCATTACACTGAATCCAATCTTCCGCTGGTGGTTCAGTGTATTTGTCAGCCTACACTAAACAGTAAAAATCTGGTTTCGGGTTTTTGTTTTGTTGTTAGACTGAGGATCTTTTAGTTTTAGTTTTTCTGGGGCCTTCTAACTCAGAAATCTTGGTCTTCTTAATATTTGCCTTCTTAAACTTAAATGCTTGTTCAGCTTTGACGTGAGTAGACGTCAATACTTCTGATTCCTGCCTCTTGTGCTTGCGGCCTGTTTTAGGAGCAGCCATAGTTGGAATAGATCTAATCTGAAATGGCGTAAGGCTCGCTGCAGGCGCTGGATGATTTTCTCCTAGTGAATGAGCTGATTGATCCTTCTTCCAGTATATTGGAATCAGGCAAAGGTGTAGCTTACTAAACCTTTTAGTCTCTATTTCTACAATGATAACGAACGATGTGGAAGATTCAGCTACTGCGTACTTTGCGATAACAGATGCGATTTCAAGTAGAAACGGGTCAGTCGTTATTGCTGTTGCTGGACAATCATTTAAAGCTCAGTCGATCATAGTAGTCGATGTGGCATTAAAAAGATCTTTGGTCATTGTCGACGGTGATCATTTACAGGACCTTCGGTCTTAGTAGACGGTGCGTCAGGAAGAGGACGGTCGGTCATAGTTGAAGGAGCGAGCATGATCTTCTTCTCCAAAAACATTTGGATCATAGAGGCAGATTCCCGGTTTTTTAAATCCATTAACTGCATTCTGAACCAAAGCACTTTTGGCGTATGCTACGCCAAATAGTTTTGCCATATCAGAGGTTTCCAATACGGCCTGGGTGCATTTAAAGATGAGATCTGTATAGAATTAACATTAGTTGTCAAAAAACTGTTGAAATATTTCTTTCTTAAAAAGGAGATAATGAAATAACAAACCGGGCAAAACGGTTACCTATCCGTTTTGCCCATATCCGTTTTGCCCAACACGCTAATATTAGTAACAAGTCAAGACTTGAAATGTTTTAGTAGGTAAACAAAAAGTAACGATTACAATTAATGATACTTAAATAAACGTGCAAATAAATAAACAAAAATATTCATAGGCAACTGATGACTAATACAAAAAGTTTGTGTACAAATTTTCACAAAAATCGTAACAAAACAACGAAAATCCTTTTTTTCTCCTTCTACAAAAAATGCACTCGCGTATTGTTTTGGTCAAACTGTCATGGCGTTACTGGTCGCACATGTCACGACTTGAGAAAGTGTTATAGCGCTATCTATTATATATTTCTAGAAAAATCAGTTATTCTTCTTACCCACATTATGCTTCTTGCCCGGGCTTCCCCTACCTAATGATTTTCTTAGATAAGAGAACACGCTTTAAGCAATTACATGAAAATATTTTAATTGTATAGGTTATTAGTCGCTTTTTGATGCACAAAAATTTAAAATTTGATTAAAGAAGATGTAAATATTATTTAAAAAACTTACTTAAACATAATATCATATAATATAGAGCTCTAATATATTATAGAGCGAAGATCTAATTATGCATATTGTTAAAATGAAAATTAATTATGGCTAAGAAAATTAATTGTGATTAACTGCTAACTCGTATTGATCAATGGTTGAAGTTTGACCGTAATCATTATTGAAAATTTGAGGAAAACATATCTAATATACAGATACCTACCTAAATAAAATTGAAGTGTCTGTTTGTAATGTCAAAATAACAGCGTTTTACTAATTGCATGTGAAATTATATACGGTACTTATAAGAAAAACACAATTTTTTAATTTTTGTCTGTCTGCCTGTCTGTCTGTTTGTTCTGGATAATCTCTGAAACGGCTGGACTGATTTTGACGGGACTTTCACTGGAAGATAGCTGATGTTATAGGGAGTAACATAGGCTACTTTTATTTTTAATAAAGAATTAGGGTTTCGCTCAAAAAAATTAAACGTACCTAGGAACGAATCCGAGCGAAGCGAGGGTGAGTCGCTAGTAGGTAATATGAACTTACAAAACTTTTTTTATTGACAACGCAAAATCTCGTCAATAGCTACTACAATAAAAAAATAAAATCGGTTGATAAATAGAGGAGAGAAAGGTATTGAACTGTTTTGTCTTTGCCTATTTATACATAGATTATTATCTACACATAACAATATAATATGAAACCTCTTTAGGTAATAGGTAACTATTTTTGTAAATCTTAAAAGTTTTATTATAATTTATATCAAAATAATGTGTCAGTAAAGGAAATGTACCAGAGATAGGCGGCCCACTTCGGTGAGCGGTGTACCATGCGGGTTGCTCCTGGTACTTCTCTGATAGCGGAGTGGACTGTGGAGCGACCCCATGGTTGTTGTGGTCAGCTTCGGCAGATCTGCCGTCGGGGCGTCATGGTTGAGTGCGTAAGCGATCCTGCGATGCCCTATTAAGACAGGTAGGTTTTGTTTGGTTTTTTGGGTAGTACCTACTGGGTTTTCTAGCCGGTAAGTCCCACACAACCACCTGTGTGCATACAGGTGGTATGCGTAAAGGCATTTCCCAACATTAAAAAAGGAGATGTAGAGATTATGTAAAGCTAGATAGCCTAAAGTTGGTTTTTAGAATTGGTAACTTTGATTATAACTAAAAATTTAATTTAATTTGTGGGTTATATGAACAAACATCATATAATTAAAATTTTATTAATGTGTACATAAACATTTAATTAAATATGTATGTTTCAATTTTATTTTTAACAAGTAGATATTATGTAAAAAGTAAAAGAAAATTATCAAAAAATTAGGGGAAATGTAATATAAAATATGTACATTAATAAAAAAGCAAATACTTGTTAAAAAAAGAACACTGAAATGAAATTTAAGTACAAATTAGTTATTACAAAATGCAACTTTGTAATTTTACAATCTTTACAACGTTGTAAAACAAAAATCAATCATTGCTTTATTGAAAACAATTTTAATTAAAAAATCAAGCTATTTACCAAACACTGTTTAGTTTATAAACGCATAAAATATCCATGAAGTTATGTACTATTTTATTGAATTTCAAATCAACAGTGACACGATCAATATCGACAAAAATAATTAAACACAGAACAAATCTACGATTTCGTGCTGAATCGATTATACTGGTACATCACTCGAAAACTGAAAAACTTTATCTCGAGACATTAAGCTAATAAAGCATCGGAGTTAATTAAAGATCGCTGGACGCGACCGGCTTCGACGGACCAAAAAAGAGTATAGAAACTCGCTAACCTGCCCAATCGGTGCCTTAATTGATTCTAACCCAGCTAAATTCAAGAGTCTCTCCACCCGGTTAACACCCAACGAGTTTGAGGCGTTTCGGCATCTGGCTGGGTGAAAATCACAAGTCTGGAACTGTACCCACCCACTGAGGAAGTTTCCGAATTCAAATTCCACCCCTGCTAATCGATCAACCAATCGGCATCGAGTAAACTGTGTAATAAACGTGCTTGTGTGAATAAACACCTCCCATTGGGTGATATCAACCAATCGAGCGGCGGGAGTCCATGTTCGATGTTTTTTTTTCCGTTATCCAGGCGTAGAGCGCTTAAGGCTCATTCGGCCGCGCGCCGCCGAGGCGTTCGTATCTCGCGTCACGATGGATTGTGCTTGTGACATGTGCTATTGATTTTGTGTTTTATGACGGAACCGTTGTGTGAAAGCATGATGCCTCTCGCACCGACTCCTGTGGTGGCGGTGCCATCTAAGCCGAAGATCGGATTTAGTATAGACAGTATAGTGGGTGGTTCTGAGAGACCGAAGCAGGCGTCACCTCCGTTGGCGAGTCCAGGGTCGCCCTCCCCTGTGGCGTCCCCTCGAAGTCCTTCCCCCAGACCCTTGTTACGACCGAGTGCGTTACCAGCGGTGTTTCCAACTCCTGAATTGAAGAGGCTACCATATCTGGATGCTCAGAGCCACCACCACCAGTTCCTGGCTCACTTCCAAGGGGCAGCACTGGCGGCTGCGCTTGCACATCAGCAGCAAGGCTTTGGAGCTCCCCTACCTCCCCATCCACCCCCTCATCCTGCCGCACCAGTACCGAGAGAGTCGTACCAGCTCTACCCCTGGCTTATCAACAGACATGGACGAATATTTCCACACCGGTTTCCAGGAGGTAGGTGTTTAGTTACATATTTACTGAAAGTTATATCTGTTGACTTTGATGGGAAACTTAACAGATTAAGTAACTGTGCTATTAGAACTTTTATATTACCGTCGCTACTGTAAACTTTTTGACGCTAGCTTTTAAAAGCTACGTCCGCCAAGTATTTGTTAAAGATACTAAATATCCGATAGATTATGTGATATTTTTATATCATGAAAAAGAAATTAACATAATCTTGTTGGTTTTCATCAGCTGTCAAATAATTTTAATAATAAACGATTTTAGTAAGCTCTGAAGTATGCTTTGACGTTTGTGGTTTTTTTGTTCAAAAATTTAAAGTGAGAAGGATGTTTAATTTTAATATACCGAATCGTAATCATTGTTGACATCTTAATTACGATTAAGAAATTGTCACTAATTTTTTTCACATAAAGGAAAATTAATTGATTTTTTTAATATTGACTAAGATGATATCGTGTTTGGGGATTCCATGTTCTTGCTTCTATTTATAATACTTGAAAAGCTACATTTTGGTATATATATATATTAGTTTGTTTTTTTAAAGTGTTTAACTTTTATATTTAGGAATATTGGAAATGCTGATATTAATTTACATAGTTTTTTTTAATTTACTCGAAGGTTTCTCTCAATCTGTGCGCCGAGCCGCCGCTTATAACAATCCGTCTACTTTTACAACAATTACATGATAGTATATTCTGTTTTTAAATAATGTTGATTGACAATGTTTCGATATACGTCAAAATGAAATAATAAGTGTTAAAATAAAATAAGAACGTATGATTTTTAACAGTTGTCTAGTTTATAATTTTACAAAATAAAAAAAATACATTTTTCAATTTTGTCTATAAAATATTGGAAATTTATTAATATATGTTGTCTTAATCGATAATAATTTAAAGAGTTTTCAATAAAAAAAGACATAAACACCTTGTATGGCTACGTTGGTATTAGTTTTAAGTAGATTTAAATGTGTACAGCTTTGATCAATAATATAATCTGTGTAATTAATACCTATATTCTTGTAACTATTACATGCAGTAATTACTAACGTATTTTTTAACCGTCATGTTTTATACTTATTATATTTTTTTTTCTTGTTTTTATTTTATTTTATTATTAACTAGTTACTTTCCCCCGCTTCGCTCGGGTGCGTCCCTACTCCCTAGGTACGTGCACATAGCGTTGCTAATGTTTAATAAGAAGATCTTTTTAAGAGGAATAATTCTGTAATACATTGTTTTCATATTAGGTAAATATATTAGTTTACGCGGCACACGCCAGTAAAGCTCCCAATCGGCATGAGTTTTTCCGACATCTTTAACAATCATCGTCACAATTCAGTCAGTTCACATAAAACCTTGATTAATTATACACTTAAATCTTTTTAAAGAATCGCTCCATCTATTGGTGAAAACGCTATGAAAATCGGTTCAGTAGTTTTTGAGTTTATCGTGTTCAGACAGACAGACGCGGCGGGGGACTATATTTTATAATATGTTGTGATAATTATTTTTTTTATATATATAATCATTTGGTATAGCCGGCTATAATAATCTTATTGATCATGTTTATTAAAATTGTTAGACTTTTTAGCTATCTATACGTACCTATATGTCTATACTATATAGACTTTAAAGGTAGGTACATAATATAGGGATATACAAATATTTGTTTTTTTTTTAAGTTAAACGCGCTATTTTTAGTCCATTTATTAATTTTATTTTTAGCCTATATATTGAGAAATCTAAATAGTATCTAATCTCATATACTATCCTTAGAATTATAAAAAAGAAATGTGCAGGCGGAGTTGAGGAAAGTCGCTCGTGATTTATAAAGTTAGACTCGCTCTTGACATACGAATAACTATGTTTGTAAATAGAGTAGAGAAGAGTTTGTATAGAAAGTAGAAATTAGTTGAAAACTTGACGAAGCTGTCAAAATTTTTAAGTACATGCAAAATTATGATTTTTTGAATATATAATCTACATATAATTATGTCTATATATTTCTTTTATATAAATAAAAACTATAACAGTAGGTAGGTACAACTATAATAACACTTACAGAAGTATATGACAGCACGAAAGTATTAAGTTATTATGAACAGGCTTTAAGCCCTTATCAAAAACTTGTCACTTTTCACTAAATAATATATTGAATTACAAAAAAGAGTAGCTTATCCGCAACAAGGCTATTAAGATAAATAAGTTCTCTTAAAAAAGTTTTTATCAACAAACATTTGTGATCGTTGTACAACGATAAAAGAAAGTAAAGATTACGCGGGAAGCGCTCGTTCTTTTTTTTGAACATTTGACATTTGCTTTAGTCTGTTATTTTTAAGCGGGAAAAATGATATAGATAAAAAATGAATATTTTTTAAGAAATTATGTAAATGATGTATTAAATATATAGTATTAGCTTAAGTTTAAAAATAAATTTTAAGGAAAATTCGACTATGGTTTTAATGGAATGAATGATGAATGGAATTAATATTTTCAAAGTAACTACTATAACTAGGTATTTATAAACCCTATATATCTTAGATGTGGGTATTAATAAGTATTTTTTTATATTTTTCTGATGGAAATGTAACTGCTGCAACAACTTAACTAGATCTAACCTAGTAATTATTATTAATGTAAATGTAAATCAATTAAAAGTTTCAACATGATGTAGACGTTATCAGTTCAGCATTTCTAAGCGACGCGACGGCCTAATATAGAAACAACTAAGATCAAATAAATCATTAAAATAGAACGTAAATGTTTATTTACGAGACGTCAAAATTTTTATCTCTTAATTCTCAGTTAATATGTTTAAATCAATGCCTCTACTATTAATTGCTGCGATAGTCACGTAATTTACTAAGGTCGCTAGAGAGTATACGATAATGTAGATAAGAGCTTTCGAATAACTAAGAGTATGACCAATTTGTTCGCTAGCGAGTATCGAGCTTGTAATTTATGGTCACATAGTTATGTAGTACACATACCTTTAATGTAAATATGATACACCTATCTAAAATCTATTCTTATTTTTCTTGCTTAGTTTTATCTAGTATAGTATTATATGATCTGTGTTTTTATCTGAGATTTAATTTGGTGTAGGAACTCAATTAATTGGATGAAATAAATATTTTGTACATGTATATTTGTTTAAAATAATTATAAATCACGAAAGAGTTTTTAGTTTATAGGGATTTATTAGAGTACACATACTTTCGTATTGCATTTGAGTAATGTCTATGGCAGCGATCTACATCCATTTTGAGATTGATCTGAGATATTATTAAGATAATTAATAACCGATTACAATATTAAGCTTGAGCGGTATTCGAACCAGTAGCCTGTAATGTATAGATAGCTATAGATATTGACCTGACCTAGGTATATAAAATACTTGTATTCAGCTCTTTTTAACGTCCCACTGCTGGGCATAGACCTGCCTTCAGTATGAGGGGAACCAGGCCATAGTCCACCACGCTGGCCAAGTGCGGGTTGGCGGCGGACATGTCTTCACATGTCTTTCAAAAACTTATTAGGTTTTCTCAGACACGCAGGTTTCCTCACAATGTTTTCCTACACCGTAAGACATGTGGTAATCATGTTGGAAATGATTCGCACATGAAAATATCAGAGGTGCGAGACCCGGGCGAACGAACGGCTAAGCGAACGGGTTACCATTGGGTTACCTGGTCCTTTTAAATACTTAATATAACTATAAAAACTTAACAGTTCTATATTCTTCTATGTACGTTTGCTCATGTCAATGTCATTCAGGGATAGAGAGCTTTTCTATTCTTATAAAAAATAGACTCGGTCGCTTTTGTACGTTTACAGATCATTGCCTAAGTACAAATATACGAAAATAAACGTTTGATTAAATTGTAGTGTAAGTATGAAGAAAGTATAATTAAATAAAAGCTGACCTGCTGACCTTACAAAATTTTAAACTTCCCTAATATTTGTCGCAAACGCAGTAGGTATAAAAAATATTTTAAACATATACCTATGTGTTATGCTTGCTACACAGGTATCTACATATTTTTATTCCAATATTGCCTTAGGTAATAAGTGCTTTAAAATTATTACTAATATTTTTTTATAATTGATATAGGCTATACAGTTTGTCTCTTAATCACACTTTAAAAGGTTCTAAGTTCTAACACTTCCAATCGATACACAATTTCCGTCGCTGTGTATCCATTTCTACTTATAGCACCTTAAGTTTATATGAGTGGATAACGATAATTATTTTATAGTTTATCAGCACTAAACTTAGATTTGATGTAGGTAGAGGTTGTTTTATTTTAGCTGTAAAGTCTCTCATTATTATTACAGTGTGTTCAATTAAAGTAGGCACAATTGTTGCACCTTACTAGTTCTTGCTAATTAGTAATTATACCGTAAGCCGCCACGGAAAAAGAATAGTGGACTCTAACGTCAATTCCATTTCAATATTTATAAATAGTGTTACACCAGTTTTTATTAAATACATCCAAGTTACAGTAATGGCTGTACAAATACAATCATTGATCATTATTTATTTTTTATCTGTCCACACTTGACAGTAAAAAATATGGCGCTCGGCTAATCTTGTATCAATATTTGTTGTGAGTAATTTGAATAATTACTTCTCGAATAAAATTAGATGCTGACAAGCGCTTAAATTATATTAATGAATGAAAAACTGTAATTACGAAGAAAATGATTTTTTATTAGGTATGTGTACTGGGTAACTTTAAATCACTTTGACAGGTACGTTTTTAAATGTTTTTGTAATAAAACAAGGTAATGAAAATACTATAATTTTCATGCAATAACTCTTTCAAGATGTAGTTTAAATAAACATAAATGAGTTACATTTCCATTGTATGTTAAAAAATTACCACTTAATTATTTTAATTTCATTTTCTACATTGTAATTGCCTAGTTACAGAAATATTAATATTTTATCTTTTTTTTTAATTTTATTACCTATTTTAATTTTTTGTAGTTCATTAAAGATTTTAAAACCATATGAGTAGGCTGTGGTGGTAATGTCTTTGATTTATTCGTGTTTCGAAGAGTGCAAAACAATAAAAATAATATTATTTAATATGTTTGAAGAAATGAGAATTATATCAATGATGAGTTATTCCTAGGTTGTTTTCCCATACAAACTTTCATCCCTATTTTCACCCCCTCGAGGGATGATTTTATAAAAAACTAGCATTGCCCGCGGCTCCGCCCGCGTTCAGATGATCAAAAACCAAATTCTTAAGTTTTACATATTAGTATACTCTTACAAAGCAGTTTTTGTATTTTTTCTCAGAAATGAGATATTTTCCCGCGGTAAAAAGTATCCTATATACCCGGATAACCAGCTATCATGATACCAAATTTCATCAAAATCTGTCCAGGGGTTTTCTCGTGATGCGGTAACAGACAGACTGTCAGACAGACAGACAGACAAAAATTCTAAAAACTATAGATTCGGACTCTGTATCGATAATAATGTCTTTTTCAATTAGATTTTCCAAAAAAATATTTAATGTACAGATTCGATTTAGTTACAATTTTATATATGTATAGATAGATATCCTTTGTCCTTCCCAGAGTCTTAAACTATCTTACTAAATTTCATCTAACTCGGTCCAGTAGTATTTGAGTTTATAAATTACAAACATACTAAAAAAAAACTTTCCTCTTTATAATAGTAATGTAGATAGATAAAAAAACGAAAAAAGAATATTTAAAAAAATATTTAAACTTAGGTAGGTACGTATTATATGGGGACATAAAAATGAAATAAAAGCAGCATAATCGTATAAAGCAAAAATACTTTAATTAGTGGACTAATTAAACAATAATTTGATATCGTCTAAGAAATTTCCATGTAGAGTTCGTGTGTTGTTTGTTTGGATTTTTTTTCCGTCGCCACATAAAAAGCGCTTTCGAAATACGCTATGTCAAGGTTTGAAGGGTGAATAAGTTAGTGTAATTACAGTATTATACAATACTAATAACCACCTACGGTTGCGCCCGCATTAATCAAACCATATGGGTTCGTTTTAGGAATTTCGTCACAGACAGACAAAATTTTCTTGTTGGATTTACTCAATGATTTGTGTTAACAGAACAACGAGATCATCATAGTTTATATTACAGGGGTGTGTAATTCTGTACATCACTAGATTTGGTTCAAAACTCGGCTCGCCGTATGGTTTAGGCTTAGTTCAGTAGTAGGTATATTATAATTATTTATCTCACATGTAACATGTACCTACCTAATTATTATTTTTTTACATTAGAGAATGTCTAAATTAAAAAAAAATCTGCATTAAATATATGTCATAAACTTTTTTATAGAATAATCGATTTTTTTAAAATCTTCAATCAACTTTTTAATTTATTCAATTTAATTTAATATATTTAATCTGTATTTAATATACAGGTAATATATTTGATTTATAATTTACGCTTAAACGTTGTTTGTAAAATGTCTAATTAAAAAGTTATTTTGTTTCATTATCTCAGCTCGTGACCTGTCAGTCTCATTTCGTAATTACTCCGCTACGATAACCTCATACATTGTAACAATCGCTTCATTAGTTGTAATTATACTGGAGATAACTTAATTATTACAGATAATAATGATATTATTAAATAAATAACATTTTAGAACATTATGAAATCAATGCAAGTGAATTCTCCGAAATCCGGTCGGATGTGTTTTTATTGCATAACTTATTTTTACTATCGTCTTTTTATAAGTTACTAGCATTGCCCGCGGCTCCGCCCGCGTTCAGATGACCAAAATCCAAATTCGTAGCTTTTACATTACATTATTAGTATACTTTTACATTGCAGTTTTTGTATTTTTTCTCAGAAATGATATATTTTCCCGCGGTAAAAAGTATCCTATGTGTTGACTCGGATAACCAGCTATCACCATACAATTTCATCAAAATCCATCCAGTGGATTTTCCGTGATGCGGTAACAGACAGACAGACAGACAAAAATTCTAAAAACTATAGATTCGGCCTCTGTATCGATAATTATGTCTATTTCAATAAGATTTTCCATTATTTATTGTACAGATTCGGCTTAGTTACAATTTTATTATATGTATAGATATTTTTAATAATTTCAAATATGTTAAGGACGAACTAAATAAGCGAATTTATACGAAGTATTTAGTAAATATCGGAATAAAGTTATAGAGTCTTTGAATAAAATGTAAAGTAAAAATAGAAGAGTGGAAATATGATTAAATCTTAAAATTCATGGTATGTATCACAGAAAAGAATGTTAGTACTTATCACATTTGTATATTTATAATATGTATGTATTTAAAGTTATATATGTATACTGTGTAGTGTATCAACTTTCTGGTATCCATAACACGAGCCTCGTGGCTTACCATGGAACTAGATGGTGCCGTGTGTTAATCTCCTAACATATATTTATATTTATTTATTTTTTATTTGTGGTTATAGATTATTTACTGCTGATCTCAAAAATCATGAAATGTGTCAGTCAAAAATTGAATAAAATAATTATTTTTCGTTTCAAACAAACATTCGGCCAAGTTCCATAAAGTTGAGATAAAAGAAAATACGATTATAAAATGTGTGGATCAAAGCGATTCTACATATATTCCGCCGGCACCGAGCTTTTGGAGATAGTCTTTACCGTAAAGCTTTAATCTAACAAGCTTTTATATATAAAAATTGATTATATTCAAAAATAGATATTTTAGTTTAAAGGCTGTACCACTTATTATACTAACAAGCATATTGTAAACAAATTTCAACATCTCAATTTTCGTGTAGCTTACAGCATCGAATTACCAAGATACCTTTGCTTTACTCACCGTCTAATAACCCGAACAAACAACTTAACTGTTCCCATTAAATGAAACGGCCAACAATAATTAATCATAAATATCCCGACGCCTAAACGTAAATCAACTACTGATCTCGTTCCAAGATGGCCGCGTACGAACATAAATAGTTTAAATTAGAACGCCGGTTATTCTTGCCCACTCTACAAAGTCTCAAATAACATCCAATTATACACCATTCAAGCCTTTTAGAAATATTGTTAAAAAACACTAACAATCGCGTTCATTAATAAAAAACGCGTAACGAAAGATTTGACGTTTCCAGCTACTATGCTTAACGTGCTAGTGATGCGCGACTATCGATAAATAGGGACGATTATAACGTTAATTTTGCATTGTCCCCCATTAAGGCGCGTAATTAGTATCGATAAAACCTTAAAAGTGGATGATTACTCGTACGTTTGAAACGATGTCCTTTTTAACGGTCGTAATTACGCTATAATGTTGCTGAAAAAAAAACTAATGATACAAATTGTAGTTGCGAAGATACCAAAGCTAATCTATTAGATTACTATGTAATTTGTTTTATTGCAACTAGGTATGTGACGGTATTCTAAATAAATAATCAAAAAAAAATATATTGTAATTTGTTTGTGTACACAGATTAAAAACTATCGACACAATGCTACCAACACTACGGAATAATCAAATTGGAAACAACAATGGCGTTGGCTGATAATTGCGGGCGTTCAGTCTAAAGTGCCCGTTTTTGTCATACCTCCTTTTTATAATTTTTATTGGAGACAATTTTGACACGTTAAGCCATTTTGATTAAACCAATTCAGTTCATAAAAATAATATTGTTAGAAGGGTGGCGGGGTGTTATTTGTCGAGCAATATTTTTATTGCGTATACCATTTTTTGTTGACACAGATAATGGTGAGTCTAGGGTGAGTACAGTAGCAATATTAGGGTGTACTGTTATACCCCATCTCATCTATATATAAATGGGATCGATTGTACGTTAATCTTGCAAAAACTTACTTATCTTTGAAATAATGCGAGGGATTATTTGGTGCAGCCGACGCCCGTTTATTAATTTTAAATTCTCCCCTTTATTAATTCTTTATTTGAACTAGTGTTGGTCCAGTGGTCGAAGCTCGGCCATAACTATTATTTACCTATTTTTGTATAAAAAAACTGTTTCCAAAAAAAATATATTGATAACACTAACGCTCGATAACAGCTACTAAAAAAAGAAGAGAAAATCGGTTGACAAACAAAGGAAAATGGTCCTAAGCTGTTTTATTTTTGCATAATATTAATATATAGATACTAACGTTTACTCCTGGCCCCGTCCGCGTAGATTATTTATGTGTAATTTTCACCGCTCTTAAAAGTCGTAGGGTGATGATAGATAACCTTTAACCTTGCTGAATTGTTTATTTTTAATCGTACTGGTAATTACAGAGATTTGCGCGTTCAAAGGGGCAAACAAACAAACTCTTCAAACTATGTATATCTAATACGATGTTATATCCTGAAACTTCTTATGGTCCCGAGCGAGAATCAAATCTTGCTAATTCTCTGCAACGCTAAACGAGTTAGACGTTTTTAGAGTGTAATTATATACTAGCGTAGCGTCCCTAGGTACGTTTTAACGGTTAGTATAGAATAGATAGACTATATACTGTTATATACATATATTATTTTTTTCTAACTTGACGTATTGCTGTAGATGGTAGGTCCACTACTATTGAAAGTAATCCGAAGTAGTGATTCCCATACAAAATAACCAGTACTGAACTTTCCCATTTTCCAGCTGTTCTTATGGGTTTTTCCTATTTTTTTTATATTTAAGCCATCCCTGATATACCTCCAACAAAACAAAAAAAGAATTATTCAAATCGGTTCAGCCTTTTTTGAGTTTCAGCGAGACTAACGAACAGCAATTGATTTAAATATATAATATATATATATATATATATATATATATATATATATATATATATATAGTTAATTTTTTAGACAATAAACAAGTTGTAATATAATATATTACGTAACCGACAATGTTGTTATTAAAAACAACTAATTAACTTTCAGTAAAGGAAATGCCAATTAATATTGATAGCACAGTGAATTTGTGCGAAATTGTTATGATTTATGTACAATGTATATTATCTTATAGTTAATATAACAGCTGTTAATTAAGTTTTTTGATAGCGTAACTTTTGATCAGAGATATTTTTATTGGATACTAGGTAGTTACTCTCGCTTTGCTCGGGTTCGTCCTTAGTGATAATCAAAAACAAATATATCCTACTGGAACTGTACATTTTTCCGGGATAAAGAGTAATCTATGTACTATTCCAGACTATAATCTATCTCTGTGCCAAATTTCATCCAGATCCGTTCAGGCGTTCTGGCGTGTGAGTAACAAACATACATCCAAATTTTCGCATTTCTAATATTATGGGGGTTAAAGTTGATGACTTTGATTACGTGTTTTGTGTTTTTACAACTGAAAATATAATAATACAATTTTCCTTAATCTGAATTAATTATTAAAATGTTTTTATTTTCAAGAAATGTATTTGAAAATAACTATATTATATCATTTGAAAATAATAACTTTGCTATTTAGTTAAAGTGAAAGAATTAAAGAGCATAAAATTTCACGTCATTTCGCAAAGTTGAGGGAAATCACTAGTTATTTATAACTAATATGTTATCTACGTTATGTCGCTGTAAAGTTTTTAAAGGTCACTTTTTTTTTTAAGTTATACTTCTTTTGGCACACACCTACAGCCAAAAAGCGACATGATGAAGTTAGCTGCATTCCTTAACAGAGGGTTATGACATACGGGATGTAATCTTTAGCTATTTTTGCTCAGTTATGCCAAAGAAGTATAGCTTCTTACGTGCGTACATAAGTAGATAAACAAGATTTGTTTCTTAACAAACAACTAGTGAAGGACCTACCAAAGTAAACTTATATCTAAGTAATCTACAGTAGCTTTTTTACACCTCTCTTTAAATTGATCACTATTAAGGCATGCAAAGACAAACTAAAAGATAAGACAATAAACGTCAATGGAGTTATCAAAGTCGTAAAACTACGGTTTTATATAGCTCGTGACACTGGGTCAGTGATAAGCTACTTCAATATGGAGCTGTCAGAGTAAAAGAGGTCTAAACTTAAAATGTTGTGAATTATCTTATAATATATATACTGTATATTATATAAAAGCGTAACTGATCGCTGTCTGTACATCGAAGGTATTTGAGAAAAACTATTATTGGAGATCTTTATTAACGCAATAGAACTCAAAAATATGTATTTTTTTCATTTTTGTCTGTCTGTGCGTTTGTGCGCGCTAATCTCAGAAGCAGCTTAACCGATTTGGGTGCAATTTTCACTAGTAGTGTAGTAGTGATTCTATTTGCTGTTCCAACGGTCGCGGGTTCGAGTCCCACTGGGGGCATTCATTTGTGTGATGAGCACGAATGTTTGTACTCCAGTCATGGGTGTTTATATATTTTATAATATGTAAGTATTTAAAGTTATATATGTGTAGTGTATCAACTATCTGGTATCCATAACAATAGCCTCGTAGCTTACCATGGAACTAGATGATGCTGTGTTTTAATGTCCCGAAGTATTTATTTATTTATTTATTATTTATTATTATTAAAAAAAATATCATTTTTCTTACAAAGTGGGGGATAGGACATTTTTGCGTTGTGTGCTTGATTTGCATTTTATGTTTTATGTAAGTGAGATGTTAATTTATAACGAATGTTTTCTTACATAGTATTTAATTAAGTTTCTGGGTTACAGAAAAAGATCTTTTTTGTTTTGCATGCGCTTAAATATCGCGAGAATTTGTTACAAGTTTTTTTTAATTATTATAGACTCCTACTGAGTAAAGCCAATCCATACTAGTATTATAAATGTTAAAGTGTGTTTGTTTGTTTGTCCTTCTTTCACGACGAAACGGAGTGACGGATCGGCGTTATTTTTGGTGTGGAGATAGTTGGAGTGCTGGCGATTGACATAGGCTTTTTATCGCGGGAGATTATCTCATACCCACGTTATATAGTATATAGTCTATGTATTCCATAGTAACAGTTAAAACGTACATAGAGACGAACCCGAGCGAAGCATGTACCTATGTAATATCTTTCACAATCAGAGAGAATCTCAATGGTGTTAGGAATTATCCTATAGGTACCTTATACATAAGCAAATATACTTGTTTGCACACATTGTGAAGATTTATAAAAAAATATTTTTAGTTAGACAATAAGATGTTATAAAATAATGTAACTTAGCCTAAATTCAGTCACAATCTGATTGAAAGGTCTCTAACATTATTAATTTATTATTTTTAATTATTATTTATTACATTTAATAAGGCCTAAAAGAATTAGATATTTAATAAAACCTTTTTACAAAACACGTACACCTGACAATTATTACATCGAGTAACACAAGTGGGTTACAAACAAACAGAAGAAAAAAAACTTGCAGTCTACACGCGAAATGCTCGTTAAAGTCGTCACAAGTCATACGGAACCTGTAACATCTACATTGTTTATTATAAAACTAATGTAATCATCGTAATAGCCCTTAAATATATACAAGAGTAGATATATATTTTTATATGAATTGCGCAAATGGAGTCGCAATTAAGCTCTCCTTTTTTAATTCATGTTGTACCTTCATTCGATTTTCCGAATACTTCACTAAATCGATTTTATTTCGATTGTTAAAAAGTATTCCTTTAGGTGTTGTTTTAAATAATAATTGCTTACGTACATCAAAATACAAGGAATCTAATAAATAATATCAATGGTAGGAGTAATAGAACATAGTAGTAAGTAACAGATGTTGTGAAGTTTATCTTAATAATAATATTTTATTAAATCGATATTTAATAATTTAATGAATCGGCATCATAAATGTCTCTATCTCGGATGTAGAATAAAGTACACCTATATATGTCAACTGAACGTACTGCTGCAATTATTTTCTTTTTTATTATCCGTAGGTATTTTCTACGTCTGTGTCTAATAAAAATGTTTCCGTAAAACGTCATTATTGAATAGTGAATGTATATTTTTTTTTATTCCTAAGAAATTCTGACATACCAATGACAGCTATTAGACTTTATAATCTTTACTGTTGTAGGTGTCATAATTGTTGAATTAATTGCGAATTGCATTACTAGCTTTTGTCTCCCGTTTTACATGTTTTTTTTGTTTCTTTTTAATAAATAGTTTTTTTTTGTTTAACCTCTATTTTTATAATTTCGAAACGATAAATGCTAATGGTTAAAGTAAGCGCTATTTATAAGTTTCATTCGTAAGGATATATCAGTCGATCATAACAAAGGTAAAATTTTAACACCTCGCGGTTAAATTCTAAGAGATTAATTGTTAACCGAGCCATCTGTGGCTCCGCGTGCTTTGAATGGTTAAATTTTAGTTTTTAACAAAAAAAAATTAAATATTAATTTAGACAGCTTTTGCGTTGAGAGCATCAAAAAAAATACCTAATTATTCAAACTGTCTGAAGTTCTCCACTCGAGCTAAGTTACCCAAATACTATAGGTATACATGTATTATGTGCAATTAGTGCTTCTCTTTGCAAACGTGGGTGGCACGCGGTGACCTTGTAACGACGTCCGACATTTGTTCAATAATTATAATTGCAATGGCCGTTGCTACTAATTATAGGTCATTTGAAAGTTGGAGAATGTCAAAATGTTATAAAACATTTAAAAATGTAAATATTTTCATTAAGTCAAACTTTGCCATTATTTTAACGTATCAATATAAAGAAAGGTATTAGAAAAGCTGATGTGTTGATGTTAAGTGCATTGGATAAATGCAGTTTTCTTCATTCTGCTGTCTTTGTCATAGCACCTGCTAAGTATTTGATGCGTAATAGCGAAATAGTGCAACATTGACAACATTAAAGTTTATATATAAAAGTAAGTTTATATATACTAATGAAAATAACGAAAACACCGAGTTCTTCATGTACAACAATTTATCACTCTTTAAAAAGTAAACTATTGAAATTTCATTTCGTTTTGATTAGATAAGTAGTTACTGCATTATTCAAATAATATAAAAAAAATCTCAAAAAGAAAAAAAAAATTAATTTAATCCGGATGTTATAAAAAAAATACTCATTTTCTACAAAATATATAAATTGATCTTATTGCTTATAGACTGGAAAGAAATCTAGTCCAGTTTCATTAAATTATCTATCAATTTAAAAAAAAATTAGCATACATGATGCATATGAATTAGGTTCTACAATTAAGCAACATTATAATACACTGTTCCCTTCTCATCAACGTTAACGTCAACGAGAACGTGCAATTTATAAAATACCCGCATTATTTCTTTCCTTACTTCATAATTCTTCGTAAAATGTATATGTAAGTGGTTGATAGATTAACCGGCCGGCGGTCGTTTAGCGGTAATCTTTGCTTAATTTAATTTTAATAGCTGTACGCCATTACAAGGATACCCCGTAGTACACAGTATGTTATTTGCGAGCTTTTAGAACTTGAAATGTTACTGAGATTGCGTTTAATAAATGATGAATGTAATTCATTATAATTATAAGTATTTGTTTAGGTTTTAATTTGGTTTAGACATTTGTTTTTCTATAATCTAATTATTTTTATATTTATATAATTTTTGCGGTCTATAAAACAAAGCTTTTACCTTTGTGAATTATTTCTTCAAAAGTTATATATATAAGCAATGAAATGATTAATTATTAAATTTTTCATATAATCAATGAAGTAGGCTGTATACACATAAGATAATATATAGTATTACTTAAAAATAACCTATCAACATTTTTCCAGGACCAGATATCCCCGGTTTCTTACTCCAACCATTCCGCAAACCAAAAAGAATCAGGACTGCGTTCTCTCCATCACAACTTCTCAAGTTAGAGCACGCGTTTGAGAAGAATCATTACGTTGTTGGCGCGGAAAGAAAGCAATTGGCACAAGCCCTAAGTTTGACTGAGACGCAGGTGAGAATTTATTTATTTTGCTTATATATTTGTAAAATGTATGTATTTACAGCTATATATGTGTAGTGTATCAACTATCTGGTATCCATAACACACGCCTCCTAGCTTACCATGGAACAAGATGGTGTTGTGTGTTAATGTCCCAACATATTTATATTTATATGTATTATCTATCTATCTTCTATATTAATGAAAATGTATGTTCGTACGTTTGTTCTATATGCGTTCCTAAATCACTGATTCAATATAGATTTATCTTTGGACGTTTGTCTTTTATGCGTTTTAAAGCATTCAAGCTCAGGGACGCACCCGAGCGACGCGAGGGTAAGCTGCTAGTATGTTATATTTTTAACTGATTTCAAAGCTCAATCATTACAGCCGTTTCCGAGATACACGAAATAAAATTTCCATACATACAAGAATTGCTCATTTAATATTATAAGATACATATTTTAAGTAGTTTTTGAGATTTCATGTTCAGTGAGTGGAAGATATTTAGCTTTTATACGTACTCATCTATTTACCGATAGATGCCTGTAAAAAAATATTTTATCTTATAAAATTAATTTGCATTAAGTCAATTTGTAAGTGACTTTTATGCATATTGTACGAGGGTTTTAACAGCTTCACGTGAAGTAAAGTTGATTAGTACGGACGTTATATTATTTACGAAATAAATTAAGTAAAAGCATCAACACTCCTTTATTGCCCATAAAGAATAAGGAAACTACGAGGCTTGTATGGTTATTAAGAGAAATAGACGCTAAACTTGGTGTACATATATCGTTAAATTAACGAATAGTTTCCTTTATCGCTTGCGATTTACTGATTATTATTTTTCATTTAACAAGTTTAGTCTGTGTGTTCTGAAAAGTATTTCTAATTTTGATTGTGCTTTTACGAAAGTATAGCTTAAGTATGATTTAAGTTTATTGGAAAGTGTGTTAGAGCCATTCATCCTCGATTCGTTCGTGTTCGTTCCTAGGTACGTTTTGACGCTTAGTTATACTTACTGGTAGAATAGTTTTTTTTTCTTTTTTTTTCGTGAATTTTTCGGATATTTTAATAGTTATTCTGCTATTCGAGGTAAACACAAATCCAACTAAACAAAGACCATAAAAATTGTCCAGCAGTTCTAGTGTTGTAACAAACTCGACTTTGTTTTGTACATATAGTTTTGTTTTTATTTTCTTTACTAGTAACTTTACCTTATGACCTGTAATATGGTATATTATTAACGGTACAACCCAATTGTACATACATAAACGAAGCGAGCAGAGTCGTGGGAAAAAGCTAGTCATAACATATTGTTTATAAAATACTAGCGGCATACCTTCGCTTCCCCTGTGTTTCCCTGGGGGTAATAGGATTAAGAAACTTCTTAGGCGTAGGTACGCAAAATAATTCACAAAATATTCTCAATCGAATTAATGATTTAGAATGGCATATAGGACAAACATACAAAATAACATTCATTCTTTTATACACAAAAAAAAATTAAAGTGTTTGAATACACGTATAAAGGATAAAATAAAATTAAAATTTCTAATACTTTATAATCTAATATTTCAACAGATACCTAGCTATTCATACGCGTAATATTACTTTATCGCGCAATAACGAGCTGGGCAATAACTACTGTAGCTCAGCTGTATAGTACCGTCTATTAAATGTTTAGATCTTGGATAATAATAAAATCTATACATATAATAAAATTCTAACTGAATCGAATAAATGTACATTAAATATTTTTTTATTCGTTTTCCTTTTTTTTATTACTTCGCTCGGGTTAGTCCCTAGGAATGTTTTAACGATTAGTATAGATTTCTCAGAGTTGAGATATTTTCCCGCAGTAAAAAGTATCCTATATAGACCCCGATAACCAGCTATTATCATACTAAATTTCATCAAAATCTGTTTAGTGGTTTTCTCGAGATTCGTTCCCATACACAGATAAACAAAAATTTTGAAAACTATAGATTCGGCCTCTGTATCGATAATAATGAATATTTAAATAAGATTTTCTGAAAAATATGTACAGATTCGACACAGAATTTTATTATATATACTTTATTTATAAAGAATTTTATTATTAAAACGTATAAAATATAATTTCTGGTAATTTTAGCTAACCTAAACTCTTCATGAACGTCGGTAATAAAAAACGAAGCAAATAAAAATCGATAGATTTTACAGTATTTAATTGGAAGCGGCGTTATAGTAATGAAATCAGTGGTATCAGTTGTTTAATACATGTAATATAAAAACTATAAAAGATTATAATTACGTTCATTAGGCGTTGCGTGCGTTTAGTACTGATAGCAAATGTGTAAGTAGATCAAGTATAGTATATTTTATTATATTTGCAAGCGTTAGTCGGGTGAAGTGGTAGCCTAGTGAATCTAAGTACATGGTCGCACATTCGAATATTATATATATATATATATATATATATATATATATATATATATATATATATATATATATATATATATATATATATATATATATATATATATACATAATAATCAACATATCATATACTAAAACCTTCTACGAAACACGCTGCATCTTATGGTATGAGTATTATTCCGATCGGTTCTGTAGCTATCGCAGTATAACTAAACAAAAACAACGGCTCTCCATTTATTAGTATAGATTTGCAAAGTAAAGACATAAAATAACATTTACAAAATTAGACCATTATTTTTTCTATATTAGTAGTAATATTATAAAGAGGAGAGATTTGATTTTTTGTTTGTTTGTTTGTTTGTTTGTACCGAATAGGCTCCGAAACTATTGAACTGATTTAGATGTTTGGTAAGACGATAGTTTGAAATCAAGGGAATTACATAGGATAGTTTTTATCTCGGAAATTATTCCTTAAGGGGATGAAAATTTGTATGGGGAATCAAGTTAGGGAGGAACCCGAGCAAAGCGAGGGTGAGTCACTAGTATAATATAAAAGTATCCAATCAGATTATAGCAATTGTTATACTAAGGTACTTTGATGTATTTCCTTAAATACTCTCTCCTTAAGCACTCAATAACTAACTAAATTTAGAGTTTAAAAATATTAAGAGACTTTTATAGAATTTGTATAGCACCACCCTTAAGGTATAATCTCTATTTATTTAATTAAAAAAGGAATTTTAAATATTAATTTTAATTCATTTATTTGAATTTTTAAATTTATTGTTTTGAAAAATAATAAAAAATTGGTTCACAAACAAAAAGTAACATTATACATAACATATCGCACAACAACACATATGTACATTCAAATGAATATGAAATATTTTGAAGGTAGTGAAGGAGTCGAGTCAAAAACAAGTTGTTCTATAACAACTATGATTAAAAATAATAGTTATTGTATACAATATTTCTGCGAACCATACAAGGGACACGCCCGGGTGTGGCCGACAATTAGCCCAGTTTCTTCAGCATTGATCGCATTCACAGCTGAATGGAAGCGATGATTGCGGTTTCACTAATGTATGGCATTGGCTTACTAATGTTGGTCTCGTTATCAGTACTAGATTTTCTTTTTAAAGCTAATTAGTTGATAAGAGATCTGATTTTTTAACTTCCGACGCAAAAGAGGGGTATTGTAAGTTTAACTTGTGTATCTGTGTGTTTGTCTGCGGCATTGTAGCACCCAAATGTACGAATCAATTTAATTTTTTTTTGAATGTATTAAATGAAGGAAATCCGTTCAGCCTTTTGCAGGCTATCAGCTCTTATCTAGACGGTAAAAGGATATAAGCAACTTCCACAGATCTAATCCATTCGAAACTTGGTATCCCGTTACTTCAATATCATTGCAACGATATGGCAACCTTGGCCTGATGCTGCAGCGTCACCTGGAATCTGCAAGATACTCAACCCTTTACTAAAATACTGCAGAGATATCATGTTTTAGGCGTATCGAAATGTCTTCAATGAATGGGTTATTGTGTTGGTGGTTTTTTTTAATTTAATTTCTCACCTTGATCATTGAATTTATTATAACTTTACCTACATCCGTCCTTCTCTTGTAGAGATCATTTCTCTCTTTCCACTAGAAATTTTTAAAGAAATAGTTATAAGGAAATTTTATTCTAATTAGATGTATTTAAACTATCTATGAAATATGATTCAATGCTTCATGAAATATATCCATATAAGTTCAGACCGTTGCGAAAACTAAGGCACATACAAAGTATATTTGCAACAAATTAAATGGACGCGATGCAGAAAGTGCTTTGATAACACTATCTCAGACGTTCATATATTAGTTATGGTCGATATAGGACTGGAATTAATTTTATCTAGTAATTTAAATTAAGGTATGTATGTGAATTTACAACTCTCTCGTACTCGTAGTATTCTACGTAATTCTAAGAAAGATGTTCGGCTTAGAAGTTTCAGAGATAATCTTCGTATACATACAAATAGATGTCTTTTGTCTTTTTCGGGCGAGTCTCTCCCGTGACCATGATTGCTGTAAAGCATTCGAAACGTCGGGAACCAAAAACCAAAATATGTCGGTGAAAAATCCCGTAAAGCTAGTTTTATTTAAAACTAGCGACTTACCCTCGCTTCGCTTGGGTGCGTCTCTAGGTACGTTTCAATTTTTTTAAATGAATCCTAATGCTTTTTTCTTTAATAAAAGTAGTCAAAATAGAAAAAGCAAAAATCAGCTATCTGCCAGTGAAAGACCCATCAAAATCAGTCCAGCATTTACGGAGATTAGTCGGAACAAACAGACAGACAGACAAAAATTTGAAAAATTGTGTTTTTCTTATAAGTATTGTAATTTTGTTTATCTGTATAGATGTCAAATATTCGCGCGAATCTAAGAAGTATTACTTTAAATTCATTTATTTCTTTGTTAGTTTGTTATCTTATAAATCATTTCACTTGTTCTAAAAATTATTTTAATAAAATAGGTTCTGTAAAATACCTATGCATAAGTTTTTTCTTACAAGTATTACCTACCGTGTAAGTGAAGCCGAGGAGTTTAGTGCAGTGAGTGCGGGAGCGAACGTCTTTGTTTTTTTTTCGGGTAACTGAATTTAGGTGAAATTCAAAATGGCTTAATTCCATACATGTATGGGATCAGGCAAGTGCGGCCGCGGGCAAATCCTAGTCTATACTAATATTATAAATGTGTAAGTTTGTGAGTATGGATGTTTGTTACTCTTTCACGCCAGAACAGCTGAACGGATCTGGATGAAATTTTGCATAGAGGTAGATTATAGTCTGCAATAACACATAGGCTACTCTTTCTCTCTCTCCCGGAAAAAGGTACTGTTCCCGTGGGATAGGTTTGTCTTTGTTTTCCTAGAGACAAACCCGAGCGAAGCGAGGCTGAGCTGCTAGTATAAAATAAACATGATGAAATGCAACTGTAATAAGAAATAGATATTACAATGAATAATCATTGCCATATAAATGTAAATAGTTTCGCATATAACGAATACACAATAAATTACATACCTACATATTGTAGGTATGTATATTTAATCTAAGTGTATACTAAAATATTGTCGTCATTTGTATGTATGTACGTACTTACATACATTGAAAGAGATGGTTGGAGCTTAGAAGTCACATAATATTTATAATATTTTACGTCTGTTTGTTCGGGCGAAACCTATGTATAAAATCTGTCATGTAAATTAAACAAATTATTATCAATTAAATAAAACTATCTTTTCAGATTTTTTCGCGGATTTATTTTGATTTTTTGTTCCCGACGTATCTTATGCTTTACAGAAATCATGATCACGGGAAAAACTATGTCTCTGGAATCAAAAATCAAAATAAATCCGCGAAAAAATCCGAAAGGTAGTTTTATTTAAAATGTCTAGTATTCGCGTAAATCTAAGAAAGTGTTGTATTATTATCTATTTAACGTTCCTGTACAATGGTGTTAATTAAATCAAAATACATATACGGCGCCGCAGGCAGAAGTTAGTTTTAAAATTTAATATGAAATATATGTATGTACATATATTGCGTACAAAGCGTTTCCGATACGCTTCAATGCTATTAACGTCATATTTTACATTACCATATAAAACAGTGTTAACTGATAATGTCTAAATTGTCTAGGTTCTATTTAAAAGGAGACGAGTGTAATCTTGTTCTTATTTATTTACATAGATAAAAAATGAATGTTCGTATGTTTGTTCTCTATACGTTCCTAAACCATTGATCCGATTGTGATGAGACTCGTGGGTTAATCTGTTCACGCCTGCGAAGGTTCGTGGCGTAAAAAAATATTTTATTCTTCGGACTTTTATTTTTTGTGCGTTCCACAACCATTCAAGCTTAGGGATGCACCAGAGCGAAGCGAGGATGAGTCGTTAGTCTATAATAAATACTAGTATATAGTATGCTACTGACTTACCCTCGTTTCGCACGGGTTCGTCCCTAGGTTGCTTCGCCATACAAACTTTCATCTCCATTTTCACGTCCTTAAGGGATGATTTCCGGGGTAAAGACCTATCCTATGTCCTATATCCTTCCCATATATCCTATATCCTATGTCCTTCCCAGGGTCTCAAACTATCTTCGCACCAAACATCTAAATCGGTTTAGTAGTTTCGGAGCCTATTCGGTACAAACAAACAAACAAAAAAATCTTTACTCATTATAATATAACATTAATATAGAAAAATAAACTTAGTTGTAGGTATTGTTTTTAAATATAGATATCTCTTAAATATATAGGGTATTTCCCGTTTCACATTCAAGTTAATTTAGAAAATTCGAAATAATCCTATTTATGTAACACTTACGATTTACCTTCGGTTGTAAAGAATTTTTCACCCTTCTAACCCCACCTCCCATTTTTTAAGTAATTGGGGGTAAACCCGAGCGGAGCGAGGGTGAGTCGCTAGTATGTATGTATATAAGATGATAGAAACATTGCCAGTGTTTATTGAATTAAAGTTTAGTATTACACACCTTACATTGTTGTGGGTGACCTGCAATATATTAGCGTTAAGGTCTCATAAATAGGGACATCGGTTATAACGTTATCGTGTGCTGAAATTACATTTAATATATGAACGTAATAAATTATTTATGTACTAATTCTTGGCTATGGCTTTGTTTGCTCGATAAAAGCACAAATAATCCACTTGGTAATAAAAATAATATGTACATTTGCATTTATAATAATACTAGCGACATATTCTCGTTTTGACGGGTTCGTCCCTAGATACGTTTTAACGGTTAGTATGGAATAGATAAACTATATATTATATTACTGCTCGGCTCTCTTGGGTAGTAGCATGATGATATATGGCCTTCATCAATAAACGGGCTATCTAATGCAAAAAGAATTTTTCAAATCCGATTAGTATTGTTCCTGATATTGGCTCATTCAAACAAACAAACAAACTTTGCCTCTTTGCAATATTAATATACATAATAATATATTTAAAAGAAAAACTATGGACGCCCTGATAGATAGTTTTTTTTCCTCTATGACCTTTATATATTCCGCCATTAACATCGCCGATATTTAATTAGTATGTAAAATCGTATTTTCTCTACATTATCTATAGAAATTATCTTATTACAGTACAGTAGAGTCAGTTTTTTGTTTGGATGCTTTTTTATTAGCAGTAAAAATGTGCTATGTTAACCTTTATTATTAAAGCCTTAAGGCCTTTTCACACATGTTTTTACGCTACAAATAAATTAGCGATTAATCGAAGTAAAAAATAAATTACCTAGAAATTACAAGCATGCATACCAAATTAGTTCATATTACGTGTAAATAAACGAGTAAATGGAATGTGTTGTTTTTATAATAATAATGTGTTGGCCAAACATTGCCAACGTATCGACTCTGAAAAAAAAGTTAATTTTTATTAATTTAAATTGTATGTAACATACAAATTATCTGTTATATGAAAATTCCGTTAAAAATTATGGTACTGCCAAAAAGAATATTTCGTCAAGGCGAGGAATATTTCAATTATCTTCATTTTGGTTGACTATATTTAGCCAATATAATATGTTGGCCCAGCATTTAAAAGGGTAACATGCGCAAGCGCATTCAGA
This sequence comes from Brenthis hecate, assembly GCA_951806755.1. Classification (NCBI taxonomy): domain Eukaryota; kingdom Metazoa; phylum Arthropoda; class Insecta; order Lepidoptera; family Nymphalidae; genus Brenthis; species Brenthis hecate. The sequence goes on from OX638260.1 coordinate 8,823,344, forward strand.
CATGACACTCAGTTTTTTACCGATCTTAGAATGTGTTGTTCATCTTTACAATTAACATCGAAAATTGCTGGGTAATGAGCCGTTTTAATACTAATAATGTATTATTGGCTAAACATTGCTAATGCTTCAACTAAGAAAATAAACTTATATATATATATATATATATATATATATATATATATATATATATATATATATATATAAAAATATCGTATACATACTTAATCTTCTATATCTATATAAATGAATGTTCCTTTATACTCTTCTTCTTCCTGCCAATTTCCCAATCATTTGGAGTCGGCGCAGTACATCTTCTGTACTGCTGAAAGGATTTGGCAAAAGTTTTACTACCGGCCGCCTGCCTGACGTCTACCCTCCTTGGGAATGCTATTGTTTGTACTCTATGAGTTCCTAAATCATTTGTCTGATTATGATGAAACTTTGGTGAGTTGTTCTGTTTACCAGGGGCGGATCTATATAGGCTTTTTGGGCTGCAGCCCAGGGGCCCTAAGATGTAACGGGCCCCCTATTGAATACAATGAATAATATTGTGAATTTATAAAATAAAAATCTACTGAGAATCAAACAATATCGACCTTAATTTCGTCTAGTATTATGTATAATTATAAATTTTATAATACAAAATGACAATTAGTTTAGGCCCCCAAGAACTGATAATAGCCCAGGGCCCCCAAATTCACTGTCCGCCCCTGCTGTTTACGCTCACGAAGTTTTCTAGCGTAGAAAAATATTAGTACACAATTAGACTACTAGCTAAAGTAACACATTAGCCTCCTGTTGGCACGTAGAGACGCACCCGAGCGAAGCGAGTATAAGTCGCTAGTATATCTACTATGAAGTCCGCCAACCCGCACTTGGCCAGCGTGGTGGGCTTGGTCTGATCGTATTTAAAGGAAGCCCTTGTCCAGCAGTGGGACGTTAAAAAGGGCTGAATACAAACTTACTATAAGAAGTTAGATGGATTATAATACAAATATCTTCCATTTACATTGACCATACGTAGCCAATATACATATCTTGTCCCACTCAAAAGGTAGCATGCTTGCGCATTCATATATGACACTCAGTTTTTTATCGATCTTGAAATGCGTTGTTCATCTTCACAATTAACATCGAAAATTGCGAGGTAATGAGGCATAAATGGCTCATATATTTATTACATTTTGATGATGCTTTAAACAGTTTTTGCGGCAATTAGAAGTTTTCCAAGCGTTAAGTTCTAGCATATTAAATTATCTGGATGCATGAAGCTAAATGTTAGTTCTTTACGTATAGTATTTTTTGTTAAAAATTTATATATTTAATAAATTCTATTCTATTATGTTATTAATAATTGTATATACCTACAATGGCTTCATATGTTATTATTATATAATACTATCAGAACTCGCGGCTTTTCTCGCGCTAAAACTGCAAAAAATCTCTAAAAAGGTAGTTCCATACAAACTTTCATCCCCTATTTAACCCCCTTATACGATGAATTTCGAAAAATGATAAAATACGTATTTATTTTATTTCATTTAAGAGCATTAATACCAAGTTTCAAGTAATTCTGATCATAAATATTTTTTGGTTTGTATTATAACGTGTTTTCCTGTGGGAATGAGATAATCTTCTGCGGTAAAAAGTAGCCTATATCACTCTCCAGCCCTCCCAACTATCTCCAAAAAATCAAGCCAATCCGTCACACCTTTTCGACGTGAAAGAAGGACAAACAAACAAACACACTTTCACATTTATAATATTAGTATTTATTTAATGAATGATATATTTTTAGTAGGTATTGTACTTATAAGTTAATATTTTTTATCTTACTTAATTTTAACAAGTTTTAAAATGAAATATTTGCATTAGTAGGTATATAATATATTACAATATCACATAATCTACAATCAAATTTTATATACATCTTAAGCATCCAATGTTGCCAGTTTTGCAAGCAAAAAAAAAACACTAATAAAGCATAAATATTTTCTCAACGTTTTCCACAGTCTCAATAATCAAATTAAGTACGTAAACATACTATAATAACTGTACAAGAGGCAGCTGTACAATTTACTTAATAATATAAAATTACTCGACTGGTCCTCTTCGTATGTTATTTTAATATGGCAACATTGTGCATTAAACCCCATAAAACTTCCTTAATTATTATTAATGGGATAAGTATAGAGGTTTTTAATTATTATTGACGATGTGGCATTATACATATATACGTTTTCTTTGCTTCAAGTTTCTTAAGAAACACGTTATAATAAAACGTAAAAGTATTTGTTTTGGCAAATTACTAAAAACACGTCTTATACCTACCTCAATTGATATGCAAATTTGATACTGTGATTCTGCTTAAGTGATATTACTAATACCCAGTGTTTGCAACTGCAGTATTTAATATACATAATATATAATATATTCAGAAGGCAATTGGTATATATTTAATTGTTTTTACATAACGGGTAATTTAAAATGTAATGAAATGATCAGATAACCCAAGAAACAAGAAAAAGTTTATAGTGTTTATTTAAAAGTATTTTTAATTTTAATTATTTTTAATCATAATAATCCAGTTGATTATTCCTTAAATATTTATTGAGTTATTTGTGAGTGGAAATGATGATAGCTTGATGATGATAGATTTTTCTTAATTCGTAAAAGCTATTTGTAAAATTAATATATATGAGATTATATTATCTATGGATATGATGTTTTATAATCTATAGAGTATAAGGTATAGATGTCAAAATTAAACTAACCCCTGTCTGCCCCCCGGGGGCAAGCGTGTTAACATAACGACGCCCCGCGACGATCTAGGATGAAATGTTCTGTTTGAACTGTGATCTTTGTTGATATTTGTTCGTGCGAACTTAAATTTATCATTTCTATGAATTTTCATATATTATGCATATTGTATATTATAATATATTTTTCATTTTCTACTACTTTAATGGGATTTTCCTTATTTACCATTTTAAAATATTTTATAGTAGGTATCTATATTATGGTACCTGTTGACATATTTTTATCTTTTGTTCACTTAAAATTTGAAGTTTCATTTTTTAATTATTAAATTAAATTATAATCCAACCCCAATATAATAACTTGTATATCTATACATATAAGAAAATTGTAACTTAGCCGAATCTGTACATTAGATGTTTTTTTGGAAAATCTTATTGAAATAAACATTAGGTATTATCGATACAGAGGCCGAATCTATAGTTTTTAGAATTTTTGTCTGTCTGTCTGTCTGTCTGTCTGTCTGTCTGTTACCGCATCACAGAAAAACCACTGGAGGGATTTTTATGAAATTTGGTATGGTGATAGCTGGTTATCCGGGTCAACATATAGGATACTTTTTACCGCGGGAAAATGTCTCATTTCTGAGAAAAAATATAAAAACTGTAATGTAAGAGTATACTAATATGTAAAACCTAAGGATTTCGTTTTTGATCATCTGAACGCGGGCGGCGCCGCGGGCAATGCTAGTTACTTAATAAGTAGGTATGTACCAATATTATATGTATATAGATAAAATACTAAATTTAAATTGGATAACTTTGAATATAATAAATAATAGCAATCTATAGCCTATATGCGGTATATCGAAGGCAACCCCTGCCGCGGCCCGAGGGCGAGCGTGTCAACACGGCGCCCCGCGGGTCCGCCCAGCATATCATACGATTAACAATAACTATCACTTTGCTTTATTATAATATAAATTAAGTAGTCTATATTATAATCGTTGTTTAAATTTACGTATAAAATAATATTTTTTTAAGTAATCTAGCTTCTCGGTTTAATTATTGGTCTTTTCAGTAGACGTAAGTAATGGTTGACGACAGATTGTCAATAATGATTTTTGCTATAGTTAAATCGTACTAATAATATAAATTTGAAGGTTTGTTTGGTTGTTACGTCAAGTCGTTAGTTGATTATAAAATATTTGTTATGTAAGTATCTAATATTATGTTAGATTTACGTTATCGACATTTTAAATAAAACCATCTTTTTAGTTTTTTTTTCGCGTGTTTAACAACAAAAAATGACATTTGAGACGTCTAAAACGCCTTAGTCTTTCCCGTGATTAGGTATTACTTGCAGTAAAAATTGGAAACGGCGGGAACTAAAAATCAAAATAAATATTTGATATCAGTGATATTTAAAGCAGATTTTGAAAAATATCTATTTAATAGTTAAATATCGATTGTGATATAGTATTTGGCATTTTAAAGTATTAAAGTAGCGTCAGTAGGTAGATGTGGTCCTATCACAGATCTGGTTTTGTAGGAAAATTAAAAAAACTAACTCTGGATCTCGACAATAACGCCAACTATCGGATCCAAAAAGCTACAGCTAAGAACAGTGTCAGGTGACAAATAAGAACCTACTTAAAACATATCATCAAAATCGGTCGAGCCGTTGAGTAAGAAAAGAATTACGAACACACGCAAACTGAAATTTTATTTTTTACTAGCGGCTCAGGCGGCTTTCGTCGCTAGGTAACTACGTTTTAAATAGATGTAAATAGTTATTAGCCACTGTTAGCCATATAAATTTTAATATTTTTGTCGTTAATTTTTCTCATGTTTTAATACTTATTATCCTATTCCGGACTTAGAGACGTCAAAAAAAAAATCAAAAAATTGGTCCAGCAGTTCTTGATTTATAAATGGTGTAACTAACACGACTTTGTTATATATATTTACCTTATTTTACAATTTTTCTCTGTATTAAAACTTTCCGTGTACCGTGTACGTGTGTATTGTGTACGTGTGTAAGACACATACGAAAAGAAATACCAATTGGTCGAGCCGTTCTCGAGTTTTGCGCTTAGCAACATTCATTTTTATTTATATAGAAGATTTATTTATTATGATTAAAGTATTATTTGTAATGGAACCCTTGGTAATCTTCTAAGGGTAAAAATATCAACACGACACACCCTCGGCCCCGCCCAAATCATGAGCATAAAATATGATACAAAATGAAATTTCTTGAATGTTATATCTCATAAGTTCTTTCGAGTTTTCTTTTAACTTAACATATTTCATATGAAGGCAGTTATTAGGTATGTTTAATTATAAGTAAATGTATAAGTAGACGTTACACATTAATTTTGAAGCATTCTAAGCAAATATAGATAATAAAAAGTTAACCATTTACATAAATATGAATAATTTAATATGAAAAATATTATTTCCATGTAATTCATAATGTAGTAAAATTATTTTTTTAATATGGCAATCTAATAGTAGATAATAGTTCTACAGTCCAGCCCCTATAGGCGTCCTTCCGGCGTGTCACACCGGCGCCGCATGACTCCGCCCAGTAGATCAAAACGTATTATAAAGTATTCAAAAGAATTCTCTCATTATATCATTATAAATAAATTAATGACTGTTTCTAATATATATTTTTTTATCTAGCATATTTTATGTTTATGTTAATATATAAAGGTGAAGAGTTTGTTTGTTTGAACGCGCTTATCTCTGGATTTATTGATCTGATTTGAATAATTATGTTTGCGTTTATTGCCTATTTAGAAAGGTTGTATGCTATCTTTCATCACATTGGATAGGAGTAAATACTACGGGTAGATATGGTGGTTAAATGAAATTTTGAAAATACAAAAAATCTTTATTTTTGAACTGGAAATATGGATTGTTCTTCTATGTACGAGTATATTGCTTATGGGAATCCCATCGGCATTCAATGTTATTCAATGATTGTACTACCTAAATAAAAACTTAATAAAATAAGGGGCTGTAGACAAAATATATCACTAGAATTGTTGAAGAATCCAAATAAATATAGTTATGGGAATTACATGATTCTATGACACGATTAAATCTGTTATTTCAATACAATTTTTAAGATTTCTATTCTACAGCAATTGTAGAATGACATCTTCTAAACTCCAAGAGTTTTTTCTGTGTAGTGACCATAGACATAGAGAGCCGACTGAGTGTTTCTTTGCCAGCCGTCAGCTAAAAATGGCGGAAAGGCGTAACAGAAACAGAAGGAATGTACGGCCAGAAGTCTTCTGTATTCATTGAAATACGATTAATTAAGATAGATATTTATAACCATTTAACATTAATTATAATATTATATATTTTTTACATTCCATTCATAAATTCAGATGGGAATAAAATACAGGTATTGGCCGCACGTTCGCTTTCTCTCTTTCTAGATAGTGGTCAATTTCATGAGAGTATTGTTCAGTCCATTCTCTACGGTAGTTACGTTAAATAGTTGGTATTATCGCATTACGGATACAATGAAACAATTTCCGGTTTATCCCAGGAAATTTCTATTACAGTGTACTTTTTTGGCGTCATTTTTATTGCTGACTATATATGTATGTATTCATTATGTATTACCCTCCATAACTTTATAACGGAATATTTATAGACAGGCATCGATAGGATAACGAACTCTGAAGTCGTAAAAATGTGAATTATATGTTACGTGTGCAATAATAGAACACTTATGTTAATAGGTATAAAAAATGTCTGGGGAATCTGAGTGGTTCTCAGAGATATTTGCTGTGTTTGAGGATCAAACCTACAAATATAGTACAAAATCTTACCTTATACCTAATATACTAAATGAGCAATATTTGTATATACATAAGAAATTAAATTTATTTCGTGTATCTCGGAAACGGCTCTAACGATTTGGATCAAATTTTGTATTTCGATAAGGTTTTGCTTTTTTAGTTTATCTATATACCTTTTCTAAAAAAAAAAAACTCAATTTTTATATCTTTTCGGATTATATCGAATCTATTTATTATATATAAATAGATTCGAATACAGTTGTATTTTTGATAGTTTAAAAAATATTCGAGCCTTAACTACTAAGTAATATTTCTCTATGATTATGATTTAATCTACCAATCTTTAGGGCTAAAAGTGTCTATAAAATTTTACTGACTTCTTTAAATTAACATTAAAAATAAGAATAAAAATCAAACATTTCTTTCTCACGTAACGCTTTAAGTTAACATACTAATTACAAAAGCTGTGGATAGTTTTATTCTATTACTTTACGTTTCCGGTGATATAAAGGGCGGGGCTATATCCATTTATACCATCCAAAAAATGTACACGATCGACCATTATAAATCATACACAATAACTTATACTTTAACACAATTATTAGTCAACTTAAAATGGCCGCCTACAATTTCAAAAGCAAACATTAATCACATCTAAACTACCGAAAGATACAAATTGACTTACCAATTATAACTGACAATGCGCGTATTATTAACATGTAATTGATCTTTCGCAACCGTGACATTAACGGTTTATCTGCCCTCTACCCTCTATCTACAGTAGCGTCTCTGCCCCAATTTGTCGCATAATCCCGTCTCGCTCGTTTCCATCTCCCTCTCTTTCCCACTAATGGATCGACAATAAAGTAATACACAGATAAATAGGTTTCCGCTTAAATTTTGACTCAATTCGCCATACCCCATGATTGCGTCTCCCTTCTACACCCGTCCCTCTCTGAAGCACATCTTCTGCTATTTTTATCTCACTTAAACCGCTGGGGGTATAATCGGTACATAAGTACTTAATAGCATTTCGGAGCACCCTTTATTTATTCAGAGCGGGTATCGTTATACGGATTTTCCCTTCCATCAAATTGTTTGCGGGACTTATAGCACTTATAGCACCAGCTTTTTAAGAGCTATGTTAGAGTGGAGTGCAACTTTTGTTGTGGCTCAATTTATTTTGGCCAACGTAATGGCAGATGCGCAGCTCGAATTAAACTTTATTGTCCTCGTATAACACAATGTGATATATTAAATTTGCATCAAAACCATATAATTGTTTAATTGCTTTTGATATTTTGTTTGGTAATGGCCACTTTGAAAAGAGTTGGTGTCGTGGGACACTTGTTATTGTAGAGCTGGGTGTCGTTTTAAGTTTTGATGTTGGAAGTAAAAGTATACTATGTTAATAATAATATTAATACTCTTTATTATACACCCACAAAAGTAAAAAAATATATTACAACAAGAAATAAAATGGAAATAGGATTCTGTACACGAGGCGGCCTTATCGCTAAATCAGTGATCTGTTCCAGACAACCTTAAGATGTCGGAATTGAGTAAGAGTAATATTATGAATTAAATGAATGTTATTTGATTAAGGTATAATTAGAGTAACGTAATCAAGCAGTGATCCATTAGTTACGCGTTCGTTAGGAACACGAAGTGATGTGGGTTCAATCCCGGGTCTCGCACCTCTGAAAATTTCATGCGTGAATCATTTCCAATATAATAGTTAATTACTTATACGTTAGAAGAAACGATCGTGAGGAAATCTCCATGTCTCTGAGAGCCTAACTTGTTCTTTGAAAGGCGTTTGAAGACAGCTAACCCGCATTTGGTCAGCGTGGTGGACTATGGCTTGTTCCCTCTTGCATTGAAGCGTGGTAAACAGTAGGATGTTAAAAAGACTGAATACTACTAATATACTCGTAGGTACATATAATAAAATTCTGACTGAGTCGAATCTGTACATTAAATATTTTTTGGAAAATCTCACTGAAATAGTCATTATTATCGATACAGAGGCCCAATTTTTTTCGACAAGTTTTTTGAAATTTTGTCTATCTGCCTGTCTGTCTGTCTATCTGTCTGTCTGTCTGTCTTTAGTCTTGCTTTTTACTAATACTTTTATTGCGGGAAAATATCTCATTTCTGAGAAACCTATATTAAACCTTGAAACGTATTATACATAGGGTAAGGGAAAGTGGAGTAATATGTCCTTATTTTCTTTTCTTTGCTGAAGGATAAAAATGTGTGTTTTTAGGGTGGCAAATATCAATGCGTTTGGTTTTCTTTAAACATTAAAAATATTTTAAGATTAATCATCTGATAGAATTATTGCAATATATTATTATCTATAGTATAATAATTATTTGACAGGATAAATTATATTTTATATTAAAATGTCATGTTACTATCTCATTTATCTAATTGGATACGTAATTGGTAAAACAATGGAGGTTTATATTGATATAACATTTTAGATAAACCTTGTTATTGGAGTCATATTCTCAAGGATATGTTTCTGGTTCCATTCTATTATTAATATAATAATAGTAGAATATCTACTGCAATTAATATAAGTTTTCGCCCGTGACTCCATTCGCACAAAGTGAAAATTATTTAAAAAAAAAAACAGACTTTATTCAAATAACAACAACAAATGCACACAGCCTTAACTCCTGAATTAGTGTACTGTGTGTGATAACTGTGTTTCACGAGCTAGAATTATGTTATCGTTATATTAAAATCGTTTATAATTAAAAAATATATCTATTCTTCGTACTAATATAATAATAAATATTGCTTAATACTTTCTTAGATTTACGCGAGTATTTGACGATTTAAACAAAACTATTCGAAATGTCAAATACTCGCGAAAATTTAAGAAATCTCGGATAAATTTTCGGATTTATTTTGATTTTTGATTCCCTACCTCTCAAATGCTTTACAGCTATCATGGTCACGGAAGAGACTATGGTTTTAAACGTCTCAAAGGCATTATATAGTTGTTAAAGACAGCCTACCCACAAAATAATAAAATGAATTCGCAAAATACAAAAATGGCACCAAAGTACCGTACAATATTTGTTAATTTTAATTTTAAATAAATTATGAAAATTTAATCAAAATTATAATAAAAAATTGCTTAAAATTGCTGTATTCAAAACGGACAGTAAATTAACCAAATTGAAACTTAGTATAATATGGTATCTGGCAAAACATGCAGTGTAGTCCCACGATTGATGTCGACTTTTAATGTTACTTTCTTAGATTTACAATCCCAAGTAACATGTTAACTTTTTTCATCTTCACAGAACAGACCCCAAAAAAAAAGGAAAATCTCATAAAATTTCCCATTACTCGGTAAATTACAAGCGTATCCGACGGGCGTTGGTCCCATAGGCCAATTTATTGGAACCATTGAACACCCCATTTATCATTAGCCCCATGGGCTTACCCTTACAAGTTACTTTGTTGAGGGGTTGAGTTATGTGATGATATACAAACACAACACTTAATGTAATTTTCCATTAGTTTAATTTTAAATAGGAACATATTAACTTAATAACATATTATACATATGTATATTTTAAATAATATTACGCTCCAATTCAAACATTATCATCTATATATATATATATATATATATATATATATATATATATATATATATATATATATATATATATATATATATATATATATATATATTATTGGGTTATGGACTTAAATGAAACGAAACACTTCACTTTTAAATAGTCTTTATATATTTGAACTTTATAATTAACACTAGGAAGGTATCACACAACCGAATATTTACACTTTAAGAGACAGACGTTAACCGAACAGAAATAGCAAAGTTACGCAGTTTAAATACGCTTAGCCAATATTAGTCATAACAACTACTTATTTAATTAAGATTAATTTTTGAATATTAAATTGAAGTTAATAATACCAACATATATATATATATATATATATATATATAATAAAATTGTAACTAAGCCGAATCTGTACATTAAATATTTTTTGGAAAATCTTATTGAAATAGAAATTATTATCGATACTGAAGCCGAATCTATTTTTGTCTGTCTGTCTGTGACAGCATCATGGAAAAACCACTGGAAGGATTTAGATGAAATTTGGTATGATGATAGCTGGTTATCCGGGTCAACATACCTATAGGATACTTTTTACTACGGGAAAATATCTCATATCTGAGAAATCTATACTAACCGTTAAAATCTATGCTAACCGTAAAAACGTAATGTTACGTTTTAATGATAAAATAAAAGCTTATCAATATCTACTAAACAAAAAAAATAAATTAATTGTGACAAACAGATGAGAAAAAGGCACTGAGCTGTTTTGTCTTTGCCTATTTATATATGTATATTTGCGTCCAACAACTAGTATATATACCACGGTATGATATTTAAGCATCATTGTATTGAACATTTAACCATCAAAAGACGTATAGAAATTTAAATCGTAAATATCTTTCTTATCATACCATTCGTAATTGCGTTTTCTGTATGCATTATTCTCATATCCTGTATTTAACAGCCGTAAACTTATTTACAACGCCAAATGACTACTTCAACAATATGGTTAACAAGCTGCCATGAAAAAAAAAAGTGAAGTTAACTGGGTTCCTTATGATTTTAAAGTTAAAAATCTTTGAAATTATACTTATTTGTGATTTATTCCACGCTCTGTTATACTGTTTTGTATTTTTTTTGTATTAGATTCGGGATATTTATGTGTTTAGGTTGTTAGTTTAAATACTATTTAAAAATTCAAATAATTATGTATAGTTTTTTAGGAATTGTTATTGTAAATTCTTTATTTCTTTGTTTGTATCAGATAATCGGCTTGCTAAATGATATGTAAAAAAACATATATACATAGAAAAATCTAGGGTCGCCTAGTCAGATTCTAAAACTTATTTAATAGAAAGCTACACTATCTGGCTGAAAAATAATTGGTAATTAATATTTTTAGGTATTCTTCAAAATATTAAAGACACTTATCTGTTATAAATCTTTAATTTGAAAATAAAATTCTAAATTTTGGCATCCATAACACAAGCCCGTAACATACCATGGAATTAGATTGTGCTGTGTGTTAATGTCCCAAAAATGTATTTATTTAAAAGTAATTTTAAGTGGATATGTAAATTAAAGTGAGGAAACATATTCTTGAACCCTTTATCCTCAAAGTCGGTAACAAAGCTGTTAATGTTCTGTTACTCAGAACGATGCAATGATCTCATACGTTCGCACATAGCCTGTAATGACTGGTTTGTGTCTTTACAACTTTAACGCGTTTAAGATACGATTACCTTTTATAGTGTACTTCTTGGGTTCTCAAATGTATTTATTTAAGGCCTCTCCGTTATTATCAAGAAATTAAACGTAGTAGAATAGATAGGGATGGTAATTTTTGTATACATGCTCCTAGACTATGTGCTAAGACAGATAGGCTAAGAGAATGTAGAGTCAAATCTGTGAAATCATTGGTTTCTTTCCACATGTTAGTATTTTCTTAGATTTTCGTAGTTATGTGGTATTTTGAGAGACATGATCAGTCTCTGCCGTGACCATGATTGCTGTAAAGCATTCGAAACGTCGGGAACCAGATATCAAAATAAATCCGCGACAAAGTTCGGAAAGATAGTTTTATCTAAACTTTTTTTTTTTTTTTAAATTTGTTAGTAGTATTTATGTATTAAAGTATGTTGATGTTTTTGCATCAATTTAATTTCGACAACTTAATCCTAACATATTAGAATAATTGAAGACAAAACATAATTTATAAATAGCAATATCGATGCTGTCGCAAAAAGCTGTTTTATCGATTATAGTAATGACGACTGTTGATTGTATACACATTGTAAGTCCGTCAAACATCCTTTATGGTGACGCTAATAATGCAACATATTATTTATTGAATGTTATATACATATATGAGAATTGTATATGGATGTAGTAATTTAATGTTAAATGAATCATATATGTACATATTATTTCATTTAATTTGTTTTATCATAATTATCTAGAATAGATTAACAAACTCTTCTATTTTATATATTAGTACTATACTAGAGACTTACCCTCGCTTCGCTCGGGTGCGTTTTCATTTTTTTTTGAGCGGAATCCTAATTCTTTTTCGAAAATAAAAGTAGCCTAAGTTACCCCTTATAACATCAGCTATCTGCCAGTGAAGTTTCGTCAAAATCAGTCCAGCCGTTTTGGAGAGTAGCCGGAACAACAGGCATACAGATAAAAATTAAAAACTGTGGTTTTTTCTTACAGTAAAAAGCTGTTATTTTGACATTACAAACAGACACTTTAATTTTATTTATCTGTATAGATATCAAAAGTTACCTAAAGACTAGTTGTTAAATAAACATACATAAATATGTATAGTTTAGCTCTTAGTTTTTCTTAACTTTTTAAATGTTATGTGAAAGTTTATATGTAGTTATTTTTAAGGAGCTTTAGAGTTGTAGTATTAATGGGTCAAAAAATCTTGTAAACACAATAATAAACATTCAAAATACGCTATCTCCTAAAATGATGAAATAACAAATGCACTCACAAATATATTTTCTTGCATTTTTCACTTTTTCTATACATCCATAATTTAGCTAAATCTATTTATTATCTATTCCTTCAATATTGTCACGTATCATTACACTACAAAGGGTGTTTGATGGGAATTCGATGTACATACAGCTAATGTAGCGTAGCGAGACATTGTTCAATTTTAAGGGTAAATGATATATCCGACCCATATATGGAGTCGATAAGTGATTTTGTGAATTACTACATATTATAAAATAAAGTCCGCCTCCGTATCTGTCTGTCTGAGCGCGATTAACTCAAAAACTACCAAACGGATTATCATACGATCTCACGAATAGATGGAGTGATTCACGAGGAAGGTTTAAGTGTATAATTAAATAAGGTTTTGTGTAAATTGATTGAAATGGGACAATTATTATTGAAGATTTTGGAACAAATCATGCGAATTCGGAGCTTTACTGGCGTGCGACGCGTAAACTAATCAAGTTTTATGAAAATAATGTATTACATAATTATTCATCTTTAAAAATCTTCCAATTAAACATTAAAAATGCTACGTGCACGTACCTAGGGAGTAGGGACGCACCCGAGCGAAGCAAGGGTAAATCACTAGTACAAATTAAATTTTCTAATCTACTGTTGTATAGAGTTTAAAAATATGAATGATGTGATTTTCTATTGGTAATAGAAACAACACTACACTGATTTATAAATTTCTAAGTTCGAAAATAGCGAGTCCCACACAAATTATCACAGCTAGATTTTAGATTAATCTACAGTTAATAAATAATAAATAAGCTTTTATTTCTTGCAACTTAATAACAGAGTTTTTATATTTGTATAATTAAGTATTTGCACTATTTCTTTTTTTTATATATTTTTCTATACTAATATTATAAAGAGGTATAGTTTGTGAGTTTGTGAGGTTGTAGGGGATAATCTCTGGATCTACTGAACCGATTTACATGAAATTTGGTAAAAAGATAGTTTGAGACCCTGGGAAGGACATAAATAATACTTTTTACCCGGAAATCATCTCTTAAGGGGGTGGAAATGGGGATGAAAGTTTGTATGGGGAATCAAGGTAGGGACGAACCCAAGCGAAGCGAGGGTGAGTCGCTAGTATATAATTAAACTGTTTGCATTTTTTTGTTTTATTTTTTTTAATCTACAGTTATAGGTGTTTGATACAAGTAAAATGTCGTTAACGGCATGTCGTTAGTGCATTTTATGTAGCTTTGTTTTTAAAAAATATCGTATTTGACCAGAAGCTTACTAATTTCATTCGTGCACCTTTTATTGAATTAATTTATTATAATAAAAGTCTACAAGATCTTTATGTTATAAAAACAAAGATTCCGACGAATTGAGAACCTTTTCATTTTTGGAAGTCGGTTAACAAGAACGTATTAAGATCCAGCACACGGATGACGGAACTCGCTATTTGTCCGATTGTACGTACCTAGTACAATGTGACTAAACTAAAATGCATGTCAGATTTTAATTAAATGAGCACAATTACTTTTCTTAAGGAATTTTAATTAAGTTGCACATATTATTTTTCAATTATAAAATGCACGAGTCCTAACCTGACTTAGTAACGAGAATTGTATTTTTACATAGTAATATCTTTAAAGGCATTAGTAGCCAAGCAGTAACGCGCTTTGGGAATCAAGTGAAGCGGGTTCAAATTCCGAGTCTCGCACCGTACATATATTTTCAACATGATTACCACTTGTCTTCACCGTTGTGAAGGAAAACATCATGAGTAAACCTGTATGTCTGAGAGAACCTAACAAGTTCTCCAAAGACATGTGATATCAGCCAACACGCACTTGTTCCGTGAAGGGAAGCCCACCCCCAGCAGTGGGAACTTATAAAGGTCAGCCCTGTACACACATATAGAGTCTTTCACGTTTTAACACTTAGAAGAACGATTTTTCCACTATCATTACTATCTTTACTCTCAAACTTGATCCCCTCTGGTGTGAAGGTGTTTATACACCAAAATTGATGTCAGACCTAAGGAACAATATATACAAAGTGTCATAGAACGAAGCATGACGCAAACTTGATTTAAATAATAATATATAATATATTTTTTTAAACAGAATATAAATATTCATACACTATTCAATGCTGTGAAAAGTAAATAAATGTTAATAAATAAAAATAGCTAACAGATATTATTAAAATAAAGAAAAAATAAATAAATAACCAATATGCTATCTGTCTTACAAGGGAATGATAACTAATGCTTAAAAATGCACAATGATTTTATTTTCATTATTCATATTTTCTTCTCAAACCTAAATTAACGACTATAAAAACCCTTATTCTTTAAAGAAAGTAAACGAGCTGTATGGCAAAATTGAGAATAAATAGCATAAACAGCAAATCACGCTACTATTTTTGACTTTGACATTTGTTTTGGCGAGCTCCGTCTAGATGGTTGTAGCCTGAATGACAGACAGATAGAAAAAGTTCCAAACGCGATTATAAAATCAGTAATTACTAATTACAATTATTGTTAAACAAATTTCGAACCATCAAAAACAAACAAAACTAGCAAACGACTATAAAAAAAAAACAAATAAGACCGACCCACACTAAAACGGTTACAAGGAAACGATATAAGTTTCCAATAAATAAATCATATCAGTAGTTGTCAAACAGAAAACAATTGGTATATTAAATATTACAAACATTTCCATATAACGAAGTCGGAACATTTAATAGCGTTGCAATAAGTTTGTAATAAAGCACAGATTGCCTTCGATCATAATAATTTCTACGTGCGACCAGCATTGCGATAAATTATTTATTTCATTTCATGCCGATAATATTGCACCTTATTATGTAATATTTATGTTGAAGTGTACACTTGTCTGTTTGCGAGTGGATTGGTATATTGTTTTAGATGTCTATATATAGATAGTAATTCCCCGCGACTGCGCTCGCTTAGTTTAAAACTAAGGAATTTTCATATAAGCTTCCAACTCCTTTAGGAATTGAACTTCCAAAAATCCCTATGAGGATTTTGCTTTTGATTGAACATTATTAATTGGTTGTTCCATCTGTACATAAATTATATTTAATTTGTTAAATAGTATCTATTGTTAAAGGTATAAATTTAAGTTACGTTATTGTTATGTAAAATATAATAATATAAGTATAATTAGATATATCTTCTCTTTCAATAAATAAACAATTCATCACACAAACAGATGCCTAAATTTTGCAATTTCGAAGCTTAGATCATATGTATATATAATTGATGGCAATAACGACTACTATAATTTTAAAACTTATCCCTGAAATATGTAGGTAAAATATTTTTACTTACAAACAACTTTGTTTGTCCCCAATAGCATTTTTGTATTTTCCTATTCAATACCAATAAAGCGGAGGATGTGAACGCATTTTATTGCCGAAACGCTTGCATTATTTTTCTCAAACAAACTCTGCATAGATTTCACCCGCCATTAAACATGTGACAGATAACGCAAGATGGCGGACGCGGGAAATCTCTTTGTGTTGCCAGTAGAAAAATTTCAACACTTCTTTTCATCTATGACTTATAGGGTCGAGGGTCGAATAGTTTTCAACCCTTTATGGTTGGTTTAATCGAGTGTAGATAATGTATGAGGGCAACTCCCCCTTAGAATTAATCAAATTATCAGTTATTTTTATTGCATATGGTTTTTATTACATGTGAATATATTTTTAATTGTTTGAATATATGATCTGAAGCTGCCGCTTTATTATATTTTTACCTACAACTTTATGGTATTTTGGTAATAAATATCAATTTGTAATTATTAGATATGAGTTCAGCTCGACCTTCACATTTATTACTACAAATGAAGCCGGCAGTTTAAAATATAAACTAATTGATTTTTGATACCTAAAAATTAAGTTTAATTAATTTATTAGTTTTTAAAAGGAAAAAATTAATAGCTCAAAAAAACTACTTAAAAAATCAAAAAAATAATAAATCTTATTTGAATTCATAATAAATTCTATTTCTTTTCACAGGTAAAAGTGTGGTTCCAAAATAGAAGAACGAAGCATAAACGAATGCAGCAAGAAGAAGAAGCAAAGACTGGTACAAAGTCTAGCTCATCGGGTTCAAAGCCAGACGACGGGAACCAATTTAATAATTCATACGAGGAAGAAGATGAAGAACTCATAGATATGGACATGGATGAACTAAGTGAGAGTGAAAATGAAACGTAAAAAACAATTATCGTGACAGGACACAGTGTAAATATAGGATAATGTAATTTAATTAAAAATAGATTATTAATTATTATTTATTTCTTCAAAAGTTATTCCAATTTTGCATCTAGCAACAATTGAGTGAATCCTACTAATTTATAAACAATTATAAGAAAAGTTTAATGTAAAGGTGATAAAAAACCACACGATAGTTAAAAACTCATCGCTCAATTTGTATCAATTCGAAACGTTGAAACGTGTCATTAAGTTAACGGACACAAAATGGCGTCGGGACTCTTGTTAGCGTTTCGAATTATTAGATAACGAAATTGGCCGCATTATAATAGTTTTGGGATTAAATTAATTAAAAATGCCTCCTTTGAAGCGATGTGATGTGGGTATAATTAGACAGCTTGATTTTAAACGCAGATAACGACGTTTCAACGTCAAAATGAATGAGACAGATGTACACATAACTGGCTGTTAGAGTGGGAAGAAAGATATTTATAGATATGGAGGTCGATTACTGTACGTCTTTTGTGGGCCTATTATTAAGAGATGGTATAGGCTCTATCTCGGGTTGAAATCTCGTTGGTAATTGTTCGGGACGGTACAAAATTGTTTTTAAACTGTTGACGATTGTTCTCTATGGCTATTTGTCTACGCGTCCAGAATTTGATTAAGATCTCGAATGATCACTTCACGCGTTAGCCATTGTATTACTATTGTACGGCTTTAAGTTTGATAACCTGATTTATAATGTCAAAATACTACACATTTATCGGATGGACTTCTTAGAAATTTTCTTTGGTATTTTGTTTCGTGGTATATCACGATCTTATTAATTTTAAAGTTTAACTTTCATTTTTTTTTTACATTTACTTAAATATTTTTTCGTTGCAAATACTTTGCCAATACAAATGCGTTTAATCGCATTGATTTGAACTATCGATGCACTAAAAACTTAGGTCAAATTAGAAATATGATACACGAATCGTTTCATTTAGTGCAAACTTAGTTATTGTAGCGGTATACACATATTAATTACACACTAAACAGTAATAAAAAAAATGTTCTATATTAAAACTGTTTTTTAACTCAAGAAGCCAAAAATGAAAATTGTATGGTTGGCATTACTAATCAATCGACAAACTCTTTATGACTGTCTAAAAATACGATTTATATTTTGTTTGACAATAGTAACCAATTTCGAAGGAATAGGTATAAAAATGAACATGCTTATGTTCAGTTTACCTTTCATTGAAAAAAACATGGATGTGTATAGGTAATATAGAAATATATATGTAACATAAAATAAAAAAAAATACAAAAAAAACGAAGTAAAGATTCTTCATTCATATTAGTATGGGCCATAGAATAACACAAACTACTATTTATCTTAGTACATCAAGCAATTATATATGACGGTATCTATTAAATGCTAAAACTAATAAAAAATCAATTTTTGAAGTCAAATATTGTTTTTTTTAATACATATTATATTTCTAAAATATTAGATATGACGCGTACTTAATTTCTTGCCACAATTATAAAAAAAAATGGAACTTTCAACACAAAACCTGCCGAGTGTATGCAATCAATCGATCTGGGTGGTAGCCGCTCAGAGCAATCCCACAGAAATGTCCATACCGCGATTATAAGCCTAATTTGTATTTACTTTTCCGTTCATTGTTCAAATGATTTACGCGCGGAGTCGTGTTGCATTCATTTAAAACCAAATTAAAAGTTTATTTCGCGTAATGCCTGGTTATTACAATGTAATGCTGCTTTGCCTCAAACAATGCTTTACGGTATAATTGATTTTAATATATTTGTTAGTTTTTTTTTTAATTTGGGGTAACATTATAACAAGATAAATTACACCAAAAAGTTTTAAAGGAAATGTAACTTTTTTGTATACTTACATCAGAAATGTTTTTAAATGAGTCCGTAAAATGGCATATTTAGTTTTTTTTTCTTTAGCAGTTATGTTTACCAATGTTTTGTTTAAAACACAACTAGCGACTAATGTAATAAAGTAGGATTTCTAATTATTACAAAAATGTTGAATTAATATTTTGTTGTTTAATTTTACAAATTCATAGCAAATTCAACTTGAAAATATATAAATAGTGTAGTATTACTATTTTCGTTACTTAAAATATTTTGTCCAATGCAGAATTTTCAAACTTTTAATTAATTATGTTTTAACTAGCCACTCAACCTCGCTTCGCTCGGGTTCGTCCTTAAGTTGATACCCCAAACAAACTTTCATCCCCATTTTCACCCTCTTAAGAGATGATTTCCGGGATAAAAATTATCATATGTCCTTCCCAGTGTCTCAAACTATCTTCTTACACAATGTCATCTAAATCGGTCCAGTAGTTTTGGAGCGAATTCGGTACAAACAAACAAATAAACAAACAAACAAAAAATCTTTCCTCTTTATAATTGTAGAGTATAGATTATGGCGAGGAAAGTTTAAAAGCGGGATTGAATTCAATTGTAAGATTTTTAACGTACACATGTTAGGTATAACGCAAATTCTCTCCCTATATTTGGTTAATTTTGTTAATTTATTTATGGTTAATAACCCGAGAAATTTTTATATAAATTAAAAAAAAAATCATTCAGTGGAACAAATTTAAAGACATTTATATATCTATCCCATCCAATACCATTCGAAGCCCAGTTCCAGCTAACTGATAATATGAAAGCGATATTTCCATCGGTCAAGTCATAAGCATTCACCTTTTACGACTCCCCTATTTCCATTTTCCGCTCAATTGAATACAATTTTGATTACCGTTTGTTCATTAAGTGTGTTTGATTAGCGGCCATGTCGATATTATCGATTACGATAAAGTCGATATTTAATTACGCTTATTACTGATTGCAAATTATTTTTCATTAAGGCATTTTCCAAGACGAGAAGGCTTCTACGACTACTTCTAGTAACTTTCATTGTTTGTGATTTTTTTAAAGAGAAACTTCTTTAGAATCGTTGTGATTTGAAACTCGATGAAACGGAAATGCGACACTAAAGAGACAAATACATAAATATATAGGATTAAGCCGGCGAGAGAATGAGATAGAATACATTGCCATGTTGCCATGGTAACCGTTGTTATTGTCTGACAAATATGTAATATTATATTCTTTCCGTATATGATATAAAAATATGATTGTAATATGCCTAATAGGCCTTATTTAACTATTTAATTTTATTTGTTTTAATTTAATTGCGATATTTGCCAAAAAATTTACTTCAATCGCGCGTAAAAGTTATACGCACCAATTTTTTTAAATTCATCCAAATAGATTTATTTATCGTGATTAATACAAAATGGCAGAGAATATTCGTCAACAGTTCTTTAAATAAACAAATTTAATAATTTCTTTTAATTTAATACTTTCTTAGATTTACGCGAATATTTGACATTTTAAATAAAACTATCTTTTTGGATTTTTTCCGCGGTTTTATTATGATTTTTGGTTCCCGATGTTTCGGATGCTTTACAGCAATCATGGTCGCGGAAAAGACTAAGGTTTTAGACGTCTAAAACCTTTTTATTATATTTTATGGATAGTTTTATTTTCTTCGTGTACAGATCCTAGGATAATTATTACCTATATAGCATATATGAAGTATACAAAAGAAAAGGTTTACGATATATGTATGTAGTTTAATACAACTAGATGTTACTTCTGTCATTTTTTTTTATTTTTAACAACAAGACCTCATTTTTCTAAATCTACCCACAGACAACATAAAATGAATATACTGATTTTAATTTACAAGTAGTCCTTTATGTCGGTTCAAAATATATGAAAGTTATCTAACTCTATACATATTATGATTAAGAGTATCTTAATGCAATTTTTTTTCGTTTATACATATATTTTTTTAATTTTTTGGGTTTTCCATACAACATTTTAAGCTAATGGTATGCCAAGACGTAGCCTTTTTAAGAAGAGGTCACGAATTCGATTCCCCATTGGTGAAAGCTTATAACGGATGTATTGAAGGATGCTGTAGCAGATTGAGTTTAATTAATTTCCTCTCTAACAACCTGCCATTAAGTGAATTAGCATACAACTTGGTTACTTTTATTGTTTTACCTACGTTGCGAAAAGAGGTATAAATATAAACGCTCTATCTCAGTAACTTCCTTTAGGTATAATATAAGTTCGTTTAAATTTTTAGAATATGCTCACAATCGATGACGGACGGCGTCTTAGTTTACATAATATTTAATATAATATACAAATTTGCGCTCAAAATATCGTAGTTGTATAGTTCCTTTAGAAATAATTATAATTAAAAATTAATTTGCTAATAATATATACAATATTATAACTGAAATAGAAATTTTTGAACTGAATTTTAGTTTTTTTTTAAATGTTTATTTTTAATGTAACGTAATATAAGTATAATGCAAAAGCAAATTAATTCGCCAAAATTGTAATTGGAAATTTCAGCAACAAATTTTGTTTGATTCGATGCTCTTTTCCTAAACCTAGATATAAGATGTGTGCCTGAGCTACATATCAATTACGTTACAGCTTCCAAAGTTTCATCATTTTGTGTCCATTCGGTTACTGCTATGTACATATTTATTTATTACCGTTTACTGACTTAAGAGAGTATTAATATCGTACTGGTTTTAATATATGGAATTGAAAATTAGATACGTCTTTATTCATATTTGACCCTACTTGCTGTGCTGGCGGTTGCGGGTTTAAGTCCTGCTGGAGGCATTCATTTGTGTGTTAAACGCGAATATTTGTACTCCAGTCATGGGTGTTTATATTTATAATATGTATGTATTTAAAGTTATATATTTGTAGTGTATCAACTATCTGGTATCCCTAACATAAGCCTCGTAGTTTACCATGGAACTAGATGGTGCCGAGTGTTAACGTCCCGACATATTTATTAATTTCATATATAACTTTTAATTCATTATTACAAACTAAATCAATTTTTAAGTGCTTATAATTTCTTATACTATTATTTCTATTGTTTTCCAGAATTCTACCTATCTGTTAATATAAATGCAAAATTTTTGTATAGTTACATGTTGGTTTAAAGTAATAATGAATACGAAGTTTGATTTTAAAATGATTCAAACGTTCAAACTGTGCCTACTGTTAAGTTTAACGAACCTGTTAATGAAAATGTGGCTTAACTCTAAAACATTAAAAAAATCGCATGATATATACATTTGTAGCATCTAAATGACTTATTTATAACATACTTATTTACAGATAAGTAATTTTTATATTAAAATTATGTCAACAGTATAAACATAAATTTTGAGTTAGGTCATTTTTGCACTGATTTTATTTCACTAAAGACGTTTCTAATCTAATGCTTAATTCAATTCCAGTATGATGAAGTTCCTTTAGGGTTTCGAGCCATAAAAAGGGAAGTTTGTACATAAAAATATAATTAGAATAAATTGTAAATTTATTTGACTAGGTGTAAATATGCGTGTTAGATTGTTATAAGTGTATGTGTGTATATCCTAACTCCTGTACCCCGCTATGTACGGACGAGTAGCAAATAAAAGAACGAGTGATATAAAATATATGTTTTTACTCATTTATTTTGTTGTTTTATTGTTTTTTTTTTTAATTTTTCTAGAAGATTCTTTAGTTTGAATTATCCTACATGAATTTTAAATGGTGGAAGTGCAACGTCTTTTCATTTTAAGTATCTTAAAGTTCGTTAGTCTCGCTGAAACTCAAAAACGGCTGGACCCATTTGAATAATTCTTTTTTTGTTTTATTGGGGTGTGTCAGGGATGGTTTAAGTATAAAAAAATAGGGCAAACTCAAAAAGAATACGAAAAGTTCAGAACCGTTCATTTTGTATGGGAATCACTAACCGATAAAACGTACTTACTTAGGGACGAACCTGAGCGAAGTGGATTTGAGTCTCTAGTAGTTTATCAATCAAGAATGATTTAGGCTTTAGGTTCTAGCATTATAAGACTTATACTCACTCAGTATTTAAAAAAAAAACTTTCTCTATCTTGCAAATAATCAAGCCAAAAGGTCATTATAAATAATAAATTATAATTGAAATACACGTTTATTAGAAGGAAATTATTCTTTAGTTTTTTTATATCTGTTTTATTTACATAATAATTAATATTGTTTTATACGTTTTAATAATATATTTATTTATAATTATAATATAATTATTCTGCCACTTTATATCAGGGTTTCCTTTATACTGCATTATTTCTACTACTATTATAAAATAAAACTATTAAAGTTTAATTTAAGGAAACTTAAAAAGAGGATGATAGTGCATTTACAAAAATGTTTTCACATCATATATATATATATATATATATATATATATATATATATATATATATATATATATATATATATATATATTATATAATAATTAATTAATATTATTGAAGTTATACTTCTTTTGATTTTACGAAAATATAAAAAAATATGAGAGTAAAATTTTTACGATGCAAGCGCACACCGACAGCCAAATAGCGACATGGTGAAGTTAGCTGATAACGGTCTCTCCGCTCCCCGTGAACTCATAACTATATTCAAAGCAGTTTCTCAAATATCCACCTATAACACGTGTTTTATATTAGTGGAGATAAAAAAATATATACATATATTAATTGTTTTTATTAATTTATCAGTCCTTTTACAAACAGAACATTGTGACATACGGGATGAAATCTTTTACTGTTTTTGTTCTGTTACGCCAAGGAAATATAAACTTCTTACGTGCGTACATAAGTACATACACACGTTTTTTTTCATATACATACGTCGGGCACAGCATATCAATGCTAGCCCTTACATCGATTCGAAGGCCATAGTCTACCACACTAGCCAAGTGTGAGTTGGTAGACTTTACATATCTTTCGAGCACTAGTTAAGTTCCCTCAGACATGAAGGTTTGCTTATATTTTCCTTTACCGCACACAAATGGTAACCATGTTGAAAATGATTCGCCCAGGGTTTGAATACGTTTCACTTGATTTTGACCAAGTGAGCGCGTTACCACTGGGATACCACTGCCAATATAAAATGATCTAGATATAGTATATAATATACATATATTATACATAACTTCTGTTTATTCTGACTGAATCAATAACGCTCAGACCTAACCACTGAACCTCAATGGCTGATTTAGTTAAACATTATTACTAAAAACCAAAATAACATCTTGTTATTAATAATAGTATTATCTTAATAAAAAAAAGTGAAAAATTAAGGAGTCTGTTCGGTAAAGAAATGTCACAACACGTTGCAAACAAAAATCACTTCCAGCTTTAATATATATACATACAAATATACATACACAAATGCACTATGTACGCACATACATATGTACATATATATTGACATACTAGAATTGCCCGCGGCTCCGCCCGCGTTCAGGTGACTGAAAACCAAAATCCTAGGTTTTACATGTTAGTATAGTAATTACTCTTGCATTGCAGTTTTGTATTTTTTCTCAGAAATCAGATATTTTCCCAGATATTGACCCGGATAACCAGCTATACCATACCAAATCTCATCAAAATCCCTCCAGTGGTTTTTCTGTGATGCTGTAACAGACAGACAGACAAAAATTTTAAAAACTATAGATTCGGTCTCTGTATCGATAATAATGTTTATTTCAATGAGATTTTACAATTTTATTATAGGTATGTATAGATTATGTACGTAATATTAACACTATCACATGCGAGGCTCACGATCAAAGGACGATAAATCCCCGAGCGTTACTATGTAGCTACTGAGTTATTAGGACAATTGTTTTGTAACGTCTATTATTAGGCCTCGACCACACAACACGATGACGTCACGCTCGCTCGTGCACTCACTGCATACCGATGCGCACGCGCAACGCATTTTAATATTGATTCGTTTAATGCCAATTTGGGTTTAGGGTTCCGTAAGCTGTTAAATTTTATTAGGTATTATATTAGTACCATTTATGTGGAAGTGAATCCTATAATGTCTGTGTGTTCTAGGTAGGTAGTTAAATAAAGTTATAAATTATTCATTTTAACGGACTTCTCATTATGAACTAGAGTTAATGATGAAAATGAAATAGCTTTACCAATTTGCATTGTTTCTTCCCGAAAGTGTAGTCTAGAATGAGGGATTTGTATATATATATATATATATATATATATATATATATATATATATATATACGTTCGGGAATCGAATGCACTATCTCTGGTATGGTAGTTACAGTCAGTCCCAGTCAGATACTAGCAACGGTACGATATGATGATGATGTTCATTATATTAATACTTATTATAATTTATTCGGACACGAGAAGTGTCAAGTGTCTCTTCTTGAACCTCTCACGCATTGCACTCTGTAGAGGGTAGAGTGTATTGTAAAGTCATATTAAGTATATGTACATATGAACGTACGACTAATAATATATACTTTTTAATAAAAAAGTTGTTGTTTTTAATTATAAGCATAACTTATTCATTAAAATAAAAAGTATTCATATGAAATTTGTATAACAATTTAGTCATTTGTAGATTGACGTGGATTTCACTGTTTGTGACAAACCAACGAACATTCTAAATGGTGCGCAAAATTATATTTTGTAATTTTTGTATCATGGCAATGTTTGAGTTACTGGCGCTTCCCCAGAGCTGTATCTCATACATCCACACAGGTTTTAGAAGCATTTTGTAGATTAGCAGTTTATTGTCCGTTGACAATTTGCTGTTTCGTTCTAGCAGCTAGGGCATTGTTTTATATTTTATTAGCGGCTCACCCTCGCTTGGCTCGAGTTTGTCGCTGGGTACGTTTTAAATATATATAAATAGTTATTAGCCAGCGTAAGTCATATAAATTTTTTTTGTTAATAATATTGACAAATATTGACATTTATATTTATAAGATACTAACGTCACTCTGCACAGGCAGTGGTAACCCAGTGGTAACGCGCTCGCTTGAGAAACCGAGTGAAGCGGCTTCTAATACCGGGTCTCGCACCTCTGATATTTTCATGTGCGAATCATTTCTAACATGATTGCCACTTGCCTTACGGTGAAGGAAAACATCGTGAGGAAACCTGCATGTCTGAGAGAACTTAGCAAGTTTTCGAAAGACATGTGAAGTCCGCCAACCCGCACTTGGCCAGCGTGGTGGACTATGGCCTGATTCCCCTCGTACTGAAGGGAGGCCCGTACCCAGCAGTGGGACGATAAAAAGGGCTGAATAAAACAACATACAATACAATGTCACTCAGTTGTTTGCCTTCCCGGAACCTCTCCACTAACACTTAAACTTAAGGTATGGTATTAAAGTTCAAATTGACTTTTAAGTATTATTACGGATCTTTTGTATGGGAGTATAGAAAAGTGTTGTTTTTAGACTTTTTCAGGCAATTTTTTAATTTTTTCTCTCCGTAGAACTATCCTCGTACGTCAAGGAATATTCTAAAAAAAGAATTAGCGAAATCAGTTCAGCTGCCCTCGAGATTTGCGCTTACCAACACATTCAGCGATTCATTTTTATAAGATGTTAAGCTCATCTTTTTTGGATTTAACATGATATTTCCAGGTTAGTCTGCGGTCCGAACGGAGGTCAAGATATTTAAATCTGAGTGGGGAAGTATGTTATTTCAAAGATGTATTAGAGGGCATTTTCATTTTTTTTAGGGTGAATGTTATGTGGATTGATTTGATTGATTTTAATTTCAATTTATTTCAATTTAAAAGAAAAAAAGATTTTCCTAAAGAACATTTAATGTACAGATTCGACTCGGTTAGAATTTTATTATATGTATAGATATTGATATCTACAGATTCTTTGACATACCGTTTCAATTTGTCATTTTTGATGCTTTTCTACAACGATTTTTGAATGATATTTTATTGAACGAAGCCTTTGAAGATTAGAATTATTTTTTCCTAACACATTAAAATATCTAATGCTTTTTGCAAGTAGAATCGCGGTTTAATGCATATATCTGTAACAAAAATCTGTATTTCCAAGGAAATAGAACGTCGCTTACATTGTTTACTTAAGTACCATACATATATTAGTCTTTAACTTTAAAAGAGTTAAACGGTTCAAAAAACAAACCTGACTCACGACGGTCGTCGCGTATAACTCGTACTATACAACCTCGTAAAATTGTGAATTAAACCAGATATTTTATAGGGATTCTTACTAATATTATTCTTGCCTGTATGTCTGTTGGTTTCGATCCAATTTTTGGTAGATACAGTATAAAAGTGATATAGATAGATTTATACCAGAACATCTATTGGTCGATGGTAATGTTACTACAGGATGTACGGGGGGTACTTAGCGTGTTGTTTGAAACTATATAAGGGTAGGTAACTAATAATTACGGACTACGATTATAAATGCGAATGTTTGATTATGTGTATATATGTTTGTTAGTTCTTCAAACTGAAACGTCTGAACAGATTTAGATGAAATTTTGTATACAGATAGGCTGCAGTTTGGCGCCTAGTGACGCACCCTAGCGAAGTTAAAGTAAGGTATTAGTTGAAATATAAAATTGATGTGTGTTAAATAAATAAATGTCTGATAAATGTTGTTTGTGGACAGACGCCGGGGAATATAAGTTATAACTACGACAAAAAAAAAGATTCGTTTTCCGCTGATAACTAATAGCATTGACCATATAGACTTATCTACTCTAGTTAAGATTGAGTTTTAGCTTAGAATGAGTATTGTTATCTAACGTTCAATATATTTGTACAGGAGCAAAGGGAAACGGATGTAGAAATGATATGTTTTTTTTTTTAAATCAAGTCATTGTTAGGAATTAACCGCCAGTTTTGTTCCCCAAGTTTTAGGAAATTATAACTTTCTATATAAATAAATACTCAAATAAGTTAAAAAATAAATTTAAGTATAATAATAAAAACTATACGAGTCTGTTTGTGGTAATAACGCGTATATACATATTTAATTTGTACTTTAAAAGCACTAAAACCTTTGTGACCCAACTTTATATGAGCAGATAAAGACTGCAATATGAAGAGTAACTAAAATTTAGACATTTTGTGGCTTTGTTATAATATTATGTTTTATATATAAATTTTATTGAACATCAATTTCAATAAAAGTAGGTGTAAATGTCATTTATAAGTTTATAAGGAGTCAGTTAAGTCAACAAAGGAAACATTAACCCAGAGATAACATTTTTTATGTATAAGTATTTAAAACTAGCGACTCGCCCTCGCTTCGCTTCGGTTTTGTCCCTAGACAAAAACAAATCTATCCCACGGGAACCGTATATTTTCCGGGATAACAAGTTATCTATGTGCTATTACAGACTATAATCTATCTCTGTATTAAATTTTATCCAGATCCGTTCAGCCGTTCTGGCGTGAAGGAGTCACATACATCCATCAATCCTCACAAACTTTCACATTTATAATACATATTAATATGGATATCTGTACAACAGTGAAAATGAATGATTACTAGAACGATAACTATACCTAACCAAACTACGTGAGTAATATTTCCATATTTTTTTTCAGTCAATGTTTCTGTCTGTTCGCCTGTCTCTCCTAACTTAGGTATCTCCAAAATGGCTGACTTTTACCTACTATTTAATTTTTTTTAAAAGAGCTCTTTTTTAAAGTCCCGCAACTGGGCACGGGCCTCCTTTTAATACGAAGTTAATCTGGAAATATTTATGCGGATTTCCTCAAAATGTATATGTGGTAGTGATGTTGAAAATGATTCGCACATGATTATATTAGAGGTGCGAGACCCGGGAAATGAACCCGCTTCACTTAGTTTTCCAAACGAGCGCATCACCACTTGGCTACCTCTGCCTAGTAAATACATAGTGCGACACTACTACATAGCCTCTATATGGCGATGCAAAAATCTGATGTCTTTATGGTCTTGCTGTAAATAACGTAAAATATCTATCAATTAAAAATATATAATAAGAATGAAGTCAGTAACAAAAGCTAGAGTAAATATAAATTAAAACCATTTATGTTCAGATTTCGAAACGATAACCCTAACAGATATGGAAACTAATTTGATCGCACAATTCTTAGCCACGAAGCACACTGTTGACGACTTAAGATTCTTTGATAGAAAGGCAAGATGTTGTTTCATACATACAAAATTAAAGAATACGCTCTTAACATTTAAAAAATAAGGACTATATTAAATTTAATGGTATCCAACGAAATACATTTAAAAAAAATAGCGGCTTCTTTTTTATTTATCTGTTATAATTTGATTATAGTTATCTAGATGAAGCTGTCAATCGCTATTAGAGCCATTTTGACAGTTTGGAGGCCTCTTTTGATTTTTACGCTCTGAACTGTTAATAAATTAACAGGTACTTTTCGTTGAATGTAGTTGCGAACTGGTTGGTATTAAATAAAGATTTTTACGCGGTTTTATTTTACGCCGGTTGTAGTGACCATATGTTCTTCTCCTAGCCGATTCCGGCTACAGCGGCCAGTCTCATTGAGACTAGCCAACTGCGCGGAGATATTATAGTGCAGCGTGTGTACGCGCAGACACTACGTGCACTCTCTATTCTTGTCACTCTCATACTCTGGTGGGACGACCACTCAACATGACCAGTAAGAGTAAAGGCGCAGGACCGACGGCTTTATGTGCTTTCCGAGGCACGGGGGTGAAACACCGTCAAATTCCCAACCCCGGACTGCTACTGAGATTTACTATACAGAAAGACTCAAGAACTAAACTTGGCCCGACCCGGGACTCGAACCCAGGACCTCCGAGTGTGCAGCCGTACATCCTAGCCACTACACCACCGAGGAATAAAACCGTGAATAAATCAAAATCTACGATGTAAGTTGCGTTTACTATATTTTCAAATAAATTTTTGTATTAGATTATTATAATTTGCCAATAACACAGCATCTTTAACGGTCTTTTCTACATTAACTTTTAAAATAAAATCAGAATAAAGGCTAAAAAATAAACCAAAACCTGCGAATGACTTTTAAAATTGTAAAAGGATTTGTCACTAGATAAAAAAAACTATAAATAGATACTAATCCAAAAAATTAAAACACCTTAAGCCATTTCGGCGTTGAAACGTCAAAAAACCCGCCATATTTAAAACCATCGAATCGTGCCCAGATTAAAAATGGCAAATGCAAAAGGTACTTTATTTATTATTCCTAAAGTAAAAAATACTATCCAATTCGTAAAATATATACCAAATGCTTATCTAATATTTATTTGAGAAATCTGTTAATGACATTACTACCACCCGCGTTGTTTCGTGGAAAATTGGCTTAATATTGGGAGTGAACACTACCTGTAAGTAATCCCTTTAGCCGTTTGACTTTGCGGCACTTGAGCGGTTTTCAATAGATGGAAGTTTTTGCGGATTTAGGTAAAATTCAGTTAACAAGTGTGAGGAATTTTTAAAGTGCCATATGATTTGTATGTGACTTGATCTGGGTTTACTTACACATGATTCTTTTAATGACGTTTAGGATAATCCTACAAAAGCTAATTGAGTTATATGTATATGTACATATTTGAATTATGTATATATATATGTATATATATATATGTATATATATATATATATATATATATATATATATATATATATATATATTTAAAAAGTAATAAGCTCATTTGGAGACTTGCACTTGTTAAAAACCCTAACTTATTTTGAGGATTTTCCTGCCACAGAAATAAAATAATCGCTTAATTCAGTCACGTAGAAAGCTTATAAATATACAAATCATTTGTGAAGTCGGTTAAGTTGTATTACTGAATTAATTTAGATCATGTAGTGCGTGTTTGAGCTTTACGATCCTATATACCAAGAGTTATGTTACACAGCATCTATATTTCAAGGTATTTTACGTATTTTTGTTACAACATGACTAAAACAATATAGATACGTCTTCATGTTACATCTTTTACCGAGTAGTTAAGTAGGAAAAGTAAAGAATCTCATAGCATTTTCTTAGGTTTTTGCATATACAATAGTTCGTAGTACTAACAAAACTAAGAATTTAACAGGTCTATAATTGCTTACTTGTGAAATCTTTATCTTTTTCATATATCATCAACGACTTTTGTTAATGTGTTGTAAAATACAATGAAAATAAATTAAAATCAGCATTGTTCTTAAATAACTCTTTTACTTTATTTAAAATTAAGTTTAGGATACATAGATCATTTTTTACACGTCACTTTGAGTACGCGCTTTAAATTGACACGTGTCAAACATGTCACCAACCACAGATAACCATATTTAAAATAATATTGATTGTAAACATTTTAAAATCTATGCATAAGAGAAATTAGAGAATTTATATTCTTTGTAATCATCAAATTAATTTTGTTGAATAATATGTATAATCTATCGAAAGAGATCGAATCTATGTTATTTATTATAATTGTGTTTAGTCTATGTTTAAATAAATGACTGTTTATAAATATGGCATTAACAAATAATGTCTTACAAAGTTTTGAGCTAATAAAAAAGAAACACCTGTGGTTAGCGATTATTATTGTAATCTCTGAAATAAAATTAATCACAATTAACAAATCGTTAGGTTAATGTTTATTTTTTTTTTATTTGATTTATTTTGTCTATTAATTTGCGTAACTACTGGATGATGGTGACTTATTGACGTTTTAAAATTTCCTGGCATAAACAATGAGATTTTGAAACAATGCGGTAGTAAATTATAAGCGTTTATTCTTTTTATGTTTATGGGTTGTCATTTTCAAATATTTAAATGCTTAGATCATTTATTTAATGTTACATTGTAAAAGATCTTAAAGATTATGATAAATGTGACTTGCCTGTATTTTTAACTTGGGATATCTCTTGTCATACTTCCATTTTTGGATAGTGAAAAGAATGGTGTAAACAGATTTTGTTACGAAAAGGCGTCTAGTAATAATGTATGTAATAAAATGTTATTTTCAAATATTTTTTCTCATTATATTTTTGACTTCACCAAAAAAGGTGGTAACGGAAGTACTGAAACTAATATTGTAGTTGATGTACTCATAGTAATTATGTAATTTAGTAAAATTATCTTTACTTCTATACTTAATATAATATTAAGTATAAAGCGGCAGATTCTGTTTGTTGTCTGTCTCAGGAAACATTAATTCGATTTAAAAAAATATTTTTTGCATAAGATAGCCCGTTTATTGAGGAAGGCTATAGTTATTTATAATATATAGTCAATTCTTAATAAATAATATTCAAATATGAAACACAAAATTCTTGTATAATAATCTATCCGTGGGTACTAAGTTTCACAATATGCTACAATATCCATATCGCAATAAATATTTATATGGCCAATATAAATATTTATCCTGTACGCGACTCGAACCCACAACGAGAGTAGAGACAAAAGCTTTAACCACTACACCAAGCTATTGCTATACCAAATGGCATATCTCGTCAATTCTAAAAACATAATTGTACGTTTCTCCAACGAAGCTTTATAGAAATTATTTAAAACTTTTCAAGTTGCATCATTTAGTTTATTACATGTTATTTATAATGCATTTTTTATATTTAATCTATGGGCGTCTAAAGGCGTAATTATAAAAATTAGATCCGAACTATTTTCTGATCCACGTTAAAACAAGGTGCAGATTGACATAAATGGTATCAATTTTGACCTGACTTCTAAAATTAGTTTTTTTTTTCATTTAAGCCACAAAACATCTGTCGGCTTAAAATATAACCAACCTGTTGGCCAATATTGGCCCAATATATTATATTACAAGACCTAAATCTTTGTTTGGATGATATTATAAATGTGAAAGTTTAGATGTTTGCTCCCGGTGTTTAGATTGCTGTTTAGATCCCGGAAAATGTGGGATAGTATAGTTTTTGTTTTTCTAGAGGTGAACCCGAGTGAGGAGAGGTTGAGCCGCTGTATAGTAACCATATAAAATTAAAACTATTGTTATCGTAGTAAAATATTCGTTATTCTCAATGTGTATTTAAATTGATTGTATACCTAATGTACTAGTATATTAAGAAATAGAATAGGTTTTCAATGGCAAGCTTTTTAAAATAAAAAAAAAATATTTTTTGGTAATAACATGGGTGCCTACTTGTAAGTTGGTAGCTTCAAGACATTTTACCACAATTCGTTGGGCCAACATTAGGGGTGGATAGTTAATTTTCTAATAAATTAACATTTAATAAGGCTTTATCAAGCACAAATTATACTTCGAGAAATGGGTAGAAAGATTATATTTATATAAATAGGGTACGCCTAAACGTCGGGGTGTTGTTTCCATTACACCATAGTCACTTAATTTTATAATGACAATAGCGATTCGCCCTCGCTCCGTTCGGGTGCATCCCTAGGCGCCTAAAAGTATCCTATATATTACCACAAGTAATATCTATATGTGTACTAAATTTCATCCGAATCTGTGCAGCCGTTTTAACTTGAAATAGCAAGCTTACACACTCATACACATACAAAACTTTGGCATTTATTGTATTCAGCCCTTTTTAACGTCCCACTGCTGGGCACGGGCCTCCCTTCAATACGAGGCCCTAGTCCACCACGCTGGCCAAGCTCGGGCGGACTCCACATGTCTTTCGAAAACTTGCTAGGTTCTCTGAGACACGTTTCCTAACGATGTTTTCCTTCACCGTAAGGCAAGTGGTAATCATGTTAAAAAAGATCTATTATAGTAGTTCAATTATATAAATGTATTTGCCAGTCCCAAGACGACTTTAAGGAAGAAGTAAGATTTATGGAAACAGGAGCACTGAACTAGTATTTACTCATACTTATCAAATATGGACGAATTGTAACAGATAAATCTTCTCTGAATTTATGTTTCATATTGCATATATTGAACAGGAATGTGTATACGTACGTAGAAAAATATATAAATTATAAGGCTAAGGCAAATTACACTATGCTACTCAATATCTGGTACTTGTATTTATAGGTTACTAGTGATTTCCCGTGACTCCGGTCGCGTAGTTCAATTATGTATTTCTACTAACAATAGAGTTCTATTGTTAGTAGTAATACATAATACATACATATCCTATAAGCAGTACAGAACACGTACTGCGCCGACCCCAAGTGATTGGGAAATGGGCAGGGAGATGAAGGAGAAGAATAGACATTTACATAGTCTCTGTGTTACTTTGATGTATAACTTATATTACTGTAAAATTTCATGAAAATACCTTCAATAGTTTTTGCGTGATAGAGTAACAAACATCCAGACATCCAACTATCTATCTATCGTCGTTATAAAATTGCCTTATAACAATACTAAAACGGTCAAATCTCAAATAACTCAAGCGACATGACCAATATTACTAGTCTTAATTCGTTTTAAAATCTTAATAATGTTTATCCATATACATATAATATATACTTATTCATACGTATTTGATTTTATTCGCAATACAATGGAAACGCACACGATTCCATGCCTGTATTCTAATCGAGCGCTGTTGATGGGCAAAGTGGGTGTTTAAAAGCTCATTCCGACTAATACCGCTCCGCCTGCTCGCATCGTTTGTCATAACTTCTGATATTATACTATTTATGATTATTTTCATAATACACTAGCGACCCGACCTGGTTTCGCCCACGTATATAGAAACTTACATGCATACATACTTCTTAATTATTTACTATTAAGCTTGACCCATATATCGGTATGTGTAATATGTACAAATAGTATGGTTACGTGTTTGCGTGTGTGTTTGTGTTCATGTCTCTCTGTGTCTTATTAGGTCACTAGCGACTCATACTCTCTTTGCTCGGGTTCGTTCCTAGATTGATTCCCCATACAAACTTTCATCCCCATTTTTATCCCCTTAAGAGATGATTTCTGGGATAATAACAATCTTATGTCCTTTCCAGGATATCAAAATATCTCCTTATCAAATTTCATCTAAATCGATCTAGTAGTTTCGGAGCTTATTCGGTACAAGCCAAAAAATCTTTCCTCTTTAAAATATTAGTATAGATTAACAAATAAAAAGATTTCGATGCGGTTTTTATCTAAAAGCAAGTTCTTTACAACTGGTTGTAGGTGTTGTGTTTAGACTGATAAGTATCATGAATTCATACGCTATATTATCATTTGAGAGTGTTATGTCAGAATCGGAAACTCACGGATATGTTTATGCCATATTCATTTATCAAAGTTTCGTGACAATTGGTTTAACGTATAACTCAAAAAACATAAACATTTTTGTTTATATAGCAATGCCTTGCCTAAGAACTAGATTGACATCGGCAGCTTACACCACTTACCAAATACTTCTATTTTTCGAAAGTCGGTTAATAATAATTTCAATAAAAGTATAGTTTCTATTTAAGTATTATTAAATTAAATATCTAAATCGCAATTATCAAAATGGCTGTGCGTGTTTCATGAAATTGAGAAATTAAACATACAAAATTACATGACGAGTGATTTGTGAACAATTGGATTGTAATAGCTTTTTAAATTATACTACCTCTTAAAATTATACGTTTCCGGTTTATATAAGAGCCTTTCGATCGTGGTTTAACCCATGATGCCATGATTATGCAAACTAGTGTAAAAATTCAAACAAAATTTTGATTTTTGTTACTTTAATCTCATTAATGGGAGGCCCACGCCCAGCAGTGGAACGAAAAAGGAATCAATTATTATACATATTATAATTTATCAACATATTTCATCCCTTAGTCTTCGAAAGATATTTTTGAAGTATGTTGGTATGTTAGCCTAAAACTTTTTATTCTGTCATTACAAGAATCTTACTTTTTTGACTCCAGCAATATGCACTGACAATATTTTCAACCGACTTCAAAAAGGAGGAGGTTCTCAATTCGGCTGTATGTTTTTTTTTTTTTTTTTATGTTTGTTACCTCAGAACTCCGTCATTTATTAACCGATTTGGACAATTTTTGTTTTGTTTGAAAAGGTATACTTCCAGATTGGTCCCATTTAAATTTCAAAAAAAAAAATACCACCCCTAAGGGTGGAAAAACAACTAATGATGAATTTAACCTACTTCTAATTGTCATATTGACTTGAAACTTTGCAAGTATTTCTATTTCCGTTGATAGTACAGTGGTTCGGTGTTGTTGACCTGATCTGATGGCAAGGCCAGAAGGTGGATAGGTGGAACTCTTCAACGGCTAATAGTAGATACTTTGAGTTTGGGCTTATTTTGTTTGATTTGACAAGCCTAGCACGTTAGAATCCTTACTTTGCTACTACTGTCTACACTAAAAAGGGAAAAATAAAAACTTTTTTTATTTATGAACCAATTGAGATAAAATAAAAACCGACTTCAAACAAACGCACTAAAAAGTAAGAAATAACTGATTGGTAGTTTTCATTTACTATACATACCTAATCAAATATTTTCGAAGTCGGTGTGCTTTGCTTTGTATGGGCTGGCACCGATTTCGAAAATATTTGATTAGGTATGTATTTAATAGGTAGGCTTTAATTACTTAGCCAAAGCACACCGACTTCGAAAATATTTGATTAGGTATGTATAGTAAATGAAAACTACCAATCAGTTATTTTTCACTTTTTAGTGCTTTTGTTTGAAGTCGGTTTTTATGTTTTGTTAAAAAGTTTTTATTTTTCCCTTTTTAGTGTAGACAGTAGTAGCAAAGTAAGGATTCTAACGTGTTAGGCTTGTCAAATCAAACAAAATAAGCCCAAACTCAAAGTATCTACTATTAGCCGTTGAAGAGTTCCACCTATCCACCTTCTGGCCTTGCCATCAGATCAGGTCAATAACACCGAACCCCTGTACTATCAACGGAAATAGAAATACTTGCAAAGTTTCAAGTCAATATGACAATTAGAAGTAGGTTAAATTCATTATTAGTTGTTTTTCCACCCTTAGGGGTGGTATTTCTTTTTGAAATTTAAATGGGACCAATCTGGAAGTATACCCTTTCAAACAAAACAAAAATTGTCCAAATCGGTTAATAAATGACGAAGTTCTGAGGTAACAAACATAAAAAAAAAACATACAGTCGAATTGAGAACCTCCTCCTTTTTTAAAGTCGGTTGAAAACAAATATTAAATGTTAAGTGAAGCTTACCACATAGATTAATAAAAATCGCATTCAAATCGGCTTAGCCGTTTCTGAGATTAGCGCGTACAAACGCATAGTAGTGTCCGACAATCCAGCATCGCGAGGCGGCCCACGACGCGACGGTAGGTGGTGTGCTGTGCGAGTGCCAGAGCCCTCATGCCTAAACGCATTTCCCAACGTTAAAAAAAGCCAGTCTATGTACTAAATTTCATCAAAATCTGTCTGTCTCGCCGTCTAAGCGTGGAGTAATAATAAACATACACTCATCTCGCATTTGTAACTATTAATCCGATAAACGCTCAACAATAAAATATAATATTCTTTTGCAATAGGAATAACAAATTCATCTCTGAGTCACATTACAACAACCAGACCTTGTTTTTTTTTTTTATAAATAAATATGTTAGGACATTAACACACAGCACCATCTAGT
This sequence comes from Brenthis hecate, assembly GCA_951806755.1. NCBI lineage: Eukaryota > Metazoa > Arthropoda > Insecta > Lepidoptera > Nymphalidae > Brenthis > Brenthis hecate. The sequence continues at coordinate 8,861,307 of OX638260.1, forward strand.
TCCATGGTAAGCTACGAGGCCTGTGTTATGGATACCAGATAGTTGATACACTACACATATATAACTTAAAATTTCTCGGCGGAAATGTCTTCAATTTTTTAATAAATTTGTATCTGCGAAGATTGCTAAAGCGCAAAAGCCTCAAATCAAATATATTGTTGAAATTGTTGTACAAAATAATAATAAGTGTGTCGAACAATATGCGATGTTAGAAATCACCATCCAATCTGAATCGAAACGGATAATTCTTAACACAACATACGGTTCTATAACATATTATTATGGATGATATTATTTGGGATAACTATAGATATCGTTTTTTGGTAACACAATGAAGCAATTATAACTTAGCTTTATAGTAAGTTAACTTAACTCCAAGCTATAGCATTTAAATAAGTAATAACACGCACGAGACACTCATGTAAGTGATTTGTTACGAGTTGACATATTTGATTAATTTTAGCAATTGTGTGTCTAGCTTTAAGCTTATGTCCCACAGACGTACTTATACGTATTAAGGAGAATATGGATTTAAAATTATTAAAAAAATTAATAGAGAAACCAAAATTTGTGTAGTTAGATGTAGAGTTTTTTTTTAATTTATTACGTAGGTATATTAATTATATTATGATAAAAATAGTGAATTTAACTGCCTGTCGTTTTTTAACCGACTTTCGAAAGGAGGTTATTGAATTAGTATTATTTTTTTATTAGTTCCAGCTTGTGGAGGGTTAGTTCTACCCACCATATTCCAGCTAAATTAATAAGTTATCGGTCATAAACAAACACCTACTTAAAGATAATACCACAAAATTTTTAAAACGCTTTATAAGATTATTTAGAGATTATTTGTACGTATTTCTAAATAATTAAAATTACTAAAACATTAATATAATGTAACCCTTAAAACCTTACTTATATTTAAAAAAAAAAACAATATGCCATCTGTACAGATTACGCGCGAATGTGTATTATCTGTATACAGTACAATTGTAGGAGTACTGTGTCTACACACGTCTGTGTGCGCGTCTGTCTGTGTGTGCATAAGCGCGAACAACTTGTTTGTTCAGAGATTTAATACTCGGTAAATTTCTTCACGTTACCTGAGACACGGTTTGTGTATAAAAGGGTGGATCGTACAATTTGTGCGAATTTGTTCATGGAATAATCATTATTATTTTGTAGGTTTTACCGTATAAAAGGAGAATGTCATGAATTTCTTATATCAATTCAGATGAATTTAAAGCAATTAAATTTTATACTCTACAATGAAAGCTTGTAAGGTACTATGATTAAGGTAAAAGAAACTACATAGTTGGTTCTTTTTAACATTACATATTTATATTTGGTTCAATAAGACTTTATAAATAAGCAAGATTTTCTTAGTTAACTATATATCTTAGATAACTGGAAATAGTTTTCTTAATAAGTAATTATTCTAGAAATTAGCTTTGGAGACGAGATATATATTTTTCTTCTTGAAGGCTTCTCTAAGAACAATACAAATTATTACGTTAGTAATACGTATAATTTAATATTTTTAATAATATCTATGTGATATATTTATAATTTCTGCGATTTTAAATAAAAAAAATCAAATAACTCAGCTACACCCTTTTCCCAAAACGCCACTTAATTGGATATATCATAGGCGTCTGTTTGCGCATGGCAATTGATTGTAACTTAATGCGAGACAGAGATAGAAACAAATATCAGCGCTATTTAGTCTTACGACAGAGCGAAATAGATATATTTTGTTAGTTTCAATCGCATTGGCGAGTAATGGCGCGCAATATTTATTTTAAGGGTGATTTTTTGTGTTAATTCATTATTTAACAGCGTGTAATTATTATTTAAGTGTATATAGTTTATACTTGTACATTATTTTTTGGTGTATATAGCATGTGAACAACTGGGAACTGAATTAAAAACGACTTAGTATTAAGATGAATAGATATGACCCTGCTTTTTAGATGTGCGTAAAGCTCATTTTAATTCTAATTTATTAAACTTTATAGTAGCGATTTAATATATTTCAAAAATAATAAGTTTCAATAAAAATATATTAAAACCACCACACGGACACATTAAAATTTAAATAGAACCTATTGGTGTGAACCTACCGAATCGCTCTCGCTTCTTATAGGTAGGGTTCTGGAAAGCTCTGCTACCTACTGGTATTCCACGGGAAAGATTATAATGTCAGGATAAAAGTCATCTTCTGTCAATCTCCTATCCAATAATTTCATCTCCATTAAATTATTATTATCCAAAAAACTTGTGGTTCGTCTTATTATCTAAAGATGGGAATTTGACATATGTATAGATATTATATGGAGGCAAATGTCAAATGACTATCCTTAGTAAGGAAAATTATAGATTGGATGTAAGTATATGTATAGGTATATTAATTTAGCTGTCTTTTGTTGTAGGTCCAAGGTTTATTAAGGATTTACTTTCTTTTTATACACTATAATTTAATATAGTTTTATTGATCACATTTTACCAATCACCTTCGCATCTTCTCCATTCTAAGTGACACTGGCGAAGTAATCTGTACTTAACTGGCATGCTTTGAAGACATTACAAGTAGGTATATAATAAGTATGTACACGCTATGAAGCCAATGTGAATTAAATTGAAGTCTACATGTAATCAAATCTAGTGTTTTTTTTTCCTTTTTTTGTTTTTTATTAGTTTTTATATTCTATGTATAACGTATCTTATCTATTCTACGTGACCTTTGCGAAATAAATTGTGCCCAAATGGCACTTCTGGAAGCCAGAAAACAAGATAATTGAAAAGAATTTTTTACAAGTACATACATACACTTATAAACGGCAAAAAACAGCAAATTACTTGTATACTTTGCTTGAAAAAATCTAAATGTCACCATTCTCATCATTACTTATTAAATATTTTAGATATTATATATTTTTCAATAAACCTTACGTTTACATCCTATTGATTATTCGAAAACAAGAAAATTAAGAGAATCGATTTCATATGCTAAATGAGTATCGATATCATTCAGACCTTACTATGACTATATGAATAAAATTGCAGAATTTACTACAAGTGTTATCTATATGCCACCATTGAATTGTCGAAATAATAAATGTTAATCGTTTAAGTTATGATCAAGTGTGCTTCGATTTTTTCGCGTAAGAATTTTATATAGTGTAGTGTATAAATTAAGTTATAATAAAAAAATGTAATGTTTAAGCATCCAAAAAGTAAAGAAAACTTTCACAGTTATTTCTTTTACAATACAAAAAGATAAAAAAACTTCTAAATAAAACTATCTTTACCTTCGGATTTTTTCGCGGATCTATTTTGATTTTTGGTTCCCGACGTTTCGAATGCTTTACAGCAATCATGGTCACGGGAGAGACTGCCATGGTCATGATCGGGAAACAAAAATCAAAATAAATCGGCGAAAAAATTCGTAATAATAGTTTTATTTAAAATGTAAAATGTTCGCGTAAATCTAAGAAAATATTTTAAAAAGCTTCGTTAGTATTTTTCGTTATTAGTGAACGTGGACTACGTCTAGTGTTAGCTGAATGCGGCAAGATTAAGATGCATCGTTATTGTAGGTACCTGTAGCGTCTTGTTTGGGAAGTTAAATTGTCGAAACAGCCACTACTCACCCTATAAAAGCCCTTCCGTCTAGTTCCTTCCCTACATCAACCTCAAATATTTTTAGCACACGAATGAGAGAGACAGAGAGAAAGAAAGAGAGAGATGAATTTTGACTTATTCAAATAAAAATAAAAAAAATCTGTTAACTTCAAACGAATGATATGCATATCACCATTAAGTTAAATGACTTCTTCTAAATATGAGTTTTCAAATCCAGAAATAAAAATTCTGGGAGTTCGCACGTAATTTGAGAAGAGGCAAAGATCGTTTGTTATAAAGCCACAAATTATATAATGTAAATCGATTTTCATTTTGGTAGTTTTAAGGAAACCAAATATATGGAAACATTAGCATAGCATTATACAATGTTCGTCAATTAAAAGATATAAAATAAATGTATTTTGAACTTGTCAACTACCGATACGTAAACGAAATGGGTGCTCGAAACAATCGAGTTACTCGATATTTATTTATAACGACGTACCTAAATATAAGGTTCATTACCTTACCTATATAAAAAAGTCGGTTGATTAAAAAATATGAGAGGTTACGTGCCTAAGTTGAGGAGAAGCAGATGTTGTTTAATGTAATTTCACAAAATGTAATACGTATATCGATTTTCATTCAGGTAGATAGGTAGTTTACCGGAAACCAAAAATAATATGAAATTGTAAATAAATATCTTTAACTGTTGTCAATTAAAGAAATAAAAAAAATACAAGGCCTAATGAAAGATATTCTTGGATTTGTCAACTACCGATACGTAATCGAAATGGGTGCCCGAAACAATCGAGTCACTCGATATTTACATTTAACTCGACACCAAAATCAATTTAAATTTATTGTTTAAATTTTGAATAAAAATGTACAAAGGCAAAATGCTATTATATGTAATAACGAAAATGGAATGCCTGTCCGATATTTCTTTAAAAATGAAAATAAATTATAAATTTGATAATGTATATGTATACTAATATAAAAAATCTAAAAAGTTTGTTTGTTTATTTACGCTCCCAATCTATAGAACTACCAGTGCGATTTGAAAAATATTTTTGCATTTTATAGGCTTATTGGGAAAGGCTGTGAACGATCTTGGATTACTAGAAGCTTTGAGAGCGAAGTAATTTAATTACGCAGAAGGATCCGCGGGCAAATGCTAGTTATTTGTAACGTACCTATGTGGTTTTTATAAGTATTAGTTTATAATTTTAATTTTTTAAAATGAATAAACAAGGGAAATAAATATAAATAGTGGGTTTATAAAAAGAAGGCAGACTTTATATTAGTAGGGGAGAGGGGGGCATAGTAGGGTACTTAACGTTTAAACATTCCTAAAAACTAAAATAATGTGATTAAGTTAAATTTTTTAACTTAGAATCATAGCTTAATTCATTGTGAATGCCTATGGATACATTTATGTTGATAACGTAAGTAATATACGAGATGTAAATACTTAGATGAAAAAAGGCATTTGACCCGCTATGCCCCGTGTATAGGGGTAAAGTGGGGTCTCGTATGGGGCATTGTGGGGTAGTCATAATAAGGAAAGAAACACAACTTCCAAACGAAATAGTTTTATTTCTTAGCAACATAACGACAGATTAAAAAAAATAAAAATAACAACAACACTTTAGCATAAGAAAATCACTACAAAAACTATTCTTTATTATTATTTTTATAAGTTAAAGAAATCAGAGATCACAAAAAAAACTTTAACACGTTTCTTTAATCTTTTATAAAACTTAAATATTAAAAATAGGAAATACAGAACTTTGGTACAGTTAAGTAATGAATTACGGTTAGTTATAAACATCTCCTTTAAAACAAAACAAAAAGGAACTTTAAAAGTTTTAGTTTGAGTTTAAGAGTTTTAGAAAAAAACTTTCAAAAGCTACTCTATTGAAACCCATAGCCCTAGCTGCTGATGTTGGTTGGGATTTTCTGTAGCTAATATTTTTGGATGTCTTTTAAGGAATCCTTTTAACCAATCTATACCAGCCAAAGCACTCCCTGAATCAAATTTATGAGGAATTCCATTTTTTTGAGCCACTTCAAATGCAAGTTTGCGCAGGTCACGTGAAGTCAGTCCATTAAACCGTGCTTCCATCAGTTTTATGTAATTGGCAGAGGGAGAAAACACGCTTTGGAAATGGCCCAATTTTTTTTGAAAGATGCTGTCGTCTGGATTGCCCCGATATTTAGAAACATAACGTTCTAATATTGTTTGTGGAACGTTGCGCATATTTGCATGTATTTGCTGCTTTTTTGTAGCCCATTACTTCGGACACAACACTGTGTACAGCTTGTTTCATAGCTTCCACAGACCATGAATGCTGTTCAGTCTTTCTCTTGTATGTACGGACCATGTTGGCTAAAAACGTAAAAAAAAATATTACAACTTAGAAGTCTTTAAAACGGGGCAAAGTGAGGCACTTTTCTGTAATAAGAAACGGGCATAGTGGGGCGCCCCACTTTGCCCCAGGTCCCATACCCCACTATGCCCCACCGGCTCGTTCAAAATTAAACACAAACTGACTGCATCTTACCGTTGATTCAATGACCTTGTGCTTGTTGATTAAGAAATGCGGAAGAGTACTGATTTATAATAAACTATAACACACCACAGTATACAAGTACGTTTAAGAAAGGTTTGCTGTTCAATTTCACTAATTTTTTTAGGAAAAACACTGGTTTTGATATTTTTGCTTACAACACACAAACACATACTGAAATAGCGTGGCTCGCATATAGAGGTCACGCACCGACTAGCGACCAATCAAAGCGAGCCATTTGATAGTTTGCACAGCTTTCGTTTCGAGCTGCATAAGGCTTGCCCCGCTATGCCCCGTGGCCCCGCTATACCCCCTCCTCCCCTAGTATTTTTTTTTTTCAACAATAGATTCTGGGGTTTTGGCAAGTAAAGCTTAGGTTACGTGTATAAGTAAGAATCTATTACAAAATAAAATAAAATTAGTCAACAATACAATACAAACATGTAGTAGCAGTTCATTGCAAATACTCTCTGGTCCATTTCATATTGAAAGCAGATTATATAAAAATAAAATGTTATTGTGACGGATATTTAAACACGCGCTGTTTGCATTTCGATATAACTTGCGATGGTTTTTTGGAATTTTGGCTTTTATAGCGTAGGGATTAAAAAGGAAGAAAAAAAAATGTTAATGCGTAGGAACAAATATACCTTTTTTTTTTTATCGTCGGGAAATGCATTTACGCATACCACCTGATCCCCTAGGTGGTGATGTGGGGCTCACCGGCTAGAAGAGCCGGTACTACCCACTAAAACCCGACATCCCTTCCCCCCGCCTTAGTGGGACGCCGCAGGATCGCTTGCGCATAACTACTACGACGCCCCGGCGGCAGGTCTGCCTAACTAAGCACTAGGCAGACCACCAAACCAATGGGGCTGCTCCACAGTCAACTCTGCTACGCCAGAGAGGTACCCGGAGCAGCCCCATTATACCTAACCTCCACCCACCGAAGTGGGCCACGTCCAATCGGCTGCAGAGGACAGGGAGAGCGGCAACGAAACACCGACACTCCTCTTCCCCTGCAGCCCCACCGCGTCCGCCATCAAACGGTGGCGGCCCCATCTAGGCCGCGGAAGGTAGGGAGAACGGCGCACCGAAATACCGGCACTCCTCTCCCGCCGCGGCCTACCTCTCCGCCGGATGCGTGCCTGCGACCACAGTCCCGCATCCGGCACCCATCATCCGGCTGTGGGACCAAGCGGTCCTACCACCGGTGGCCGCAACGCCTTCGGCTCGAGGCCTAGACGAGCGGCCCCACCCAAGCCATTTGGTCCGCGCCGGATTTCTCCGGTACCACCCGCCGCCCTAAGCGGGTGGCATTCCCCTATCCGCCACCTGGGGACGCGCCCGGTAGGAGTTGGCTTCTCCCCCGGGAGGAACAAATATACCTACTTATAGGTACATTTAAATTGGACATATCCGTGGGAGAAAAAGATTTTGGAGAATTATCTTTTGAAAAAATGGATAGGAATGTTCTGTTTAAGTATAGCATTTTCTGTATAGTCCACTGCTAGGAAAGGGCCTCCCTTCAATACGAGGGGTATCAGACCATAGTCCACCAAGGCCAAGTGCCAGTTGGTGGCCTACACATGACTTTCAAAAACTTCTAAAGTTCTCTCAGATATGCAGGTTTCCTCACGACGTTTTTCTTTACCTTAAGACAAGTGGTAATCGTGTTGGAAATGATTCGCTCATGGAAATATCAGAGGTGTGATACCCAAGATTTGAACCAGCTTCACTTGGTTTTCCAAGCGAGCGCGTTACCACTGGGCTATCACTGCCTTCGATAGTGATATGGATATATAGTGGCAGTGATATCCCAATGGAACACGCTTTCTTGGGAAACCAAGTGAAGCGAAGCGGGTTCAAATCCCGGATCTCGCACCCCTGGTATTTTGTGTGCTAATTATTTGTAACATAATTATTACTAGTCACACGGCGAAGGAAAACAGAGTGAGTAAATCTGAATATCTGAAAGAAGCTAGCAAATTTAAAAAAAAACCATAATATATTAAAAGGAGGGCCGTGTAAAATGCCCAGCTGTGGGACGTTGAAAAAGGTCTAAATACATATAGTGTGATCATTATCTCTATTAAACTGAGTCCACAACGCTCAAATCGAATTTAAAGAGGTTAATTTTTTTCAGTGTATTTTTATGTAAATACCTACCCGCGTTCAATCTACAAAAAAAAAACTCTTTTACTCTATGTTATATAGCCCACGCTTCTCTCGGGTTCGTCCCTATGTATTTATATAATATTAAATTATTTGAATATTGTTCATACAAAAAAATGGGGGGTGAGGGTGAAAAATACTTTACGACCTATTCTCATACGTAGCAAATATCACAAAAATCATTAAAATCGGTCGAGCCGTTTCGGAGAAGTGCGACCACAAACACCGTGACACGAGATATTTAGGTATATACCTATTAAATGAATAACCAAGAAGTTTTCAAAATTAAAACTAAGTGTTTCATTGAAGAGCAACCTTTTTTGGGAACAAATACTTGAAACGTAGTTATTACTACTTTTCAGTCTTTTTATTTCATTTTTAATTTTATAATTAATTTAATTATATTAGAAAACATCAAAAAACATCCAAAACTTCTTACGTACCCTAGTATCAAAATAAACATGAAAGAATATCTTAAATTCAGATTGAACTTGGGCTAAGACCTTTCGATACCAATAGGTAACCAAACGATGATGATATATAAACTACGTGAACGGAGCTGAGGAAAAGAGCTAGTCTATACATATAATAAAATTGTAAGCCGAATTTGTACATTAAATATTTTTTGGAAAATCTTATTGAAATAGACATTATTATGTTACAGAGGTCGAATCTATAGTTTTTAGAATTTTTGTGTCTGTCTGTTACCGCATCACAGAAAAACCACTGAAGGAATTTTGATGAAATTTGGTATGGTGATAGCTGATTATCCGGGTCAACATATAGGATACTTTTTACCGCAGTAAAATGTCTCATTTCTGAGAAATAATACAAAAACTGCAATGTAAGACTATACTAATATGTAAAACCTAAGAATTTGGTTTTTGGTCACTTGAAACCGCGGGCAATGCTAGTATAATAAAAATTATAATTTTAACGATAACAATGCACTGATATAATTTAATACATAAAATTTAGGTGGCAATTAATGACCTCTATGAAAGTTAACGGCTACGAATCAAAATATTAACCTACATATACATATAATAAAGTTAAAAAGCAAAAATAAAATAAAGAAAATTTTAAATTATATATTATAATATATAATATTTTCTTATATTATTTTATGCTCAATAATATTTAGAGCAACGATGACTAATTTAATATCAAATGTAACTGATATTTTTAGGTCGAAGAATTTCTACAGTATTTATGTATTTATTATCTACCTGGATATTTTTTATTTACAAAAAAAGAAAGTTTTTTAATTATATATATATATATATATATATATATATATATATATATATATATATATTGAATTTTTTTGACATTATTCATCTAATAAATAATTATTATACATTACATATTACCCGGGATTTGAACCCGCTGCACTTGGTTCCCCAAGCGAGCGCGTTACCACTGGGCTGCTCTTTTATAACTAGCATTATAAATAGTATACTTTACGACCTATTCTCATACCTACCAAATATACAAAAAAGTAATTAAAATCGGTCGAGCCGTTTCGGAGGAGTGCGACCACAAACACCGTGACACGAGATATTTATATATTAGATAAATAGAGTTTATATAATTTATGAACTTCCTTCCTCTACCTTAAATTGAAGACACCTTCATTCCGAATTTTACTGAAATTCATTAAGAGGATTGTTAAGTGCCAATACGCGGCGAGAGTAGGTATTTTAAAAAATGCTATGTAATGTCACTAACATAATAAGGCACCAGACTTTTATTAAGCTGTGTGGTTAATAAAAAGACTCAATAAACTTATTCCAGACATTTTTTTAATGGTAGTTATTATTTTTTTAGGTTGTGCATAATAATTACAAGACTTCCGCAACACCATTCAGACAAAAAGAGACAATAGCATTCCCAAGGAGGGTAGACGTCAGGCAGGCGGCCGGTCGTAAAACTTTTGCCAAATCCTTTCAGCTGTACAGAAGATGTACTGCGCCGACCCCAAGTGATTGGGAAATGAGCAGGAAGAAGAAGAAGAAGAAGATTATTTTTGTGGGTAAATATAATCCTAATTGATGAATTCTTTCAGTATCGATCGTTATATAAGATTTAAAAACATAAAGGGTACTTCCCATTGATCTAGAATCATTAAATTTGGCAAAAAGCAATGTCTTATTGCATGAGTAAAGGAAAAACTCCGAAATCCGTAAATTTGTTGTTATATCAAAAAAATGCAATTAATAACTTAATTTTAATGTTTCATGTTCGGAATCCTCGAAGTGCGAGACAGACATGCACATGTCCGAATTTTTAAAATATATTACGGCTTCAGAATAATATTGTAAGTTTATTTTATTAGAAAATATATTTTATTAAATAAATAAATATGTTGGGACTTTAACACACAGTACCATCTGGATTCACAGTAAGCTACGAGGCTTGTGTTATGGATACCAGATAGTTGATACACTACACATACATAACTTTAAATACATACATAACTTTAAATACATACATATTTCAAATGACTGGAGTACAAACATTCGTGCTCATCACGTCAGCGGGACTCGAACCCGCGACCGCTGGCACAGCAAGTAGGGTCACTACAAACTGAGCCAAACGTGCCGTCAGGGTATTAAGAAGGTATGTTAAAAAAAACAGGTAATTACTGCAAATAAAGTCCATGTCTAAATTATATTTTGAATCCTAATGAGGGTTTGACGTTTTGCAATCTTCCTTTATTCATTTTTAATTTGGAATTGTTTTTATAATTGGCGTCAGTTGAGTCAACGCATCTTAAAAAACTAAAGTTAATGCTTAAACATCAAAACGATAAGCTTAATAATATGTTTACAGCGATGATGAAAAATAATCTCATATCAATATTTTTATTTTTTATTTTTTTTTAATTATTTATTCATTTTTTTTATTATATCACCCGAATTTTATAGGCACAATCCCCCAAAAATAAATCCCAATAACCTATCTATCCTTGGTTCTCCGTAGCGTTAGGAATTTGACATATGTAATTTGTATGTAGCAAATAGGTATCCATTTTGACGACTCGTTTGGCTCAATTTATAGTGACCCTACTTGCTGTGCCAGCAGTCGCTGGTTTGAGTCCCGCTGGAGGCATTCATTTATGTGATGAGCACGAATGTATGAGTCATGGTTGTTTATATGTATAATATGTATTTATTTAAAGTTATATATGTGTAGCGCATTAACTTAGTATCTGGTATCCATAACACAGGCCTCGTAGCTTCCCCCCCAACGTGCGTTCACCTTGTCGTGGTGGGGGGGCTCAGTAGTGTACTCGCGAAGCCAAGAAACGCACAGGGAGGTGGCCCGCTTCGGTGGGCGGTGGAAGGCGGCCTTCTTCGGAGGGCGGTGTACCATGCGGGTTGCTCCTGGTACTTCTCTGATAGCAGAGTGGACCGTGGAGCAACCCCATGGTTGTTGTGGTCTGCTTCGGCAGACCTGCCGTCGGGGCGTCGTAGTTGAATGCGTAAGCGATCCTGCGACGCCCCATTAAGACGGGGGAAGGCTTTGTTGGGTTTTAGTGGGTAGTACTGGCTTCGCCGGTGAGTCCCACACTTCGTGCGTAAATGCATTTCCCAACGTTAAAAAAAAAAAAAAAAAAGGCCTCGTAGCTTACCGTGGAACATATTTATTTATTTCTATTAAGAAAAATTACGGATAGATATATTATTATTGGTTTTCACCATTGATGTATCATTAAAGAGAATTTAGCTATTATTCCTCTAGTCTCTATCTCGCCAGAGCTGCTTGTCTGTCTGCAATAAAATCTAATGGCTTAGGTTACCCCATATTGAAGCTATACTATGAGTTATGGAGGTTTTGAGAAAACACAGAAAAGTTTTCAATCCAACTTAAGTACCTATAATACCTATTTAGAAGTATAAAGTAATATCATTTTCTTTAATTTTTTACAAATAATATGTAAACTTTTTATCTACTAGCCGACTCACCCTCGCTTTGCTCGGGCTCGTCCCTAGGTACATTTTAACGGTTAGTATGGAATAGATATACTATATATACATAGGTACGATGAGTTGTTGTGGGATGTATTATAATACTTTTTCCCGTGGGAAAACGGGATAATCTCCCGCATTAAAAAGTAGCCTATTTTACTCTCCAGTCCTCCAACTAAATCAAAAAAATCACGCTAATCGTCCACTCTGTTTTGACTTGAAAGAAAGACAAACAGATAAACGAACACACTTTCACACTTATAATATTAGTATGGATTACATACTTTTTGAATAAAATTAAAATTTAATTTAAAATTCACTTAAAAAGCAATGTGATTAAAAATAAATATCAAGGAAAGAAAAATATACCCTAAATGTACAATAATAAAATAATAAAACGCTAAATACTTATTGGCTCAAGATTTCTTCTTAGATTAAAGTTAAAGCGTATCAGACGCCATCTTTTTTGCCATTTTCCAAATAACACTTCCTTTGACACTATTTTGGCAGATGGCAACATTTTGTTTCTTTTTTTAGTGCGTTTTAGTTTATTAAATTCACCGTCTCAATTTTTTAATTAAATTCAAAAATAATATTTGGAAAAATAATCAATAAATATAATATGGGTACTTACATTATTAGATATATAGTCGATGATATATATGTAATTATTAAAGATGACAACAGATTCACGAAAAACAGATAGTTTTATTAAAAAAATATTTCTGTATGTAATTCAATACTATTATAAATGAAGTACTTTAAATATTGACATAAGTACATACTTACATTCTGTAAAATTAATAATTTTGGTGGAACTTCGAAACATCCAGACATGCTTACATCTACGTCACATTTTATAGCGGTGTCGTAAATACCTTAAAACGCTCATTTGCTTTAATATATAATTAAATAATAAACTTGGTTGAGATAAAATTTAATAAAATCGTAAAATTGACTTGAATTAAGCAATTACACACGGACGGATTCTTTTTTTTTTCTTTTTCTCTTAGGTAATCGTAATATTGGGTTAAGTCTGCAAGGACGGGTTCCATTTTTTTACGTTTTAAAAATAACTTAAATATCGCATAGTTTTATAATAGCATTGGACACTTTTATTATTCAGATCGAAAATATAATTACATTGTTGCAAACTACGCATAAAGGCGACCTTCACGAATGCAATCAAACAGATAACAAGAAGAAGAACAAAATATTTATGGTTTTTAAATACTATGTCGTTCTCGTTTATATACATACATAATATGTATGTATGAATTTGAAGACATGTTTGGCTCAGTTTGTAGTGACCCTACTTGCTGTGCCAACGGTCGGGCGTTCGAATCGCGCTGGGGCCATTCATTTGTGTGATGAGCACGAATATTTGTACTCCAGTCATGGGTATTTATATTTATAATATCTATGTATGTATTGAAAGTTATAAATATAGGTATGTGTAGTGTATCAACTATCTGGTATCCATAACATAAGCCTCGTAGCTTACCATGGAATTACTCGTAGATGGTGCTGTGTTAATGTCCCAATATTTATTTATTTATTATTTATACATCTTTAAAAAAAATGTGTCCTTCTGGACTACTTCATTCTTCACTTACTTAGTCACGGCAGCCACTCTCAATGAGCCTAGCCCTCTACGCAGGAGATAAAATAGTGCACAATGAGTAAGCAGTGCTTTTGTTCTTAAACTCCGCTAGGATGATAATTCGACACGGACGGACGGAAATTGCATGCTCTGCCTCTTAAGTTTGAGCTGTTAATGTGAATTTATCCACAGAAAAACCAAATTGCCCCCGACCTGGGAACACAAGACTCAGATCTGTAACCATACCTATATTGTAGTCCTGGGTTATACCAAGGCCAATATAGAGACCTCCCGATGTGTGTTCACCTTGTATTGGGCTCATTATCGTCCGGCAATCCAGTCGGGCGTGAAGCCAAGATACCTTCGTCGTGGTTGAGTGTGTAAGCGATGCTACGACGCCCCATTAAGATGGGGGAGGTTCTGTTGGGTTTTAGTGGTGAGTTTTGGTGAGTCCCACATAACCTGTATGTGTACGGGTGGTATAACTCGCGTCATCTAAAAAGAACGCTGGAAGAAAGTGGAGAAGGTATATTTGCGCGTGGGTATACTCGCGCACAAAAGTACTAAGCCAATTATTTTATTTTTATAGCATTTCGCTCGCGGCTTCATATATTAGTTATTGGTAGGGACATTGAAAAATATATTAGATAGAATATCATTAATAGAATTTTATTCATTATTAAAATATGTTCGATTCAGTGTAGAATGTTAATCTACTCACAAAAAATTAAATTAATACGTTTAATACATTTTTTTTAATTATTAACTGCATTATTATCAGACTCTCTCTTTGTAAAACAATATATGTAAGTCAAAAATATTTTTTCTCTTTTCTATATATAAAACCATTTCGTAATTAAAAACTTTTGTGTGCGCGATTGTATTTCGAGCTGACGAACCATTAGCGCGTCGGCAAGCATGCGACGCGTGCCCCACCGCCCCGCGCCCCACCTCTTACCACCGATTTGACCGATAAATCGCTTCTGCGCAGCTTGACAGCCAGCGTTCTTTTTAGATGACGCGAGTTACATGTATAAATTCATTTCGCAACATTAAAAAAAAGGCCAGTATAAAGACAGTGTGTAAGTGTATGTATATGCTAACAATAAGTAAGTTTTTATCAATAAAAAAAATAAAGGTTGTACATTACTGTAACATAGCGTCTTATTAAAAAAAAAACAAAATGATGAACAAACGCACTTGTGTAGACTGCCTTACGTAAATACGTGTCCAAGCTTCTTACTCTGTTAACCTGTGACATTACGGATCGAGGTTTACGGCAAATTCATTAATTTTTATTACGATTAAAGATACAGATATGAAAAGAGAAACGAAGGTATCACACGGTATCATAATATTCTTTTTTATTTTTTTATAGTAATCTTGTTCAAATTAACCGGATGTTTGTATAAAATTCAATAAAAAAGGTGCACCGACTTTAAAATCACTTAAAAGTACCTAATTAATTTACTTTATAGATTTTTTATTGAAGTATAATTTTACCCTTCAGATATATCTTATTCTATTATTTAAAAAAAATACTTCTGAAAAATCGATTGATAATATTTAGTGAGGATATCGTATAATATACATACACACACAAAAGTATGTAACCTAAATGAGTATATTCTATTTTTTGATGTCTATTAAAGGGAAAACAGCTCTATTTATTCCTGGAGATTAATTCGCTCTAGCGGTCATTTTCAGAACTAACGATAGCAGTTTACAATATTTCTTATCTGTAGTAGTACTATTTACTTATTTATTGTCGGTATATCCTATACTTTAGTGGCCTAAAAATTATTCCTGTTTTTATAGAGATGTCGCTCATCGCAAAAAGAATCTCAAATTAATTATTAATAATTTATATTTACCTTATAAGCTAACAATACATACAAAAAGTCAGTGTGTCTGCTAATATCTAGAATGGCTATTTAAGACAAGAGGATGTTGGAAGCCGTCATATATTACTATTATATTCTTATTATATTCTTAAATATAGTAGGTAAGTTCCTAATATGTAGAGTCGTGAGAGCTCTAATTTTTTTTTAAGTATGTTTCGTTTGCGCAAAGGCATTAGGTTATCTATACATAATAATAATAGTAAAATTGTAACTAAACCGGATCTGTGGATTAAATATTTTTTGGAAAATTTTATTGAAATAAACATTATTATCGATACAGAGACCGAATCTATAGTTTTTAGAATTTTTGTATGTCTGTCCGTCTATCTGTCTGTTACCGCATCACAGAAAAACCACTGGAGAGATTTTGATGAAATTTGGTATGGTGGTAGCTGGTTATCCGGGTCAACATATAGGATACTTTTTACCGCGAGAAAATATCTCATTTCTGGGAATTCATACAAAAACTGCAATGTAAGAGTATACTAATATGTAAAACCTAAGAATTTGGTTGTTGGTCATCTGAACGCGGGCGGAGCCGCGGGCAATGCTAGTACTTAATAAAGCGGTTAATTTCAGTTATTAAATAAAAAAGTAAGTAAATAAATGAATAGTAAATTAATATTAATAACAAAATAGACGAATGGAAATATAATACACTTTATATTAACTATAATATTTTTCAATATTCGATATAGAAAAATCGATTTTTATATCGTTTCAAATTAATGCTGTTTTCTGTCTCGCTCGCACTTGAACAAAAACTGTGCATCCGTCTCGTTCCCGGCAGCCCAATGTTCATTCACACCTGCACATTACTCCGTGTGTTTATTTGTTTGCTCTTAGCACTTGTTTTATTTTACTTCGTTACACGCTTCGTGGTAAAAAATAGGAATGTGTTATTTATTATGTTTTGATTTAAATTACTTTTTTTCTTAGTTACGTGAGTAATTATAAATAAGCAAAATGTAAATTGAACGGGCTTGATTTTAGGTTATTATGATGAAATATCCGGTAAAAGTGAGTTAGATTACAAAAATAAAACTTATAATGTTTTTCTTCTATGTCTTTAATCTTAAAATTTTTATATCGTTCTTTATTTTAAAATATAAATTTAAAAAAAAAATTAAATTGTTAATATGTACATTGTACTGTATGACTTAGGTATTTTTTTAATGTTTATTTGTACTTTTAATTTAGTATACTTTTGCTTTTGACATAGTTTTTAATAATACAGCTTAAAAATCATAACAATTCATAAGAACTCATATTCCTTTGCTTTTGTCCTTTTTTTTTAATTTCGTAAAAAATATATTTCTGTTGAAATCCGTCCAATCTTTCTCAAAACTCTTAAGAATTAGACAAAAATAAAAACAATAAAAAAAGAAATAGTATATCTATTTATAAATTTAAAACAAAAATGATGAATTTGAATTTTAAAAACACTAAAATATCATTTGCATCCATCTCTACGTAGAGTCACTTTACATCTCGTTAGCGGCGGCTTATAAATTTGTCTGTCTGTACGTCTCGGCCATTACCGACAGGCGGATACCTGGTATAATATATGTATACCAAATTAACAACTAACAATACAAATCTTATATGTAAAATTTATGAACCTAAATAATGATGATAATTAGTAGGTAATCTCGTGGTTTTTGTCAACAGAAAATTATACAAAAATATATAGATGAGTTCATATTAGATTCAGATTTATATATTGGTAGATAAATTTGTTCGTTTGTATGATGGTTGTAATCTTAGGGATTTTTAATCAATCTAAAAAAGTTGTTTCTAATAGAAAGCTACACGTTATTTCTAAGATCATAATATAGGCTGTTTTAATTTACATAAACGAAAATTAAACTCGAAAGTTGAGACTAAACGAAATTATATCCATACTAATTTTATAAATATGAAAGTTTGTGAGGATGCATGGATGTTTGTTACTCAATCACGCCAGAACGGCTGAACGGATTTGGATGAAATATGATACAGAAATAGATTATAGTCTGGAATAGCAAATAGGTTACATTTTATCCCGGAAAAATGTACGGTTCCCGTGGGATAGTTTTGTTTTTGACTAGGTACGAACCCGAAGCGTAGCGAGGGTGAGTCGCTATACCTTTAAACTCTAATCATTTCTCATGAATATTTTCTCTATACACAAAGCCAAACAAACTCACAGTACAATAATTGTATATTTATATTTTATACATTTTGTTTAATATATACGTGCAGATATTTTTGTAATGACCACCAGTTTCAATTACGATACGACATTAAGTAAAACAAACTTAAGTAAGAAATAAACGTCTCGATGCGTGAACATTAACATAAAATTGTATAAATTGTCACAGTTATTTTTATTAATCGCGAGACAAATTGAGCGTGGAGCGAGAAATCGTTTATATGAGCAAAATTATTTTTGTAATACCTTGGTATTATTTATTTATTGATGTAGATCTTGTTTATCTACTCGTTAAATGTTATGTAAGCGAAAGTATCTACACATATGATAAAATTGTAACTAAGCCGAATCTGTACATTAAATATTTTTTGAAAAATCTTATTGAAATAAACATATTATCGATACAAAATCCGAATCTATAGTTTTTAGAATTTTTGTCTGTCTGTCTGTCTGTCTGTTACCGCATCACAGAAAAACCACTGGAGGGATTTAGATGAAATTTGGTATGGTGATAGCTGGTTATCCGGGTCAACATATGCGATACTTTTTAGCGCGGGAAAATATCTTATTTCTGAAAAAAAAATACAAAAACTGCAATGTAAGAATATACTAATATGTAAAACTTTTTGTTTTTGGTCATCTGAACGCGGGCGGAGCCGTGGGCAATGCTAGTTGCTTCATATACATAAAATAAATATAAATAGATATGTTGGGACATTACCACCGTACCGAACCGTAGCGGAGCGAGGGTGAGTTGCTAGTATTATGATAAGCAGGTAATACGTGTGTATAGAAATGTACATAAGAAAAGTAGGTACTCTATTGTAATTTAGTATTGAAATAATTTAAGGAAAGCCGGTATTTTAAATGATCTCAAATTTCATTATTGCTTTATATTATTAGTAACTTACAATGTTGTATTCTCCATTCTATACGAACTGAGTCTAGTCATCTGTGCCCAACTGGCACGCCTTAGCCACATAATAAAGAACTGAATTGAATTGAACTTACAATGTTGCTCCTTACAGTTATAACATTTTTGCGCCATTTATACTAGTAAGTACAATAACAATATTAGTTAGGACAAGCTCTTTCCGTGGCTTTACCCGCTTAGTTCAATTATGTATTACCTTCATAAATTTTTATTCATCCCCTTTTTCACCCCCTTAAGGAATGATTTCCAGAATAAAAAATATCTTATGCCGTTCCCAGGGTCTCAAATTGTTTTCTTACCAAATTTAATAATATTAGTGTAGATAGCTTATGTGTTGCTCTGTTTTATAAGTTATATTACTGTAAAATTTCATCAACATCTATTCTGCAGTCTTGCGTGATAGTAACAAACATACACCCATACATACACCCATCCACGCAACCTTTCGCATTTATAATGTAAGTAGGATGTAGATACAAACTCAACACTATGATTACTATACATATTGTTTATATAAATAGGCCTTTGAAAAAGATATTTTTTTTTTCAAAAAAGACACTATATAAATAAACTTATCTAAATACAAAATTTTATCCAAATCGTTAAAGCCGTTTTCGAGATACACGAAATGAATCTATATACATACTTATATATAAGAATTACTCATTTAATATTATAAGATATCGACATAAATTATTAAATATTTAAGTTATTTATTTATATTTTCTAATTATACTTATCTTATAATCTATTTGTTTGGGTTTTGAATATATTTCTATGAAGATGTAAACTTTTTGTTAAGTTCAGGGCACGATCGGATTTCATTAGGTATATCGAATGGCTTGGCTTTTTAATATATTTGATGTTATTTGTATACTCGTACAGTGAGTAGATTTGTAAAAGAAGGTAGCTGAAAGTTTTTTGTTTCAATTGTTTATTTATCCTTTGTACCTCTGTTGGAGAAAGCTCAGATGTCTTAGATAATAGATAAATAAATAATAGCGATTCTGATTAAAAATGATATTGGTAGAGAACGGAGAGAGTGTGAGAAGTCTCCATATTCTCTCTGTAGTTTAATTAAAGAAAGAGTCTGCAGAGATAAGAAAATGAATAAAAATAATAGGCTGATTTGCAGTTTTGAAGTTTTTTTTTTCAAATTTTTGTTTTCACTGTAAGAAATATAGTCATTTTTTTATAAAAACAGCGTCTGGAGGAACTGAGACCCCGGTATTTGTTTTGAGTGTCGCGTATCTACAACTGTCAAGTTCATTCCAACGTTAGTCGGAAGCTATCGTAATCTTTGTGTTTGCGTTTGAATAATCTCGCGAAAGCACCTAGGATAAATAAATGAATAAATATATTAGGCCATTAACACACAGCACAATCTAGTTCCATGGTAAGCTACGAGGCTCGTATTATGGATGCCAGATAGTTGATACACTACACATACCTGTATAACTTTAAATACATACATGTTAAAAATATAAACATCCATTACTCTAGTACATACATTCGTGCTCATCACACAAATGAATACTTTCAGCGGGACTTGAACCCACGACCACTAGTACAGCAAGTAGGGTCACTACAACGTGAGCCAAACGTGTTGTCATTCGGACTATGGTGATTTCGGTGTTTCCATGGCCCAGTAACGCTAAAGCGAAGCAAATAGTGTAGACTTGATGAATATTTGACTTAAATATGACTTTCACAGTAAAATAACTCGCTACCTACCTCAGATGGTAAATTGGACATGAGATACAGATTAGATAATAACAATTCAATGGCCTGAGTAGTAAAAGTTAAATAAAATGTAAAGACGTTTCAAGGGAATCGTTCCCACATTAGCATAGCGTATAGTGTTAGATTGAGTTATCCGCGGTCGAACATTCCAATGAAATGCTTGGTTTATTACACGCTCGCCATAAGTTTATTTAACTTTTATATTATTAAGTAGGTATATTTTTCAAAGAAATTTTGAAAATATAAAAGGAAAATATTACAATAACTACTAACTACTAGCGGATAAAAAACTAAACCTGTCCCACGGGAACCGGTCATTTTTCCGGGATAAAAAGTAGCTTATGTGTTATACCAGACTATAATCTATCTCTGTGTCAAATTTCATCCATATCCATTCAGCCGTTCTGGCGTGAAAGAGTAACAAACATCCACACTCACAATTTTCATATTTATAATATCGATACAGATAATAATATAATTTATCATAACCTACGCTACATTCATGATGATGTGAAATCATCCACTAAATAAAACGTGGATTTGAAATATTTCAAGCTGTGTCAAAATTTATGTACGGGCGATAACCGCTTATAGTCAGGTAGACTATCCGTTAGTTTACCTATTTTAGAAAAAAAAATTACCTAATTTTTAGCTCATTTGACACGTTTTGAAGCCATTAAAAAGAATATTAATTTGAATTAAAGCCTAACGGTAAAAAACGGCTAAATTTACTTTTATGGCATTTGATTTCATGATATTTATTGTAAGTTAAACATAATAATATGATTATTTAAAAAAAGTCGTATGAGAAATAAATAAATACTTTATCACTAAACAGTATTGGAATAACCAAGCAGTACCTATTGACTAAAAATCTTTAGACGATTAGGGTCGACACCGTTGTGATTTAATATATGTTTCTTTTTAATGTCTACGAATGCTTAATTTATTATCTAATAGCTTTATTTATAGTATAGTAATGGTGGTGTAAGGTGTCATGGTGTCAGGCCATATGCTTGCTTGATTTAACTTAATGTGATCTATCTATGTTTTAGTTCCTTTCAGTTTTATTTTACTCAACTTTCTTTTATAAATTAGATTGTTATGGTGTATGTTTTGATGTCTGATTTTAGAAGGTAGGTTAGAGTTTGATATCTTCACGATTAGGTTATTTTTTAATAATGTATTTAGAATATCATAAACTAGTTTTTGCCCACGGCTCCCCTCCTATGGGCCATAGCATGTTAGATGTAAGCTTCGTCATTAAGAAGGCTATAAAATGCAAAAATAACTTTTCCAATATGCTCGTTAGATCCAGAGATAAACGCGTTTTAGCAAAAAAATAAATAAATGGGGAGCTGATTTTTTTGTTCGGTTATACTGCGATAACTACTGAATCGATCGTAGTAATACTCATACCATAAGATGCAGCGTGTTTCGGAGGTTTTAGTATATGATATGTTGGTGATTAATGTACTATGCAGGCGGAGCCGCAGGAAAATGCTAGTAATATTAATAAATAAAACTATAAATAAAATATTTTAGGTAGTGTATACGATAGGACGTACCTACATATTATATACTATTAAATAAAGAATTAATTTAAAGTTATGTTCATAATAGAAAGACACAAAAATAGTTTAATAAATATTTTTTGCAAAAATATAAAGTTAATTCGGCCAGCTTAAAATATGGCATTCAGGCGAATTTTCTCTCACCAAAATATGCCATTCACGTTTTCTACTTTGGTCTGCTAGAAAGAGTTTCACGACAGAAAATCCTAGTAACCATCTCATGATCTGCAATCATAGACAACAATTAGACCACATAAGTAGCCAAAAATATAAGCTATAAATATATAAAAACAACATCAAAATCCATCCATTCCAATATTTTCATTTAAAGTGTTTACATTTACCATTTGCAAAGTAGGCATAACGTCTTATTCTATCTGTCATGTACAGTAAGATATTTGCTCATTTCATGAGGAAACAGCTAAATCATCAATCTAGCTGACTCACTGTCAGTATTAACTATTACATTAAATGTAAAATAAATAGTTTTACGCTATATTGTTGCCAGTGGCAACGCGCTTGCTTGGGAAACCGAGTAAAGCGGGTTCAAATCCCGGGTCTCGCACCTCTGATATTTTTATGTGCGAATTATTTCCAATATTATTACCACTTGCCTTACGGTAAAGGAAAATATTGTGAGGAAAACTGCATGTCTGAGAGAATCTAGCAAGTTTCGAAAGTCATGTGAAGTCCGCCAACCCGCACTTGACCAGATTGGTCCACTATGGCCTAATCACTCTCGTATTGAAGGGAGGCCCGTACCCAGCAGTGGAACGTTAGAAAGAGCTGAATATTGTTGTAACTAAAATTAATAATCTATTATATATATTTTTTTTATTATCGAAAGTAATACTTTGTTATTATTTTTGTATGACATTTTCAAAGAGAGAGTCGCGTGCAACAGCGAGGTACATTTCAAGAATCCTTAGGATTAAGCATGCGTGAACTAAATCATAACTTATGTCAGTATCAACAATCAATCAGACGGCCGTGTTCCGCATATCGTTTTTGTTTAGGGGACTCCCCGTTGTGACATGATTCACATTCACACCTATGCATCTAACTTTTGCTTTTTTTTCCAATCAATTCAATGGTAATATCGATTTTTTTTATTAAAAACTACTCTTAAATAATCGATTAATATAATCATGTATTTTATCGTTTTCTCGTGATGCGTTCCCAGACAGACAAAAATTCTAAAATGTAAAACTATCGATTCGGCCTCTGTATTTATATTTTATAATAATGGCTATTTCAATAAGATTTTCCAAAAAATATTTAATGTACAGATTTGACTCAGTAAAAATTTTTGTTTTGATGAAATTTTCAGGCAAACTTCAGATTAGCTCAGCGAGTGATACTGTGAAGTTTGGTAGCGATTGGAAGTTTAAACGCGGGCGAAGCCGTAGGTACTGCTAATAAATTAAGATTAGTAACAAATCACATTCATTCGAAATGTAAATCTGTTTCGTACGAAACCATTCCCAAGCATTTAAGTAATCGAACCTCTAGTCTATAATAAAGAAGGTCTAATCACTGAGTCATAGGGATGAGAAGAGCAAGTAGATCAACAATCTAT
Source organism: Brenthis hecate (assembly GCA_951806755.1). NCBI lineage: Eukaryota > Metazoa > Arthropoda > Insecta > Lepidoptera > Nymphalidae > Brenthis > Brenthis hecate. The sequence continues at coordinate 8,885,184 of OX638260.1, forward strand.
CCATCAGTCGCTAAGCGTTGGCGCACTATCGGCGCATCACTTCGAGGAACTTCCCGCTGCGACGTAATTCACAACTCACACCTCCAAACTAACTTGCTGGGTGCTGTGTACATGATCTTGATACTTGGTACGGCAAATGGTTAATTTGTTATGTCAAAGTTTTATAAATAAAATGAATATTATATAAAAATGTTATGTTTCAAGTAAATAATAATAAAAAATAATTATGTTCGGACATCACCACACAGCACCATCTAGTTCCATGATAAGCTACGAAGCTTGTGTTATGGATACCAGATAGTTGGCACACATATTATAAATATGACGGGAGTACAAATAGTCGTGCTCATCACACAAATTAATGCCCCCAGCGGGAATCGAACCCGCGATTGTCGACACATCAAGTAGGGTCACTACAAATTGAGTCAAACATGTCGTCGCTTTAACGATGTATGTATCTTCACAATACAGTTACACAGTAGGTACTATGTCAGGTATTAGATTATTTTTTTTGTTTTCGCTCAGCAGTCATCGGAGATTGTTTAATTAATTTTCAAATAACTTACAACGTAATTTAAATTATATCGTGCATAAAGCGTTAATTAATTATTATTTGGTTGTAAAAGTGCGCATACAATAAATAAAAATAATAAAAGTGTCAGAGTTTCTTAGATCTACGCGAATATTTGATATCTTGAATAAAACTATCTTTTCGGATTATATCGCGGATTTATTTTGATTTTTGGTTCTCGACATTTCGAGTGCTTTACAACAACCATGGTCGCGGAAGAGACTAAGGTTTTAGACATCTCAAATACCTGAACGTCGGGAACCAAAAATCACAATAAATCTGCGAAAAAATTCGAAAAGATAGTTTAATTTAAAGTATCAAAGTTTCTTCGACGCACTATATCATAATATATTGATGATGCTGTAACACTCTATTGTGATCTTTTGTTAGATTATGATAACCGAGATAAGTTATTCTGCTTAATATAAATGTTTGTCCGTCTGTCGAGCTCGCCCAGTGTGGCAGGGATTTTTTAATATTTTATTACTTCTTTGTGTTTTATTATAATCTTGTTGTTTTTGGCTAAGTAGACATTATGTGATTTTGCAAACATGTAGTTGTATTCTGGTGACTTATTCTACCAAAGTAAAGCTTTAAGATACATTGGAAAAAAAATGTTTTTTTTTTTTTATTTTATATGAAATGGACGTTTGAGTAAAAATTATATGTATTTATATATTATATTTATTCTATATTTTAATCAACAAAAATCTTATTCGAGTTGGTCAGGCAGCATTTTTAACGTTATAAAATTAGATTTATTTAATAATAAAATTAAATTTGCTACCAAAATATGTCGTGAAGTTTAAAATCCACACTATTTTAGCTTAAAAAGTGAAAAAGGTCCTCCAGTTAGCTTACATGATAATTGGACGTGCCTTATGCGCCCGCGCAAGCATACACTATACACTATAGTCAATGTAACATCTTTATTAAATACGTTTGTAGAATTATTACTTGTGGTTGTTCAAATATAAATACATATTTGTTAAATTGTAATATAATGGGGTAGAGTTTTGAAATTCGGTTTAATTAAGACGTTTATTTATATGTATAATGTATATAATTTACACATATTTTAGTCAATTTTATACATATTGTATAAAACGTAATTTGAAATTGATTGATTGATTTAACAGATTGATCAATAATTAGTACTCATCAGATTAAACTAATACGATATCGATTTAAACCTTTACGCCATCATCATTTAAAACACAATAAACATTTCCAAAATGCAAATATCTCTTGGACTTTGACACAAATATTTGTAAAATCGATTTTTATTCGTTATTTAATTGATGTTTAAATTTAAAATTGCATTTTATTACCATTTGTATCGTATTATAATATAAATGTTACGATTTATCCGATTTTGTAAATAAGTGTCTTTGGGCGATCATTTATCACTTTAAATCGATTATACTAAATCACGATACGAGTGTAATATTGAATGTAGACTTTATTGTAATGGCTTAAAGTTGTTTTTTGATTGTATATTGTGTTTTAAGTGAATGCGTAGGCGCAAACTGCTATTGTTCAACAATCTTGAGCAATAGGGATGTGTGAATGACTTGATTCCTAAAGAATATAGATATACTAACAGTCGAAGTTTGTTTTCTACTTTTTATTTCTAAATTTATTTTACTTGTGGTACATGTGCGGGCTTTTGGTTGACAACATAATACAAGTGGCTGGCACGCAGTGGATGAAAACATAATAATAAACTCGGAAATCTCTAGAGCAGGCCTTCACCCTCGATTATCGAGGGGCTTTTTCTAGCTTAGAAAGCTTCTAGCTTGCAATTCTTTCTAGAATTTCTACTTAATTTAAATAAGTTTTATAATATGTAGTGTAGTTTAGTTAATAATTATTAATTTTAACATTTTGTAAATAAATTTGTTGTAAGAAATATAAGATTTTTTATTATTAATTAATTTGGTAATTTATGCAAGAAAAAGCGGGATGAAAATCAAAGGCTATTACCATAGAATATTTCATAATGTTTAGTTTAGGCGTTATTAGGTGATAAACAAAATAAAAATTATATATTCGCATTTATAATGCCTATTAGTTCGGCTAGTTTGGGTTTTATGACGCTCTAAAGTAAAACAATGATGATGGCAATGAATTTACAAGAGATATAAGATAGTGGCTAGCTTTAACAAAGTTCGAGGATAAATAAAACAAAACTATACTTTGTCTATGGTCTTAAGATAGGTATACTTATGTCCTATATTTTATTATGTGGGTGAATGTTACAATGTTAAAGATATAATACATAATGTGGAAAGTACATACTGTATATACGTACAGACATATTTATAATAATAATAAATAATACTTTCTTAGATTAAAGCGAATATTTGATACTTTAAATAAAAGTATTTTTTTCGGATTACCGTTTATTTTGAATTTTGGTGCCCGACTTTTCGAATGCTTTACAGCAATCATGGTGAACATGGCCATTTTTATATTTTTAAAATAGTAAAAATGTTTTTATTTCAAGCTATTCCAATATAAAATGTGTACTACATAATATGAGAGGTGTCAAGTCATAGTCCATCACGCTGGCAAGTGTGGGTTGACCAAGTTGAAAATCAATCGCACACACACACACACACACACACACATCAATGGGGATATCATAGTTGCGAGAGCCGCGATTTGAACTCGCTTTACTTGGATTCCCAATCGAGCATGTTACCACTAGGCTACTTTTGTTTTTCAAAAATTCATATTTTTGTTAACGGTTATATTTAGAATGAAACCTGGATAAGTGGGCTCTGGATGTATGATAATAAACCTCTATTACTTATAATTACAATGACGTCCCGACACTTTTGCATTAAAATACCTCTGTTACTAAGAATTTTCATATAGATTTTTCAGAGATGAGATATTTCCCCGCAGTAAAAAGTATCCTATATATTGACCTGGATAACCAACTATTATCATACCAAATTTCATCAAAATTTGTCCAGTGGTTTTCTCGTGATGCGTTTCCAGAGAGACCGAGATGCAGACAGACAAAAATTCAAAAAACTATAGATTCGGCCTCTGTATTATTTAATGACTATTTCAACAAGATTTTCCAAGAAATATAATTTTATTATATGTATACATAGATGTAAAAGTATTTATTATAATTGTAGTTTTTTTATCTCTGTATTTGACTGTTTATTATTTATTTTCTTTTTTCTATTTCGTAAAGAACATATTTTAATGAACATTTTTTGTTTTCATTTCAGATGAAACTTCAAAGACTCTCTTTAGAGTATTCTAGGCAAGCTTATAGGTTGAGGCGTTGAGACAGTTTTGTTACTGTGAAAATAAATCTCGTGAATAGCGTAAGAAAAAATGCCTTATACCGTGAAAGAAAATAATGAATAATATATTGTTTATTTTATTATACTACTAGCGAGTCATCCTCTCTTCGCTCGGGTTCGTCCAGACGCGTTTTAACGGTTAGTATGGAATAGATAGACTATATGATAGATACATTATATGATATATTGCCTATGGCCTTCCTCAATAAACGGGCTATTTAATGCAAAAACAATCTTTTAAATCGGATTAGTAGTTCCTGAGATTAATGAGCACATTTAAACAAACTAACAAGCTCTTCCTCTTTATAACATTAGTATCTATTGGTAGATTGACAATTAACTTATAGGTAAAATAAATTATAACAAATTTTATAATAATATGTTACAATATATAATATATCAAAGAGCTAAACATTTCTTAAAAGCCATAATACCTCTACTGGTGACAGGAGAGCTGGCACATTTTTGCCCAAAGAATCGTATTACCATTCAGCGGGGGAATACGGCTAGCATTCTTGCCACTATTCCACGCGGACATGACTTGAACAGTAATAAATACTTTTGTATAGAGAATTAAGTATATTTTTAATTTTCTTTATTGTTAATAAAACATTATAATAGATTTCAATTGATTTATTTATTGGAGAATTGAAAATTTAATTAATAAGTTAAAATTCCAAAATACCGCATTGCACATTCTCACATCCATGTCGCGATGTCATCCGATAGCGTCTACTTATTTATTGTCATTTCGACGTCATTTTACACCCATAAAATCTTCATTCCTATGAATCAACGGCAAATGGCGATTTTAAAGCATTATACGATATATATTAAAGTTTGTACTACAGTATAATATTACAAAATAAACCATTAGCGATCAATTTTGAAGATAAATCAATTTAAATACAAGTTTCACATCGTTTATTCAAATTTTCCCTATAAAATGTGGCTGTTTATGAGACTTTTATAAATTAATATGATCGTTTGGATGGTATGGTGTTGTGCGTGGGTTGTGAGTTCGAATCCGCTCGGGGCAATGTTTTTGCAAATTAACACTACCATGGTATGCCCATTGTTAAATTTCTAACACTGATAAAATTTAAATAACAGGGTAATATTCGAAAATATTTGAAAATATTATGTTTAGTTCGATATCATTTTTTTAATATTGTTAATTTTTTAAACTATCTATAATATACGTCTTCATTGATCACTGCATTTTACGACCTTGAAAGACAGTCGTTATTTTGGAAAAATGGTACCAAAACTATCTAGCGCTACCTAAAAATATATTGAAACTAAAATTTCCTGCGCTAGTTGAGATGAATGTTAATGATGAAATAAATTTCAATTGAAAATTAAGTGAAGATCGAAAAGAATTTCTAATAAATGAGAAAGTGAAGTAATGTGATAGTGCCAGTGAAAGAGGTGTGGGGAACTAGTGCTTCGACTCTGAGTTATGCCAATACTACGAGTATGTACACATTTGTACCGCGAGTGAATGTTAATTGTTAAAATAATTTTTGGTGTTTACAAAAGTTTTAAAACACCTTTTAATTCTCGATCTTTGAAACCTAGTTCGTAAAAATAATATCTTTTTTAGCTTGTTGTAGACTGTTTACTCTATACAGTATCCACCTGTAGTTTTTGTACCGGCACTACTTTAGTATATGAGATGTGGCCTTTAAAGGAGTGACATGAATTAATGAATAGCTTCATTTTGAGCTTCCATAATTTAATAATAATCACATGTATATTTGTTAATCCTTCACGAACTGACAGCTGGACGGATTTTAATGACTTTAATATTTTTATTTTCCTCGCTTCGCTCGGGTTCGTTCCTAGGTTTATTCCCCATACAAACTTTCATCCCATTTTCACCCGTTCAACGGATGATTTCCGGGATAAAAACTCCTTCCCAGGGTCTCAAACTATCTTCTTATCAAATTTCATCTAAATCGGTCCAGTAGTTTTTGAGTTTATTCGTTACAAACATACAAAAATACAAATTGTTCCTCTTTATTATATTAGTGTAGATTTGGACTTCTCATTACCTCTCCTTTTAAAGAAGATAACACAACCCAGGAACCATGTCCCATATACTCAGCAAACTTTTTAACTCTCCCCTCTCTACTTTTAACTTACTAACTTACTCTTGTAATTTGCTGAGTTCCAATTACACTTTCATCTTTACATTTACTATGTAAAACAATCTCAATTAAGAACTTACAAAATTGAAGGGATCATGTTAGAATCTTAAGTGGACTCATGTTACGTTGAAGATATAATGTAGTAAATTAGTTTAGACGTTAATACGTTTTATAGTCAAGTTAAATAACGACGTACGTGTTTCCATATAATGATTTAATTTATTTTCTAAATAAACTATTTAGAGTGAACTACGAGTGGGAATTTTAGATGGCGTAATGTTTTTAAAATATTTATTTTAAAAAGCTAAAGAGATTGTGGTTCTATTTCAATAATTTCTTTAATTAACCATTTAAGCAGGCATATTTAGGCAGTGGTAGCGCACTCGCTTGGGAAACCGAGTGAAGCGGGTTCAAATCCCAGTTCTCGCACCTCTGATATTTTCATGTGCGAATCATTTCCAACATGATTACCACTTGCCTTACGGTGAAGGAAAACATCGTGAGGAAACCTGCATGTCTGAGAGAACCTAGCAAGTTTTCGAAAGACATGTGAAGTCCGCCAACCCGCACTTGGCCAGCGTGGTGGACTATGGCCCGATCCCCCTCGTATTGAAGGGAGGCCCGTGCCCAGCAGTGGGACGTTAAAAAGGGCTGAATACAATACAACCATTTAAGAGTTAGATTAGAATTTTTCTTTTTGCAAAACTAGGTAAGTGGAGCAGAAGGTAAAAGCTGGTGCTATAAGTTGGATATAACATATTAGTAGTATAGAAGACTAGCAACTCACCCTCGTTCCGCGCGGGTTTGTACCTAATTACGTTTTAACGTTTACCTCAAAGATGAGATATTTTCCCGCAGTAAAAAGTATCCTATATGTTGACCCGGATAACCAGCTATCATCATACCAAATTTCATCAAAATCCGTGCTAAGGTCAAGGACAGACAGACAAAAATTCTAAAAACTATAGATTCGGCCTCTGTATCGATAATAATGTTTATTTCAATAAGATTTTCCAAAAAATATTTAATGTACAGATTCGGCTTGATTACAATTTTATTATATGTATAAATACTTGTACATATTATTGTTGTACACATTTATACATGGCTTATACATAATTGACTATTTTCTTTATGTTGTATTGAATACAAAATATTTTCTTTGTTAAGCCCTCTTTTAATTTGTTGTCGACGATAATGTAATATGTTCAAACTAAAAGAAACTAGAATTTGACAGCAACGAAAAACGGTGCAAAAGAAAATGGTGGAAGTTTAAAATTGTATTATAATTACATACTCAAATACAAAAAAAAAATAATTACAAAAAGAAAACTATTCACAATTGTTAACAAAGTAAGTGGATTTTTAAAAAAAAACGCAATAACATGTGGGGTTCATAAAATTCAGATTAAATAAGTTCAAACTCGGAGGTTCTATTAATTGCCATCGATGAGTTCTACATTTTGGCTTCGTTATCAAATCAACTCGATGGTACCAAATTCTTTTATTGTCAAACGGACATTTACTTTCAAATCAAAACGACAGAATAAGTTCTTTGACTCCATTAACAAGAAAATTGAATCGAATTAGAAGTAGGTTAAATAAATAAATATGTCGGGACATTAAAACAGCTATCTAGTTCCATGGTAAGCTACGACTTACGAGGTCTGTGTTATGGATACAAGATAGTTGATACACTACACATATATAACTTTAAATACTTACATATTATAAATATAAACACCCATGACTGGGTACAAACATTCGTGTTCATCACACAAAAAAACCCCAGCGGGACTCGAACCCGCGACCGCTGGCACAGCAAGTACTACAAACTGAGCCAAACGAATCAACTCCCATAATACTATGTCACAAATGGAACTAAAAATAATAAAAAAATAAATTATAACTTAAGGTGTAAATGAATATATTATCATATTCGTTAAAATCACCTGCTTTGATATCGTAAATACTTAAATTTGATTTATGTACATTGAAACACCAATGTGAGTGGTAAAGTGTCGTATCTACAAGGCAATTTGTAATGACAAAATGGGCACTATATACAATAATTATAAATCAATAATTATTTTTTTGACTGAATTGTTGTGTTTTATTTGTTTGTGTATATCTTTTTTTGTCTATCTCCATTGTTTCTTTTGCATAACTGTTATTTTCATACCTCATTGGTATAGTGGCTAGCATGTACGGCAGCAGGACTGAAGGTCCTGTATTCAAGTTCCGTGTTGGACAAATTATAGTTATTAAGTCTTTCTGTGAAGAAAGTCCCAGTAGAAGCCCGTAGATGGGTAGTTGGTATTGTTTCAACCCCGTGACTCGGTAAGCACACAAAGCCGTCGGTCCTGCATTATAATTTTTATTTTAACAAAGCCATATAAATAAGAGGTTATTTTAAAGCGAAAAAATTGAAAGTGATTATGGATTCAATGTATGCGATTAGTTCAATTATACCTAGATTACCTTATATATGAATAGAATTTACCGCTCTATATAAAAAAAATTAAACGATTTTTGATGAAACTCAATTTATGTTTTAAATATTTTTTTAACAATATTCATTTAGTATGATTCCATCGCTCATTTCAAAAAAAAAAAGAAATAATTATATAAATATCTATCTGTTTCCTGTTTTGATTAGTACTACACTGAAGTAGTAGTTACTACACTGAAGCTCGTTGTAAGTTACAAAATAAGAAACGAAAGAAAATCGGTTGACAGGGAAACAGACAGAGGAGAAAAAGGTACTACCCTGTGTCTTGTTAATTTTACTGCAAAATAAATTGAATTTAAGTAAAAGTTTTATTAGACATACCTATCCTGCAAAGAAAACATGCAGACTAATGTCGTGTAAACTTAATTTGAGTTGGGCTTCGTCTTGTGTCTCGTGAGTATGGTTTTAAAAAACTTGCTAATACATTGAAGAAGGAGCTTCATGGCGTTTTGATGTTTTACACACACAACTTTTTTTTATTTGTAAAATAATTCATACCATTTTGCCAACAATAAAGTCATAAATTATATATAGAAATAATTATAATTTGAAAAAGAAACAAATAATATTTTTTAACTATATATTCCTATGTAAACTCGTAAATATAGTTGAAGTGAGCTCAAACTCGAAAGTTTTACTAGTATTTAGCTATTAAAGAATTCATTCTCCAATTTTTGGCTCCATAATCCAGGTATGGAATAAATTACGGTGTTATCATTAAGATTTAATTTAATTTGAAGGAAAACATCATAAGAAAACCGACATGTCTCGAAGCGCCTAGCAAATCTTTTAAAAACGTTCATGCTCGCACCCCACACTAGTGTGGCATTATGTCATATTAAAAAGAGGTCTAAGCAGCAGTGGGTCTTTAAAATAGCTGAAAACATAAAATACAAAGATTCAAATGGACAAAAATTAGTTTAAAATCGACTTTCAAGATTTTGGTAAAGATAACAAGTGAAACTAATAAAAACGCGTTGAAAATAGTGTAACTGCAAACTGTTTTTAATAAATTCTATGACCTAAAAATATAAACTTTCTTTATTAATATAGGACGCATAAAAAGCACAAAATTAGCTTTCATAAAACTTTATTTGGCAATTGTACAACGATACTCTTTTTAAATATTCATGGGAGTGTAAATAAAGAATTCAATTTGACATATGGTAATTTAAATGGATTTGTAACTAGTTTTTAATGTGGCCCGTTGGTTATTTAAATAATAAATAAGAATATTAACAGATATTAATACTATTTTACATATTCTAGTATTCGTCCAATGGAAAATCGGCCATAATCAATTTATATTGATAACACTAAATCTCGTCATAACTACTAAACAAGAAAAGAGAAAATCGGTTCACAAACACAGGAGAAAAATGTACTGAACTGTTTTGTTTTTGCCTATTTATATATGGTGTTACAATATTATGTTGATAACTGCTTCGGTGGTGGCTAGCATGTACGGCTGCACATGTAGAGGTCCTGGGTTCGAGTCCCGGGTCGGGCCAAGTTTAGTTATTGAGCCTTTCTGTTTAGTAAGCATCAGTAACAGTCCGGAGTTGGGAAGTTGGCGGTGTTTACCCCCGTGCCTGGGAGAGCACGTAAAGCCGTCGGTCCTGCGCCTTAACTCTTCACTGGTCGTGTTGAGCAATCGTCCCATCGGAATATGAGAGTGACAGGAATAGAGAGTGCACTTGTGTCTGCGCGTACACTTGTGCACTATAATATTGATATTCTAGTTTTTAACAAACTGCAAAATAAAACTTATTATTATTTATAGGTATATTAGCAGAACCCACTGCTTCGCTAGGTGATCATCTTCCGCGGTAAAGGTTCGAGTCCCGGGTCGGGCCAAGTTTAGTTATTGAGTCTTTCTGTACCGTAAGTCTCAGTAACAGCCCGGAGTTGGGAAGTTGGCGGTGTTTCACCCCCGTGCCTCGGAGAGCACGTAAAGCCGTCGGTCCTGCGCCTTAACTCTCACTGGTCGTGTCGAGCAGTCGTCCCACCGGAGTATGGGAGTGACAGGAATAGAGAGTGCACTTGTGTCTGCGCGTACACTTGTGCACTATAATATCTCCTGCGCAGTTGGCTAGTCTCAATAAGATTGGCCGCCGTAGCCGGAATCGGCTAGGAGAACATATATCAACTCTCTTCTATGTACCTACTGCTTTGAAACACTCAAGGCATATTCGTTTAAGCCTCAGTTCCCTTACGTCGGATCTCAATAAGCTGATTTTGCTTACTAATGATATAAATAAATAAATATGTTGGGACATTAACACAGCACCATCTAGTTCCATGGTAAGCTACCAGGCTTGTGTTATGGGTACCAGATAATTGATATACCATACACACCCAACGCTGGAGTACAAACATTCGTGCTCATCACACAAATGAATCCCAGTCCCAGCGGGACTCAAACCAGCGACCTCTGGCATAGCAAGTCACTTAAACTGAGCCAAATGTGTCGTCAAAATATATAGACATATTAGTATAAAGCCTATGCCTTTCTATATCTATTTAAATAAAATCTATATCTAATAAGAAAAATCCAAGAATAAAATAAAAAGGTAGGAAGTTGATCTACAATCGATGTCACTAATAGAAAACTTAAAACTTATATGAGAAAATTTCATTAAATTCTCTTGTTAATGGCTACAAAGCGTGCCAGTTGAGCACAGATTATTTCGCCAATGTCACGTAGAATATATGAACATAACATTCTTTTAACGTGACGTAATTTTTATAAGCGATAGAAATATATTTTATCTAAGTCTCATAGTCTAGTATTAGGTCTTTTTCCTCGATTAGTTACTGACACGGGGAATATACTAGCTCATCATAACCAAATAGCCCGAATAGTGTACAAATATACACTCTATTCTTTTCACTCTCAACATCCAGTGGGATGATATCTTGAAACTGGTAAGAGATGAGGAGCAGAACCAACGGCTTTACGTGATCTCTGAGGCACGAGGGCGAATCATCGTCAACTACCTTAATAAAACAGCACCTCCGGGGTTTATTTCTTTAATTTACAATTATTCACTTTTTGCTGATAATTTGAACTTGACTTACAATATTTATACTTAAATTATTTAATTTATTTCGATGTTACTCCTCCAGAGATAAACAAAAAGTGTCCACCTTTTAATAATTAATTCACTCATTACATTTGTTGGTGCTAACTTCACAAGACTACTCATTTCCTGTATAGATTATAAATATAAAATCTTAGTAAAATACAATGGCTAAGGAGGTAACTTTCTTTATATTAATTTATTATTGATAAATATGTTAATTTCACAATCATGCAATACCCAACTCCAAGCTGTTACTGAGAATTTGGTGGGTCAGGGGACCCGAACCCAAGATCCCCAGATCTGCCTAAGCCACTAAACCAACGACGCAGTATATGTATAGATATTTTATAATAATAACTATATCGAATAAAAATTAAGAAATTACAGGTGTCACTAGCGTTTGAATAGAAATAGCGTCATTCCCATACAACGTTATATTCGTCGCAGTATGGGGCCGACAATTTAGCCTACCGTACAACACTATGATAGCAGGAAACAATAAAATTCATTTAAGTTTTTCTCTCGGTAGCAATTGAATTAATTTTCAATATATTGATTTGGTGAAGCGTCTTCTTTGGGTGCAGTCATAAGACTAAAGTGTTTACTTTAGTCACCATACATTGGTACCTATACAAATATATTTATGACGATGAATTTATTAACGACAATCATTTCCCACGACTCCGTTCACGTATTTTGTTTTTGGATAACTGTTTCAATCAAAAAACGTAGCGTGATCTTAGATAACTTATATAGGTATCTTACATAGCATATACCTATATCTTTCTCCAGAATAATAATGAAATGCAAAAAAAAAAATTTTTCAAATCATTCCAGACAGTTCCAGAGATTAGCTTGTTCAAACAAACAAACCCCTTAGTTTTATTATATTAGTATAGATAAACGATAGAGTATATTAAATGCTCAACAGTTGGTTTACAATTAATTGTACTTTTCACCATCGTAAAGTACGGAAATGATCAAAAACGAATCAAGTGCCTAAAATCAAAGGTTTCACTACTAAAAGTTCCACCTCTTTGCCTCATAATTAAAACAGTCTGATGGGACCATATTACTGCATTTTAGACGGGATTTCACATACAAAGTTTTAAACCGGTACGTCAATGGGAAATAGGTATAAATTAACTTTTTAAATTTGATTACGGAATTATTTAAAAGTTATGCTATCAAAAGTGTGTCAATAAAATGGAAATGTCTGTGTGATCATCGGTATAATGTCAATATGTCTTTCTCTTTATTGAAATAATACTATGTTTAAACGCATGATCTGATTCAGAAGAATCTCATTTAACCCTTTTTGACGTCCCACTGCTGGGCATGGGCCTCCTTCACATTGTAGATTACGAGAGGAATAAGGCCATAATCCATCACGCTGGCCAAGTGCAGGGCGGACTTTACTGTCTTCCGAAAACTTTTTAGGTTCTCTTAGACATGCAGGTTTCCTCATGATATTTTACTTCACCGTAAGACAAGTGGTAATAATGTTGGAAATGATTCGCACATGAAAATATCAGAGATGAGATCTGAGATTTGAACCCAATTCACTTGGTCTTACCAGCAAGCGTGTTACTAAATGAAATAAAATTCGCAATATCGTTGTAGTATTGTTTTTCTCTCAGTCTGCTTCTACTAGATTTACTATTGCATGAAACGATTATTATACAAGTCATGTTTAAAAATATATATTTTTTTTAATTCAACAAATTATATCCTGTATTTAATTTAAGTGAAATAAAAGGCTTTTTTTATTTATTATTTATCTAAAGTCAGTAAAAATAAATATGTCGGAAGTCTGCGTAAACCTAGATTTTTCTATTGACTAAAAAGATTTTTTATTAGTTTTATTAGTATTATAGTATTCATCGCACTAACATCCCGCTGTTTGACTTCTTAATGTCTTTGTTACCGATTTATTGAATTTAATTTACTAGTTTTAGTATAAAATAATAAATTTATGATTATTAACATTAATAATGTGTCGGGTTCAAAGGATTTTGATTTTTCAAATATTCTTTGATGTTACGTAGTTTAGGACCGTTACCCGAAATAGATTTTTAAAAATATACAGGAAAGTGGGAAGTGTATGTTCTCTATCCTGTTACAAGCTTTTATTTAACTTATTTCGTTTGTATGACTTCCGGTTTAAAGTTTTTAACCCTTTTTAGATTCCATTTCTAAGGATATAATAAAAACATTTTGGTGATTTTGAAGTCGGTTTTCAAAAGTGATCATTAACTCAGTACTATATTTATAAGGATGAAGTCATCTAATAATATAATAAGGCTTTATATCAACTTTTCTGACATCACAAGCAAGTGGACACGTAATTTTTAACTCCTCAATATTACTCCTGGTATAATTTAAAGGAAGCAATAAACACCATAAGCTATACATAGCTTAGCTAATTCTTAGAACAAAATTCTATACCATTGTTACATACTTGAATACAATATAAAATTAAACAATAACGTCGATTTTTAATTTAACAATTTACTTGCGATGTACACAGGATGCCTAACGATTGGTTCTTTAGAAAATTTCAGCTGAACGCCTTATTGTGAAGGCGGTAAAGTCTAAAATGCTTGTTTTCTTAGAACTTGTATAAACAATGGTTGGTTTTTTGTAGGTGTTTTCTATTGAAGTGGAGGGGATATGACTGAGTTGTAAAGTTCTTATCTGAAAGTGACGCCAAACATTGAGTGTTGTTCACAAAGTGAAATATCTAGGTATGCATAATATATATATATATATATATATATATATATATATATATATATATATATATATATATATATATATATAGTTTATACAATTTTTCTCTCTCTGCCTGTCTGAGAACGCACCATAAGAAAACCACTGGACAGATTTTGATGAAATTTGGTGTGATGATAGCTGGTTATCCGGGTCAACATATAGGATACTTTTTACTGCGGGAAAATATCTTATTTCTGACAAATCTATACTCACCGTTAAAACGTATCTAGGGACAAACCCGAGAGCAACGAGGGCGAGTCGCTAGTATCCATATATTATGCATGTATAAGTAGACAAAGTCAAACAGTTCAGTACCTTTTTCTTCTCAGTTTGTGAACCAATTTTTTATTTTGTTTAGTAGCTATTGACGAGCTTAATTTATTATCAATAAAAAAATTGAAAACAGCTTGTTTTTAAAATGGTTATGGTCGAATTTCAACTGGTAATAATTTAGTTTAATTAAAATACTATCATATTGGTCAAACCACGAGTTAAACCTAAGGTACTATAATTTCACGCTAGCTATTTCTCTTGCAAATTCCCTCCCCACAAGTATATATTTTTTTCATAAGAAATGGGCTCACTCTTGACCTTCATCTTAGCTCGAAGGCACAGATAAAGTCTACGATCTAGCGAGTTTGCCCAGGAGAAGCCTGTTAACACGCACCTTTCATTTTCCCTTCAATTAAGCACAATAAATTCTGCATGATAGTTTCGATGACAGACAATTACTTATATGGACCGTGCAAATTTTTACCTTTGAATGGTATTTAACGATCGTCTTCGGTGAACATCTGTCTGGCGCTGACTGCTGTCCCATAGAAATAATTGATCGTGTTGATATGAAACCTACTCGTGACTATGCTATTTGATTAATGATTAAAATTGATAACTTATCACTTGATTGTTTCAGCTTGTATCTATATATCTAACTAACGACGATACGTTTGGCTCAGTTTGTAGTGATGCTACTTGCTGTGACAGTGGTCGCAGGTTCGAGTCCCGCTGGGCATTCATTTGTGTGATGAGCACGAATGTTTGTATTCCAGTCATGGATGTTTATATTTATATTTATAATATGTATGTATTTAAAGTTATATATGTGTAGTGTATCAACTATCTGGTATCCATAACACAAGCCTCGTAGCTTACCATGGAACTAGATGGTGTTGTGTGTTAATGTCCCAACATAAAAAAAAATAACCAAACCCTCGCTTTGCTTGCGTGCTTAAGTGTTTTCTGAGTTAAGTATTCTAACACTAGGCTAGAATAAAGACTATAACGGCTAGGAAATTTGGTTGGGTACATAGATAGACCTGGAGTAATACATACATACTGTTAGGGATGTAGGGACGCATCCGAGCAAAACGGGGGTCAGTCATTGGTATTATGTACTTGTATCTACAGGTAGTGTCACTTTTCGAACTAAGTCCAATGGTTTGCTCGTGATCCGTTCTCAGACAGACAGATAGACAGACAGACAGACAGACATATAAATAGACAGACAGACAGACAGATAGACAAAAATTCTATAAATTATATATTCGGCCTCTGTATCGATAATAATGACTATTTCAATAAGATTTACCAAAAAACATTAAATGTAGGTATAGATTCGACTCAGAGTTTTATTATATGTATAGTTAAATTATTATTTTCAGAGAGAGAGTTTCATGTACCTACTGAGAGAAAAATGAATTATTATGTCCTTACAATAGGTAGGTACTGTAGATTAATACCGCGAAATCAAACATTAGTACTGTTGCATGCAAAATTTATAAATCACTAGCGACTCACCCTCGCTCCGCTCGGGTTCGTCCCTGGGGTGGGGTCTGGGAGGACCACCCTTGTCCTTATCAATTAGGGGTATGGAAAATAGATAGTAGCCGATTCTCAGACCTACTGAATACGCATATAAAATTTGGTAAAAACCGGTAAAGCCGTTTCGGAGGAGTACGGTAACTAACATTGTGACATGGAAATTTTATATATAAGGTTCAGGCAATTCGATATGATTTTAAAAGGGAATACATAATGATATTTTAAAATTATTCTAAAAACTTCAAAAATTTTCAAAAAGTTTTCGTTACGGCTCTTCTGTATATCTAGCCCTATCCATATTATGCAATTTTTATAATTTAATTTTCTGCGGCCATCAAAATTATCCATCTTAATATTTAAATACTAGCGACTTACCCTCGCTTCAGTCGAGTTCGTCCCTAGGACTATACAACTTCCCTATTTGAATAGGATATTATTCAATTTTTCATTGGTTTTAATATTTTTTCGTAGGACCCTATTTTTTTTCTAAAATAAAAGTAGCCTAAGTTACTGCTTATTACATCAGCTATCTGCCAGTGAAAGCCTCGTCAAAATCGGTCCAGCCATTTCAGAGATTAGCCGGAACAAACAGACAGGCAGACAGACAAAAATTGTAAAAAAATGTTTTGGTATAAGTACCGTGTATACAACCATATGCATTTAGTAAAAAGCTGTTTTTTTGACATTACAAACAGACACTTCAATTTTATTTATTTGTATAGATTATTATTATATGTATGTATATGTGTCTTTTTTAATTTTTGTGCATTCTATATACTAATATTATATTTGTAAGGTTTATTTATGTAACAGTATTTTTTTTCTCTTTCATTTATCTTCTGGCACATAATGGACCTACTTACGCTACATATTTTTCACATCCATGGTTTGACTGGAAGACACTCTCTTAGAGATAAGTCCACCTTTGTCTTTGTCCATTAATATGCAATGTCTATATTATGTTTCATAGGTGCAATAAAGAATATACTAAGAATCCAATTACATTTTCTTCAGCAGATTTGGAGAGAGTATAGTGACATATTGAAAGATAGTGTGTCTATTAAAGCAGGAAACTGTAAAAAGCATTTTTAATAAAACTATATTTTTTTTCGTTTTTTTTTCGGGGATTTATTTTTATTTTTGGTTCCCAACGTTTCGAAAGCTTTACAGCAATCATAGTCACGGGACCATGATTAAAGTTTTATTTAAAAATGTCCAATATTCGAGTAAATCTAAGATTTTTTTTTAGAAAAGCCATTGATATAAATTTATAATTGTACTTCATTTAAGTAAAATTCTGTGTTATTTATAATACCTATACCAGGAATAGATATACGAAATATATTATATAGACCACGAAACTCTCCAAATAAAAACTTAATAAAAAAAACTATAATAAACATTTTAATGTTATAGATATTGACACATGATCTATCATGAAATGTAAAAAATTGATTAGAGAACATATGTAATTTTCTTTTATCTATTGAGCAGGTATTCTTCGTAGATTAATTTTATAATGTTCTGTTATGTCATTTTGTTTCAGTTATTTTTTTTATTTTTTTTGTTAAGTTTAATATGTAATTTTTTTAGTAACTGTCATCTTCACCGCTCAATATGATTCACGTATCATTGGAAACTTTATTGGTCTATGTACCATTTATGTAAGCTATTATATAATATACATTTGCAAACACTTTATTTCAACAATAAAAAAAATCCAGATTGACGAATTTCTTTTAATAAATATTTAATGTTCTTAGACATAATTATGATGTTTTCCTTTGCCGTAACAAGTAATAATGAAAATCTCAGAGGTACAAGACTTGGGCTAAGTTCCGCCTTACATAACCTACTGTGTATTAGTTAATATTGCATGTATTAAATAATATCTCTCTCTCTAAAAAAATTTCGGTATTTTGTCAAATATTTGCGTAAATCTAAAAAAAATATTATGTGAACCAGTACAGTCTCTCCGGTGACCATGATTGCTGTAAAGCATTCGAAACGTCGGGAACCAAAAATCTAAATAAATCCGCGAATAAATCCGAAAAGATAGTTTTATTTAAATGGTCAACAATTCGCAAAAATTTAAGAAAGAATATAACATGTTTATAATTATAATATTAGCATCTAAAATAGACAGTAAAAAGTTTTTATTTGCTCAACTAAACGTATAAATTAAAAAAAAAAAAACTCTTGTACAAATTTGTGGAATCCATTCTGTAAACTTCCACACGTCAACCACACATGGAGTAACTCAGCTACAAAGTCCTATAAAAGTGATGTCTTGTTCAACTCCAAACCAAATAAACACGACCCCCAACAGTTTTATATTATATGTATGTTTTGTTGTAAAATTCATAGTAACCTGTCAATATATCACAATGAACACTTATCTTAACATTTGTCTATTCGCCTCACGTACTTCAATTTAGTAGCGAGCGATAAACTCTTGCGCATCGCATGCCAATGACAAGGCTTGTGATCCATATGAAAAATTATAATATATAGCTATGTTTAGATTTTCATACTTATTTTGTTATGTTTTTGTTAAGTCAATCGCATTCGATTCGTATAATAGAAGTGAATTATTTATTTAAAATTTCCGCACATTAGGCGTTAAAATATATGAAGTGTAAGTGTGGTCGGTGTATGAGAGCCCGCACACGAGGCGACCACGAAATCCTGGCTGCGGCAGCCATTACAAACGTGCCTCAATGCACGCCAGGCGAAAGCAAGTGTGAGAAATTGCTGCCGTGGCTGTCGCCAGTCTCTACGCACTTGGTGGCGCAGCCAGACCTTTATTCACTCGACGTAAGGTTTGCAAGGTAAGCACTTGGCAACCATGAGAGTAACAAACATACACATACAAGATTTCACATTTATAATAATAATATTAGTTATTTATAATATTAATAGATTATGAAAATTTTAAATAAAAGTTTCCACGACGTGTGTTACAGGACTTAATAGCAATTCAAAGGATAACAAAGTCTGTGAGGCGCAATTAAATGCTACTATATTTCGTGGAAGACAATTCGGGTATTAGTTAGTACATTTTGAATAATTTCATTCCTATTACGCCTACTGCGACTACAAAAACTAGAAACTGTCAATGTTATTATTTTTCGTTTCAGGATATAAATCTATTATATCCTACACAGCGGAAACCGGACAGCGCAGTGAACTGAAACACCTACGCGAAGAAAAGCTCGGCCACAAAAGATCGCTCCCGGAAATCTTCCAGGATACCGGCAACCTGTTAGACTACTGGGACGCTCTGGGGTGGAAAGAAAGGAAACACAACTAGCAAAAGCTCACGTACAACAGGCAACGCTGCCTAAGTACGGAAAAAGCCGTGCCTGAAGAAGAAAAAGAAGTATATCCTATATTAGTTGACACTACAGACATTGTCCTATCCAATATTTATGTTGATGATGTATGCAATAAAAGATTTTTTTAGTTTTTTTTAAATTTCCCAATTTTCTTTTTTCCAATTTTTTCTTCTTAAAAATTTTATTTGGAGTATCGCGACCACTTGAAAGTTTCACGTGATGCGCTTAACAAGGAAAAAATTATTTTTATTTTTATTAAAATATTTTTAATTTATATTAAACAATATAAAGTCAACGTTCAAAGTTACACAAGCCACCATTTAATTGTTTAGAAAGAAATAGATTGACAAAAATTATACTTGGATCGATGAGGAAAGGTCTAATATTACCTTTGTTATATAGCTTTTATATTGAGCTAAAGATTATTACCCTAACAAGATTAAAATTAAAAATATGAAAAAATATACAATACAATACTACATATTGTACTACATACAATATGTATGTATGTACAATATGTAGTATGTACAATATGTAGTTCAACTGTATTCAAAAAAATTGCTCAACAGCTTATTGAAAGATAGATTGATAGATTGGTACATTTTAACGGTTAATATGGACGAAATATAATAAATATAATATACGTTAATATGTTATTATCCCAACGTTTCGAATGCTTTACAGCAGTAATGGTCACAGGAGGGACTGCCCGTGCGGTTCTAAGTCCGTCGGGAACCAAAAATCAAAATAAATCCGTGAAATAATCCGAAAAGATAGTTTCATTTAACAAGATTTCTTTAAATCGGATTAGTAGTTCCTGAAATTAGCACCTTCAAACAAAAGTATAAGTATGTTATAGGTACCCTCTTTTCTAACTAAAGTTAATATGTTAAAGGAGCCAAAGCTCAACGAGTGCACTATAGCTTCAATAAAGCATGCAATGAATATAAAGCTTCTATGATATTGAAGTCGTTTACATTTCTATGGAAACTCCTGTTATGGCAATCGTTTGAAATGAAATTATTTGGAAATTGGAAATTTTTTGGAAACTAGTGTTGTAAATTGTAACGTGTTTCTTTTAAACGAGAGAAACATTTAAAACTAGCGACTCACCTTCACGTTCGTTTTAACGTTTATTATAGATTTCCAGTGCCTGATTCAACCTTAGCACCGCCCCTGGGCATAGTAAAAAATGTCGCCCTATTACCGATCTATTTTATTATTAATTTTTTGGAAAATGCTAAAAATTAATTTATAAATGATATCAATTTTTCTAAAAATGTACTTACTAGTTAGCTTTTTTTTTACTTTTCAATTTTTGGAAAATAAAAAAATGCGTTTTCGATAACGCGAAGAATTTTTTTTCACGCCCTCCAAATTTTACTGCCCTGGGCACTAGCCCCGAGTGCCCATAGTGTAAATCCAGCGCTGTAGATTTCTCAGAGATGAGTTATTTTTCCGCAGTAAAAAGTATCCTATTTTTTAATTTTAATTTAATTTAATCATTTATTTCAGGCAATATTTACAATAAGATCTTAAATATATAAACTGAGGCCCATAACATATATACCTTAAAAGTTAAATCGGTCCAGTAGTATGTATTTGAGTTTTATCGTTACAAACATACAAAAACACAAATCTTTCCTATTTATAATTATGTAGATTTTTGATAAAAAGAAACACTGTCTTCAAAGTCACTTTACAAGTTATACTAATATAAAACTTTTAATGTTTGGTTTCTTTACCAATAAAATCTATACTAATATTATAAACAGGTACAGTTTGTGAGTTTGTGACGTTGTAGGCGGTAATCTCTGGATTCACTGAACCGATTTAGATGAAATTAGTAAGAAGATAGTTTGAGAGATAAAACTTTTACAAAATATAACCATAAAGTACCTACATAAACTAAAAAAAAATACTTAAATGTCCTTTATTTGTCATAGATTAGTTTTTTTAATTTAATTTGGTAAATTAGTAAATATTGCATAATACTTATTTGAACGGTCCAGTCCATCCCAGCTTTTGCACCTCAGATATTTTCATGTGCGAATCATTTCCAACATGCTTACGGTGAAGGAAAAATATGAGAAAGCCTACATGTCTGAGAGAACCTAGCAAGGTTTCGAAAGACATGTGAAGTCCACCAACCCGCACTTGGCCAGCGTGGACTATGGCATGATCCCCCTCGTATTGAAGGAAGGCCCAGCAGTGGGACTTGTAAAATCCCACTGCTGGGCCTTCCTTCAATACGATAGTATAATATTAGGTACATAGTATAATATTTAAAAATTACATTCTCACACAATAAAATCTAATTGATAAGATTTTCCTTATCATCTAAGTACCTACAATTCAGTATGTACTCATATTTCTACCAAATAAAGAATTATAGCATTTTTATACACTAATAAAAACTGTTATAGCATTTTTACTGAAACAATGAGTAGAAAAGTGTCAATAAACCTATTTTATATGACATTTATCTAAACAAGCATCGCGATGAAGACAAAAGCTACTGGGTCAAAAGTCAATCTCATTTTACAAAGAATTACACCGACGTACTCTTATCTTATTCTGTATATATGTATAGCACTATAACTCCTAAACTTAGAAAAAATGAATGCCAAAATCCTCTTTATGTTTTAGGAAAAAGCATCTAATTTTGCTTGATAAATTAATTTTGTTTAACGTAACATATAAGGCTTGTTTTAAACTATTAGCGTCTCAAATGTACATTTTTATCAGACAATTGTCAATTCACAAGGGAAAATATCTAAACACGTACTAAAATTGTGGTTTTTGTGGAAAATGCCTTATAACTGGTACCGTTTAAGATTTGAGCCGAAAGTTTCTTAGTAATCGGTAATGATGACGATTTACCGTACGTTTTAAGAAAGTCTAGATGATTTTTTTTAATGGGCTTTTAACCAACTTTAAAAAAGATTATCTTTTTTATATTTTTAGTACATATTTATATTTTAAGTTAGCTACTGTATGTTTCTTTATCACCGGCTACAAGGAGGATATAGTTACTGGGATTGTGTTTGTTTAGCGATATTTCACTTTTTTTATTGTTATATAGTTGTTATAAACAGTACCTAGGTATAACTATATAACTACATAAAGGTATAACTATATAAGAAATAGTGTAACGAAACTATATAATGAGCTTTGAGACGTTTATAACCTTAGTCTTCCCCGTAACTATGCTGTAAAGCATTCGAAAAGTCGGGAACCAAAAATCAAAATAAATGCGTGATAGAATCCGAAAAGATTCGAATAAATCCAAAAAAGTGATAGGTATATATTGTTTTTATTTAGTTATAACAAAAAATATGCTTTTACAGCACACACATTACGCGTCCGAGATTATGAGATTATTCCATACAGACAAACGCTTGACTTACTTTCATATATATATATATATATATATATATATATATATATATATAAAAATATATATATATATATATATATATATATATATATATATATATATATATATATATATATATATATATATATACGTATAACACAAAAACCCATACGCACTAATTATTATCGACTACCACGTGAACAAACAAATGTACTAACACGTACAAACTAACAATACCTTCATATTACATATATAAAAACTTAATAAGTATAACTAAACATCTCACCGAAACCAATTCTGCGTGCCCAATATCTATTTTAAACAACAAAAGCTTACAAATATCAATTTCAAGCCATTCACACTTCGTAACTGACCGGGACAATGCTGTGGAATAACTGAAGTCACTTGAGTATATTGTTAAAGGATGAAAAGGTTTGCCGGTGGGCAAAAACTGTGTGCATCTGCTATTTTGTAGTTGATTCGCTATATGAGAGTGCGTCTTGATGCTATTTTGCGTTTAGTATCTGGGCCCTGAATTTGGGGGGCCCTAGGCTAACACTTGGTGGGGGCCTAATCTAATTGTCATGTGTCTTTATAAATAACTAGCAGAACCCGCGGTTTCGCTCGCGCTACAACTACGAAAAATCTTTAAAAAGGTAGTTTCATACAAACTTTCATCCCCTATTTCACCCTCTTATAGGATAAATTTCGAGAAATGATAAAATACGTATTTATTAAATTTTATTGAAGAGCATTAATGCCAAGTTTCAAGTAATTCTGATCATAAATATTTTTTTGGATTGCATTATAACGTGTTTTCCTGTGGGATATAGATAATCTCCCGTGGTAAAAAGTAGCCTATGTCACTCTACAGCCCTCCAACTCTCCACACAAAAACTCACGCAAATGCGTCACATTGTTTCGACGTGAAAGAAATACAAACAAACGAACACACTTTCACATTTATAATTTTAGTATGGATGATAGATGGTTCTAGACAAAATTACGAGTAAAATAGCGCTAATAGTTTAGTTAATAGTTTGGTTTCTATATGATCTCAGGGTTATTAGGTGAACCCATATCTTTAATTTTACGCGCCCTGGGATGCAGCCCCAAAATGATTGCAGATCCATACTTATTTAATTTCATACATATATAGGATTTTCCATCAATTATATTATAAAGAAATTATTTGCTCGAAGTTAACTTTCTCGCATAGTTTTTGACATATTAATAAGTTTTTTTATTTATTATATATTCTACTAAATTCTTTATTTACATGTAATTTAAAATATGTAAATCTAGATTTTTTTAAGATATAGATCCAAAAAAAGTTTTAAATTAGACCTTAAAAAACTCTTTTTTACCACAGTTATGCATATTTAATAAAAAAACCAACACATCTTATAATTATTATATATTACTGAAAATTAACAATCAGTGCAATTAAGTAATTAAAAATCAAATCATATGAAGGACGCAGCAGAATTTAGAAAACGTATATTAAATATAAAGTGGTTCAATTGAGCGTGAACGTATAATGTGATGTGTTTCCAATGAGCTTGTTACCTTTCCAGATTTGAAGCAAAAAAAAGCCACAAACGTATTCTAATTTTTTTTGAGGGATCACTTACTTGTGTAATTGGGTACACTTCAAAATGCATATATATTTTAAATATGCTACTAAAAGTCGTCTATAAAGATGCTGAGGCTTATATTCTAAGATCCCGATCTACGTGGTAGACCCCTCACTCTTTTTCGAAGCCAAATATATTTTAAAGCAATAAAACATATTAACAAACACGACCCAGAGAGGTTGTTACCAAAAATTAGCTCCAGAGAGGTCCACCGCATAGATTGGGATCTCTTCTATTATGAGATATTCATTTGAATTAATCGTATCTTATATTATAACTAGCATTGCCCGCGGCTCCGCCCGCGTTCTAATGACCAAAAACCAAATTCTTAGGTTTTACATATTAGTATACTCTTACAATGCAGTTTTTGTATTTTTCTCAGAAATGAGATATTTTCCCGCGGTAAAAATATCCTATATGTTGACCCGGATAACCATACCGAATTTCATCAAAATCCCTCCAGTGGTTTTTCTGTGATGCGGTAACAGACAGACAGACAGACAGACAGACAGATAGACAGACAGACAGACAAAAATTCTGAAAACTATAGATTCGGCCTCGGTATAAATAATAATGTTTATTTAAATAAGATTTTCCAAAAAATATTTAATGTACAGATTCGACTTAGCTAGAATTATATTATATGTATAGATATTAAATGTGCAATGCTTGTATAAAGTACATATATGAATTTATTTTCTGTATTTCGAAAACGGCTCTAGGGTTTTGGGTTTAATTATGTAATTAAATAAGGTTTCGCTTTTTAAGTTTATCTATATACAATATACATAGCTGTCTTTATACAAATTAATGAAAACACAGTAGGTACATAATCTATACAGATAAATAAAATTCAAGTGTCCGTAATGTCAAAATAAGAGCTTTTTACTAAATGCATATGAAAGTTTAAACGGTACTACCGTAAATAAGAAAAAATATATTTTAAATTTTTGTCTGTCTGTTTGTTCCGGTTAATCCGAAACGGCTAAACCGATTTTAAAAGGACTTTCACTGGCAAATAGTTGATGTTAAAATGAGTAACTTAGGTTTTTTTTAAAAAGAATCAGGGTTTTTTTACAATGGTTACAAGCAAATTAAAATTACAAAACCCAAGAAATTGTGAATAAACCACGTACCTACGGACGCACCCGAGGGATGCAAGGATAAGTCGCTAGTTACAAATATATTTTGATAAAATTATCCCGTTACGAACAACAAAGAGTATCAATGAAAGTGTCACACCGCAACAATACACGTATATTTAAACAAATATTTGTCTTCAATCACACCGTGACGAACTGATTTAAAGTCATTTGACGGCATTTATGAATTCTTTTTGTGGACACCGTTTTTTTAGCGTAACTAAAGATTTGGGTTTCTTTAAATTCAACAGATGTGTCGCCGAACTAATTTTCTGTAATTATAAATGAGCTTAGTTAAGAGAAACAAAAAAAATCTACATAATCTATACTAATATTATAAAGAGGTAAAGTTTGTGAGTTTGTGAGGTTGTAGGGGATAATCTCTGGATGTACTGAACCGATTTAGATGAAATTTGGTAAGGAGATAGTTTGAGACCCTGAAAAGGACATAGGATACTTTTAATCCCGGAAATCATCCCTTAATCAAGCTAGGGACGAAGCCTAGTGAAGCGAGAGTGAGTCGCTAGTTTACTTTTATGCCACATTTACGCGAATATTTGAGATTCTTATTATTATTTAGATTTTAGACTGACTGTTTCTCCAACGACCACGTTTCCTGTAAAGCATTTGAAACGTTGGGAATAAAAAAATCTATATGAAACCATGTTAAATCTTAAAAAAAAGATGTATTTATTTAATTACGTCATATTCATAACGTAATTATGCTGCATTTACTATTTCATCTAGATTTCTGCCAGATATCTATGTCAAGTAAAAGATAGCCACAATTTTTAGTAACGTCCCTATTGCTGTTTCAGGAAACATTCTTTCAGAAAGCGACACGGCTTTGGCTCCTGTTTATATTATAACTATAACTTTAGAACGAAAAAACTACGGAACTGAATGCTTAGTATACAGAGACCCTATGACTTGAAGTCACACCTCTAAGCTACTGTTAGACACCCAGGGACGCATCCGAGCAAACTGAGGCGAGTATATTTTGTTTATTTAAAAAAAAAACAACCATAAAAAAGTACATTTCCTTATGTAATAACAATTTATAATAATAATAACACTTTATTTCTCAAAAAGTTTTATACTTGTGATTTTTTTTAAATCTCACTTTAGTTTTATACATAATTTATGTGTGTATATAATAAAATTCTAAGTCGAATATATAAATAAAATATTTTTTGGAAAATCTTATTGAAATAATCATTATTATCGATACAGAGGTCGAATCTATAGTTTTCAGAATTTTTGCCTATCTGTCTGTATGTCTGGTAACGCATCACGAGAAAACCACTGGACAGATTTTGATGAAATTTAGTATGATTATAGCCTGTTATCCGGGTCAGCACGTAGGAAATTGTTACAGCGGGAAAATATCTCATCTCTGAGAAATCTATACTAAACCTTATAATGTAGGGACGAACCCGAGCAGAGCGATGGTGAGCCGCTATAAATAATTAAATCTTTAAAATAAAGTCGTTAGGTAATTTATATAATTTATTATTATAAGTCAAAATGACTTACTGCTTATAAACTATAAAAACAAAATCCTAGAAAAAAAAAGAAACATCTGCAATTTTTTTAACCTGTGACACATATTTAGGCGATCTCTTAACTTTGTCACCCGTCGTTGCACGTTATTTATGACAGCCAGGTGCCGAACAGACAGCGTGACTAACAAATTTGTATTATATACTTTTTGTATAGCCTTTTAATTATGCGTGAAATTCGACAATAATAGAAGAATGGAACGCATCGTTTGACAATGATATTTTTTTTAATAATAAAGTAGTTAAAAGTTTAATTGTTCGAAATAGTTTATATTACTATTATAATATATTTTACATAATACTTTATTAAATTTACGTAAATATTTGACATTTTAAATAAAACTAAGAATCTTTTCGGATGTTTAAAATTAAAATTAACAAATATTTCAAGATATCTACTTCGACACTTTGAGCTTTTTAAATCATTTTAATTCGACGGGTAAAAGGCTATTTGGTTTAAGCGACATTTTCTTAACTTTACAGCAGAAGCAATTTAATGATTTTTTTTTTCAAAAAAGCTTCTTGGCTTTAAAGCGGGCCAATTAAGCACAGATTACTTCGCAAATATGGCAGGATGGAGAAGACACGAAGGATTGGTCGATAATTATAATTAAAAAGTTAATATAAACTTATCAATTAGTGGATTACGCTTAACGTCAGACCAACGAACTTTCTAGAGTAACCGATCTAGCTAAAACAAGTCATTCTACAATAGACTTTTTTTTTAAATCGGTTAGAAAACGTGTGGCTGGTAATAAAGTAAAATACAAAAATAATAAGCTATTCAAGCGATCTTATGGGCACGATTTCATTTGAATGTGACATTTGTATGAAAATTAGAATAAATTAGATGTTTGGATAGGATGGGCCCATGCTGTTTTATGTTGTACCATTGTATGGTAGCAACGGCTACCTTACTTGGACCGAATGAGGCATAGACTTTCGACTAAATTATAGTAAAATCTAATTTTAACTGACTTCCAAACAGAAGGAGGTTTTGTATTTGCCAGTATTTTTTTTAGTTTATGTTTTCAAAGACCCATTTTAAGTGGTGAAATTATTGCTGCGAAGGAAGTCCTTGGTTCTATGCTCACGTTGAATCTTTGTATTGGATCTGGTTGATTTTTATGTCAATCACGTTAGCATTTCATAAAAAGTAAAATTGACAGAAAGTAGAATTTATTTTAAAAAGTTTAAAAGTTATAATCCCGATGAGTTCTCGCAGTTCTTCTGTCTTGAGTTATTTATTCCGAAGCCTTGATAAAGGTGTTTATAAACACACAAACCATTATAATTTTTCAAAAACTCTACCAGTTTATTAAATACGTAATATTATTTAAATATTAATTGTACGTTTGTCTTGTCCTCCTATAGGCATAAACGGCTCTACACGAATAGGTTATGGATTATCATTAATTGTAATAACAAACAAACATATAACCTTATAAACAAGGCAATGTTTGATGTCGCAAGTCTGCGCTGCTCCATCAAAATTTTTAAACTAAATAAGAAATTTAATAACGTCGTCTCATAATATTATTTATGAGTAATTTTGCCATGTCGTAAGCAATTCGTTCTATTCATCAATACATACATTCAAAACCATATAAGTGTAGCAGGTGTTCTGACTTCCGTAACTAATGAAAATATTACCTACTAGATTTAACATTATATCTACAACTTTTTCTAGTTTTGTGGGAGTTATTTTTTTATGCAATTTTGATACCATTTGAACCCCATATATAGTTTCTCTATAAAATCCAGCAGAATAAGTACTAAAAATTGTAACTAAGCCAAATCTGTACATTAAATATTTTTTGGAAAATCTTATTAAAATAAACATTATTATCGATACAGAGGCTGAATCTATAGTTTTTAGAATGTTTGTCTGTCTATCTGTCTGTTACCGCATCACAGAAAAACCAGTGGAGTGATTTTGATGAAATTTGGTATGGTGATAGCTGGTTATCCGGGTCAACATATAAGATATTTTTACCGCGGAAAAATATCTCATTTCTGAGAAAAAATACTAAAACTGCAATGTAAGAGTATACTAATATGTAAAACCTAAGAATTTGGTGTTTGGTCATCTATGCGCGGGCGGAGCCGCGGGCAATGCTTGTAGGTATATTATAAACTAGCCGCTCACCCTTGCTTCGCTTGGGTCCATCCATAGGTACGTTTTAACGGTTCTTATGGTATATATAGACTATATAGGTATAATATATACATAGGCACAAAATAAACAGTTTTGTAGTTTTCGATTTTCCACCTGCATTTTTGGATTTTTCCTATTTTTTATACTTAAACCACCCCCGACGCACCCCCAACAAAACAAAAATACAATTATTCGAAAATAAAGTTTTTTAATTTTAGCGAGACTAACGAACGGGAATTGATTTTTATATATAGATAAAATAAAATTACCTCCCTACTTATCTTGAATAATTATAAATAGATGCTTCAAGCAAGAATCGAATCCACAGCATCCCTCACAAGGAGATGACCGCCAGATCTAAAGTTCACATCTTCATTAAATTTATTCCTCATTCAATATATATTTTATACCAAACAATTACATACACCTGCAATAAATCACTTACGCCGTCCTTACCATATAACACCCAAATCTGACATGATCTCGGGACTAAAGCCACGTACACACTGTGATATCAGGTTACTTCATTTAAATAACGTATTTTGATGTCTTTATTCTAAAAGGTACCTTTGATAGCTATCTTTGGATAGCTTTTGAGGAAAATTGAGCTTTAATTTTCATGAAATACGTTATACTTTTGGGGTTTTTGAAGTAATAATGTGTAATAAAGATACATATGTAAAGCAGATATGGTTGTAATTCAATTTGTTTGACTAGAGAACGCCTACGGATTTGTTCGTGACTACTGTGTAATGTCACTAAAGTGGAAGTTATAAAATATGATACACGGTTGTGTGGTACTTCTTTTACGGGTCCTGTCTAATATCTGGATGGTCGGGAGTACAATTTATTTCATGGAAATAACATAAAACTATAAGAATATGATACAATAATGCCTGTATGTATTCTGCCCTTTTTAATGTCCCACTCAGCAGTGGCACAGGCCTCCCTTTAATGTGAGGGGATCAGGGCATAGTCCACCACGCTGACCAAGTGCGGGTTGTTTCTCTCAGACATACACGTTTCCTCATGATGTTTTACTTTACCGTAAGACAAGTGGTAATCATGTTTCAAATGGATTCCATAAGAAAATATCCGAAATGCGGGAAAAACTATCTTAAAACTAAAAAAAACGATCTGTTGCTCTATTACCGCATCTAAATATGATAAACTTACAAACATACGATCTATGTAAGCACAATAAATTATTTATTATATATGAACTATATATAACCTATTTTACTTCCAGGTCACTTTATTAATATAACAAACTAGCACTGCCTGCAGCTCCGCCCGCGTTCAGATGACCAAAACGCAAATTCTTAGGTTTTACATATTAGTATACTCTTACAATGCAGTCTTTTTATTTTTTCTCAGAAATGACATATTTTCCCGCGGTAAAAAGTATCCTATATGTTGACCCGGATAACCAGCAATCATCATACCAAATGTCATCAAAATCCCTCCAGTGGTTTTTCTGTGATGCGGTAACAGACAGACAGACAAAAATTCTAAAAACTATAGATTCGGTCTCTGTATCGATAATAATATCTATTTCAATAGGATTTTCCAAAAAATATTTAATGTACAGATTCGCCTTAGTTACAATTTTATTGTATATATAGATTATAAGCAAAAAATATTGACATATTTCCTGTATAAAATATGACACGCTTTAATATATGAAAAAAAACCTTTTTAACAGCAAGGTACTTTACAGCTACAGCTAGGATGGCGAGGCACTGTGGACGCTCTCTGTCCTGATCCATGCTTTGTTGGACATTTAGACGGGAAATAGGACCTTAATGAATAGTGAATGACCTAAGTATACCTATTTAAATGGTTCAATTACCGATTGAGATAGGATTTAAAAAAAAATACAGTTGCTCTTATTTTTAATAAAAACAAAATAATATTTCACAAAATAATTATATACTGGTAACTAATAACTTAGAAGGAAATGCAAATGAAAAACAAACCACTACACTACGAAACCCCATTGTTTTAATAATTTATTTGTTAAAACTGACAAAATAAATATAACAACTTTATGTTTTACATATTTTTATATCAACTTATATGTACTGAATGAGTAAGAAAAATCCAATAATGCGCAGGCGCAGGAGCATTTAATATAATAAACATATTTATTACCTGCATTCCTTTCACACGTACAAAATGGATGTATGCTCATCTGTAACGTGATATCTAACGAATATAAATACCGGTGTCCGTTGACCCTAAGAAATGGGAGAGGCAAATTCGATAATTTTAGTTTTGTAATAGCTTAAATAATATGGATTGTTTTTTTTACCTATTTTGAATTCAAATATATATCTTCTCTTTCGAGAAAATATAAGTTACAACGTAGAGATAATGCAACTATTAATAAACCACTAATGTAAAAACAAGTAATAAACCACTAATGTAAAACGTTAGCACATGGGCTCATTTGATTCTTTGCATGAATCCTGCAATATAATATACGTATAGCGAAAGAATGTAATGTATATAATAAAAATGAAATGCCGTTTGTTGGCAAGAGCACTTCACTTGAAATCTAATGAATAGATTTTTTTAAATGTTATCCAAATTGGGTTGTTAAGAAAAAATATTAGCAAATTTGGAAAAGTTGCCAGAAAATTAAGGAGAAAAAGAAAATGCAAAAAAATAACAAAAAAATAATAACAGCGTTAGCCATTTATAGATTCATAGACTAAACTCTAACGCATTTCTTAAATTTGATAATGTTCAAAATTAAAAAATCCTTCAACATTACCAATCGCACGCAATCAAATACGTGTATTCTTCAAAATATCCAACGAAGTCTTGAATTAGATAGGTACATACATACAATCAAAAAGACGATACATTTGGCTCAGTTTGTAGTGACCCTACTTGGTGCCAGCGATCGCGAATTGGAGTCCCTCTGGGGGCATTCATTTGTGTGATGAGGACGAATATTTGTACTCCAGTCATGGGTGTTCACATTTATAATATGTAAGTATTTAAAGTTATATATGTGTAGTGTATCAACTATCTGATATCCACAACACAAGCTTCGTAGCTTACCATGGAACTAGACGATGCTGTGTGTTAATGTCCCATTATATTTATTTAAAAATAGCCATTTCCAAAAAACCCTTTGCAAATAAGCCGTGTTTAAAAAAAACACCTTCAACGCTATTTAATTCTATTCATGTTTATTTTCTACCAGTATTATGATTTAAGGTTAAACAATGGAACCACTAAGCACCTATTATCTATCAGTTTAAACATTTTAAACTAAATTACAAATAAAACAATTCAAACCATTTGCGGCCAACTACAGGCCATTAAAAGGTAATATTTTAAAGCCCAAAACCATAAATTAAGAGGCCATCGGGCATTATATTGTTAATAATTAGCGGAATGTCTGTTTGGGATCCGTTTGAGGATTTGGGTAGTTTGGACAGCACAGGGATGGATTTGGAATTTTTAAATATGTATTATTAATTATTTAAAAATAAATCGTTTATATTTAGTTTAACAAGGACGTACAAACAATCTTAAAATAAATAGTTTCATCTCAAGATGCAGGTTTCTTTTTAATTTAATTAAAGGATTTTTTTGAGGGTTAGAATTCATGTAAATTTAGTTCTCCATATAAGTACGAGTGCAATAAAAAAGTATTTTAATCAGTGAAGATACAGCTTGACATACCTTATACCAACATATTATTTAATAATGCAATGAATTGATAACTAAAAAAAACAATGTGATAGTAAATTAAGGCGTCCTGATTCGTTAAAATTGAATTTAACAAAAGACAAAGTACAAAAACAAAATTTCAATCTAAATTAGATCAATGAAAACAGTGACGTAAAGAAAAACAGAACGATCACTGTTATGTTTTTTAACCTAGACAATTAGAATAAAATATTTCTTTTTAATATATGTAAAATAAGTATAGTACGTCCCATCCAAATCCCATAGCACTCCTGCCCACAGGGGGCCTAGCGCCACTCCGGCCGTACATAATAACACCCTGCGCAGATGCAGGATTGATTGACTTTGTACTATAATAGACTCGATGGCCCCTTGCAAATAAAACCTATTTAACTCATTGGTTGTTATTGATATCTTTTAAACTATCAAAATTTGA
The DNA here is from genome assembly GCA_951806755.1 of Brenthis hecate. Classification (NCBI taxonomy): domain Eukaryota; kingdom Metazoa; phylum Arthropoda; class Insecta; order Lepidoptera; family Nymphalidae; genus Brenthis; species Brenthis hecate. Next base: position 8,918,791 of record OX638260.1, read on the forward strand.
ATTTTTTATCTATTATTAGTATTTAGTTTGTATGTTTGTTACTCATTTAAGCTACAACGGATTTAGGTGTTTAGTACATAGATAGAATAAAGTTGGGGTGATATAGAGTATCTGACAGAGACCAGAGTTATCGACATAGCCCAAAGAATTAGCAAGTTGAAGTGGCAGTGGGCTGGTCACATATGTCGCAGAATCGATGACCGATGGAGTAGACGGGTTCTAGAATGGAGACCACGGCACGGCAAACGTAGTGTAGGACGCCCTCCAGCTAGGTGGAGCGACGACATACGTAAACTGGCTGGCAGCGGTTGGATGCGTAGAGCTGAAGATCGAGCTCAGTAGCGTGCCATAGGAGAGGCCTATGTCCAGCAGTGGACGAAAGCAGGCTGAATATGATGATGATGATATAGAGTACCTAGCGAGTAGGGACACATAAGCAAAGCGAGCGTAAGTCACTAGTTTTAAAATATAATACGGCTTTATCTTATAGCTAACTAGTGTTTGCTCGTGATTCTGCTTGCATCGTAGGTATGTTGATAAAAGTAACCTATACATTAATGTAGAAATTAAGCTATCATTATTCCAAACATTCAAATCCATTAGCTTGTGTGAGAAGTAACAAACATACGTTTAGTCAAACTTTAATTTTTAATATTAGGGTAACTTATGTAATAGATAGGTATTATTTTGAAACAATTTAAGAGCTTTCTCATTAATAGATCAATTTTCTGTTAATAAACTTGTATCGATTTTAGAAAGAATACCTAACTAAAAATATATGCGAATCATTTAATGATTCTTTAAAATCTATGAATTTTGACATAAATCTATAGGTAGGTACTCGTACATAAAATAAAATTGTAACTAAGCGGAATCTGTACATTAAATATTTTTTGGAAAATCTTATTTAAATAGACTTTATTATCAATACAGAGCCTGAATCTATAGTTTTTAGAATTTTTGTCTGTCTGTCTGTTACCGCGTCACGGAAAAAGCACTGGAGGGATTTTGACGAAATTTGGTATGATGATAGCTGGTTATTTGCCATTCGGGTCAACATATAGGATACTTTTTACTGCGGGAAAATATCTCATCTCCAAGAAATCTATACTAACCGTTAAAACGTAAATAGGAACGAACCCGAGCGGACCGAGGGTGAGTCGCTAGTCGTAACTAAGAGTAAAATTAGATATCTATCAGAAGAACAAATCTCAAAACACGTTAAGTTCATACCACTTAATACAAAATCAAAAGTAATTGTCTAACACCCCCTAGCGATTAAGCTAATTTATTAGATAAGCCATTAGTTTTAACAAGCCCTTCTCATAGGGTCTGAGGTTTATTTAACGACGGACAATTTATATTATTACTATGGGAATTCAAATAACTACTTATGTAATAGCAGAATACAATTTTTAGGTAATATTTCTTTAAAACAGAGATATTTAGTGTTTCCCAGCGATAGCTAAATTGACTTATGTTATATTTGTCTAACTACCGATATCTAAATCAAATTAATCTATAGGTACATATAATAAAATTGTAACTAAGCCGAATCTGTACATTAAATATTTTTTGGAAAATCTTATTGAAATAGACTTTATTATCAATACAGAGCCTGAATCTATAGTTTTTAGAATTTTTGTCTGTTTGTCTGTCTGTGACCGCATTACGGAAAACCACTGGAGAGATTTTGATGAAATTTGGTATGATGATAGCTGGTTATCCGGGTTAACATATAGGATACTTTTTACTGCAGGAAAATATCTTACGTCTGAGAAATCTATACCTACTAGAAGTTTAAACGTAACTAGGGACGAATACGAGCGGAGCGAGGGTGAGTCGAATAATTATAATTATGCATATATTATAAAACAATGAAATCATTTGAATTACCTGACCTAGGTATTTTTTAATCTAATCTATACTTAATATTATAAAGAGGTAAAGTTTGTGAATTGTGAGTTTGTGACGTTGTAGGGGGTAATCTCTGGATCTACTGAACCGATTTAGATGAAATTTGGTAAGAAGATAGTTTGAGACCCTGGGAAGGACATAGGATTTATCCTGGAAATCATCCCTGAAAGGGGTGAAAATGGGGATGAAAGTTTGTATGAGGAGTCGATAATATAATTAGATAACTATTTATAAACTTATTTTTCTAATGAGGTATTACAATAGAAGTCCGAACAGAGAATAAATAAGCCAATATCACTATCCGGGCAATTAAACTATGAACAAAAATTAATCATCATCCGCTACACCGTTTCTTTATGAAAGAATGAGTAACAAACAGACACTTTCACGTCAACAATATATAGTATAGAAGACACTAAATACAAGAGGACAGTTTCGGGCAACAATTATTTATCAATATAGATATATATATATCAAGACTATATTAATTACTTCATTGGATTCCAACAAAAAGAAACCACTGAATCGAAAAGTTGTTCAAATACAATAATAAAATTCACAGGATAATAAAAGTTACATATGCCAAAATAAAATCGGTCAAGTGCGAATTGTATTCGAAGGGTTCCGTACCATTATATATGTACTTTTTATTAATATGATAATAATAATTTGATTTTATTAATATCACTTTACTCTATGTATGTAGTATATTAACTTCGATGATCGATTATGAACGTTATAAAAATGATTATTTATTTATTTTTATTATTTGTTGTTATAGCGGCAATAGAAATATATACTCTGTAAAAATTTCAACGCTCTACCTATTACGGTTCATGAGATACAGCCGTCTGACGGACGGACGGACGGACGAACAGCGGAGGCATAGTAATAGGGTTCCGTTGGCCCCCCTCGGGTAACTGAACCCTAAAAAACTGTCTACAAGTCTCACAAGATCTTGAGCAACGACAAATTTATATTTCCAACACAAATTAAATAAAAAAAAATCAATAGCTGTCATGTATTCAATTCATTCAAAATTAGACGTTTTGAAACGTCAATGTGATATAGACATCGAGTCAACAATGGGTAGCCATTATATTCTATTTAGTTCCAAATAAGCGTTTAATAATTCCCCTTAGCTTATTAACAATACAATAAAATAAATAAAAGCCACTTTACACCTTCTTGGAAGTTGGCAGTTGCGCTTTCGACAAAAAAAAGAAAAAAACTTTCATCTCCCTCTATTGTATAGCGTTCTCTCGCTTTATGTTTTGGCGCCATAAATAACTTTTTAATTCACTTTCAAGTTTAAGGTCGTGTAGAGAAGGTCCAAAATTAATTCATAATTTAATTTTAACAAACAAAATGAAGTGGAAAGCGATATAGTCAATGTGTCAATCCCTTTTCACGCTAATATAAAATTAATTTTTCTGTTTAGTATTGTATAATTTTGTGGGATTTTGAATCTTATGGTGTTATTATAGAATGTTTGCCTAAATTGATTTTGATGGGAGATTTCGCGGAAGTCGTTTAAGTCGAGGACGTATTTTACGGTTTACACATGACTTGTTTTTAATCGACTCTACAATAGTTCGAACAGTTTGTTTTAGATGTATATCGAATTTTGATAGATTTAGACAATTCTAGCATTTATTAGTAACGTGATAAAACTTATTCTTGTATATTAGATAAGATCGCATCGCTAACTAATTCAGATCTTTTGCAGATGCATTTCAATTAGAAACCTTGTGTGGCCATAAATTGTGTTACATTAGGTTTAGCCATCGAATGTTATGAGTCAGTTGAACTATATAGGAGGTTTATTACAGGTTGAAGGCCTGTCAAATGTAACATATATAGTAGCTTCTTTATTACCAGAAGGATTTGTTCAGGTAGTTTTAATTATAGAAACATACATTTTTGCCCGCGGTTTCGCTCATATAATTCATTTATATCTAACAACAGCTGATAAAGTAACTCAACGGCCATCTTTTCAACGGATGACCTGAATATTTTTTTATCTATCTGAAATAGTATTAGCCTAAAGTACTCGATAGTTTCCTATTACCGAATGAACTTTTAGAATCGGTTCAGTAATTTCAGAGATTAAGATATAAATACAAACTTACAAACTTTACCTCATTACCTTGATGTCGATAGCCTCGATGTAGATCTTCCTCAATAAATCTATACATATGATATAATTTTAACTGAGTCGAATCTGTACTTCCACATCACGAGAAAACCACTGGACAGATTTGGATGAAATTTGGTGTGATGATAGCTGGTTCTCACCATGGTCACTATACTTACGTTTTAACGTTTAGTATAGATTTCTTAGATATGAGATATTTTCCAGCAGTAAAAAGTATCCTATATGTTGACTCGGATAACTAGCTATCATCATACCTGGCGTTGTTTTCTCTCGCATCACGTTACTAGTTCGTGATGCGTTCCCAGACAGACAGACACAAAAATTCTAAAAACTATAGATTCGGCCTCTGTATCGATAATAATTACTATTTCAATAAGATTTTCCAAAAAATATGTAATAGAAATTCGACTTAGAATTTTATTATAGGTATATATGTATATTGTATACATTATTATATAACATTATTCTATGTATGTCTATACTATTCCTGAGTCAGACTAAACCATAGAGACGTGAAAAGGAGAAAAGGAGTCTCCTTCTCCTTACTTGCTATACAAACATTAGTGATGTAATAGCTATATGAACAAAATAAGGCCAGTGCAACTTGCATCAACATTCATAAGGCATAGCACATATTAGTTATGTTAACCGCGCGGTGTCGCGTCGCATACGCACTACCTTGTTGACCACACGAGTCGTTCCTATGAAACGTGTAGACCATTCTTTTAAAATTTTATATTTTATAGCGTAATTCTTTTGATAGCGTAATAAAATTGTTAAAAATGTTAAATGTCCGGTTCATTTGGGTGGTGTGTTTGATGGATGTTTATAACATTTTTATGTATGTATGTATGTACTAGCGACTCACCCTCGCTCCACTCGGGTTCGTCCCTAGTTACGTTTTAACGTTTAGTAAGGATTTCTCAGAGATCAGAGATAAAAAGTATCATATAAGTTGACCTGTATAACCAGCTATCATCATACCTCATCAAAATCTCTCCAGTGGTTTTTCCGTGATGTGGTAACAGACAGACAAACAGATAGATAAACAAAAATTCTAAAAACTATAGATTCTGCCTCTGTATCGATAATAATGTCTATTTCGAAAAATGATTTTCTAAAAAATATTTAATGTACAGTAAAGATTCGGCTTACAATTTTATTATATCTAGTATAGATGACATAGTCAAATTCTGTCAAGTAAAGTTAGGTTAGGTTTTAAAAGTTATTTCAAAACCTATTGATCTATATTCTATATATTATATGTAAATGTAGGTTACTTCTCTTACGATATCTGAATAATTTCCGCGCTTATTAATTTATTTTAATAATTGTTATCATCACAAATATCTAAAAAAAGAGCTATATCCAAATTATATGTTGAATAGAAATAGTTTTAATCTATGAGAATATAACTTGAAGTACTAAAAATGTTAGACAGATTTGGGTGTTTTATTGTAATAATATAAAATTTATGAATATTACATGTATACAGAAGGCACCCAGCTATCAATCTGAGCGAAGCAAGGGTACGTCGCAAGTCATAAATAAAACCAACAATGTGTACAAAACCTTAACGGAATTAAACATTCTCGTCGTGTTATAATGTAATATTTTAATGGAGTCACCGATGATTCGGTTTCCTGTGACCAGGGTGGCGTATGCATCGTGAATCTAAGATAAACACTTAAAATGCAACTAATGTGTAAACTCGGTCGTACGATAGATCGATGGACCGATCGACGACTTTATCGGCGATGAACGAGGAATGCTAATGGAAAAGCTTTGTGATGGAAAACTTTGGTTTGTTAGATTTTTGAGTTGGAGTTTAATTGATTGTTATTAATAATGCATAATTAGTATTAATAAAAGTATAGTCGAAGTATAAGTATACTTCGACTGAATCGGTGGTCTAGTGGCTAGCATGTACGGCCGCACATCAGGAGGTCATTGTTTCAAATCCCGGGGCGGGCCAAGTTCAGTTATTGAGTATTTCTGTCAAGAAATTCTCAGTAACAGTCCGGAGTTGGGAAGTTGGTGGTGTTTCACCCCTGGAGCTAGGAGAACACGTAAAGCCGTCGGTTCTGTGCCTTAACTCTCACCGATCGTGTCTAAGTATCGTCCCATCGGACTTTGATAGTACTCGTAAAAGGACAAGAATGTGCACGTTGTGTCGTGTTGGCCGAAATCGGCCAGGAGGATTTTACATTATTATTACTTACTAGCGACTCACCCTTCGCTCGAGTACGTTCCTATATATATTTTTTTTGAGCGGAACCCTAATTCTCTATATTATCTAAATAAAAGTAGCCTAAGTTACTCCCTATAACATCAACAACCTGCCAGTGAAAGTCCCGTCAAAAACGGCCCAGCCGTTTCGGAGATTAGCTGGAACAAAGAGACAGAGACAGACAAAAATTTAAGAATTGTGTTTTTCTCATAAATACCATGTATAATTCCATATGCATTTAGTAAAAAGCTGTTATTTTGACATTACAAACAGAAACTTCCATTTTATTTATCTGTATAGATATCTTATATCTCACCCATGGCGGCAAATTTAATTGAGATGTGCCATATTGGTGCCCTGAAAATATTATAGTGTCCAAGACTGAGCAAATACAGCGCAAAGTGCATATCCCTTTACTCTCAAAATCGGATAGAACGATTAGATAGAATGATGCGTCCCTCGCGACTTGATACAAAAACATCGTAATTTTTCATTATTTAAATCGACATTTAAAAAATTGAAAACGTCGAGAATAAAAACCAAAATAACCCGCGAAAAAATCCAAAAAGATAGTTTTATTTAAAAAATTTCCCCCTTCCTCTATTGGCAAGCGATCAACGCCTACTTTTAGCAAAGTTTATAGCTAATAGTAGCCTATGTTATAGTCTATATGTACTATATTCAATTTCATCCAAATCGGTCAAGCCCTTTCAGTGCGAGGGAGCAACAAACTTAAAAACTTTCGCTTTTAAATGTGTCATTATGTATCTACATATATACGTTCTTGCATATATTATTGAAAGAATCTGAGCCAATCTCATTAATATACATTCTCACGAAGGTCTATGGAAAACACAATGTTGGGGTTTTCCGCAAAAGATCGTTTTATTTACAGTGTTTTTCACACGTATCTAACTGTAGTTACAACGTTGTCAGCATTAAAATTGAATTGAAAGTTTAACTTTTAAATTGGTACATTGCAAAAGTTTCTTTACCAAAATTTATTCAAAAAGAATAAATTTAGTAGCTTTACAGATTTTTAGTCTGCCTAATTATTTTGCACTTATTATTATTAAGTTTTCGTTCATTTAGTTTAATACCTCATATATAAAGCATGTACGTATTGCCATTTTTTAACGTCCAACTGTTGGGCGGAGGCCTCACTATAGGTACTGGTAAAGTACGGGTTGGCGGACTTCAGATGTCTTTTAAAAAGTATTTAACGTTTCTCAGATATACAGGTTTCCTCACCTTGATTTTCTTTAACATAAGGCAAGTAATAAATGTAGAAAACGATGAAAGTGATTCAATAACATCAAAGACGCAAGACAGGCTGCGAACCTGCTTCACTTGATTTTTGTAGCAAGCGCATTTCCACTGAGTTACCTACCTAACATTAAATTATATTTATCAAGTTTCGTTTAGTGTTTTTCTTCATTTAGCGTTTATTTACAAGGATGGGATATTTTTTGCTACTAGAGATGACTTACCTTTATACTGTAATTTGAAATTTTCAGAGAGTACCAAATAAAAATATGACATTATCTTTCTATCAGTCAAGAAAGAAGGCATTGTCTTAAGACAATGATTCTTTTATAAGTTTGCCATGTAGATTAAGTAAAAAGTATCCTAAATATTGATCCTATTAACCAGCTATAATTTATAATTTTACCAAATTTTATCAAAATCTGTCCAGTGGTTTTCTCGTGATGCGTTCCCAGACAGACAGACAAAAATTTTAAAAACTATAGATTCGGCCTCTATATCGATAATAATGACTATTTTAATTAGATTTTCCAAAAAATATTTAATGTACAGATTTGACTTAGAATTAATGATATGAAATAGAATTATTATATGTACCTATAGATAAATAAAGTCTTTAAAAAGAAACAAAAAGAATGCAAACTCTAGTACATATATTTAAATAAAATTAAAATTTAGCCAATAACTTGTTTATACGACCTATACAATAAATATCACAGCGCATGTTACCACAAATTAATAACATCGTAGTATATCTTATGAGGAATGCATCAGGAATACGGATAGAGACGGCTATTAGGCATTTAGGGAACGAACGTGGTACGTTTCAAATTATAAACTGAAGCGGAGATTGGATATTACAGTAGCTTAAGTTTGAAATTGAAAGATGTATGTAGAGAACATAACGTTTAGCATTGGAATAGCAAATATATGGCAACAGATAAATAAAATTGAAGTGTCTGTTTGTAATGTTAATAAACAGCGTTTTACTAAATGCATATGAAATATATTATACGGTAGGTACTTATAAGAAAAAAAACAACTTTCAAAATTTTTGTTTGTCGATCTGTTTGTTCCGGCTATTCTCCAAAACGGCTGAACTGATTTTAACGGGACTTTCATTGGTTGATAGCTGATGTTATAAGGAGTAACTTAGGCTACTTATATTTTAGAAATACAAAACAAATAGCAAATCGTAGCTTTCGTGCCTATTTGTTCGTGCCTATTGTTCAAACTAATAGGTACTTGATGTACTTTACAGAATACAATTTTTTTCCTCTATTTTAAAAACCCTTTATTTCTAAAATTTATATACAAACCTAAAAAGGTAAAATACATATTTTTGTTTTTTAAAGTAAAGTGTATATTTAATACCAAAAGAAGTTATATTTAGAAATTAATAATTATATATTAAAAACTCTTTAGGTAAATTGTTTATTTGGACAAATAAGCACTGAGACGACTAAGTATAAAAGGTATACCTGTACGTTTGTATATACATATTAGTATTTATGATTTTCTTAAAAAGCTTATTGTTCGTAAATATTCATTTATCATTATATTACTTTGAAGAAAGGTTAGAGAAAATGCTTAATTACTTATAGACGGAGGTATATGGATTTAGACAAGATGGTATTATTTTAAAGAGCGATATCGATTAAATAATAATAATCAAAATATTATTAATAATAATAAAAAATGTGCATTAAAAACTTATTAATTAAATACTATTAAAAATAATAATACAAATATTAATACAATTATTACAAAAAATAATACAAATATTGTTTAGTTTGCATGTGAAAAAATGTACATATAAAGGTATGAACATTGTAAAAATTTGCATGTAAAAAAAATGGGTAATAATAAAAGGCTTATTTATTTATTTTATTTTTATTGATTACCGCTAATAGAAACCAAAAAATAATGGAAATGACGTAGTCTCTAAATGTTGCATAACTTGTCAGAATGTGGTATTATTGATAGTTTAGTTTTCTATTTTACTAGCCATATTGTAGAATTCAGCTTATCTAATACGCCAGGTAGAAATAAAAATATAGAAATACATATATGCATTTTTAATTTAAATTTCTAAAAATATTACTAAGCATCAAGATTTTATAAAATTTATATCTATTTTAGTAGATAACTTCTATACATAGTATAAAACAAAGTCGCTCCCGCTGTTTGTACGCTTAGATCTTTTAAACTACGCAACGGATTTTAATGTAATTTTCAGCAATAGATAGAGAGGTTCAAGAGAAAGGTTTATATGTCTAATACATGCATATTATATTATACTAACCGTTAAAACCTAGGGATGAACCGGAGCGAAACGAGGGTGAGCCGCTAGTTATAAAATAAAAATGTGTCGAATTATGAGTAAGATTGATTGACTCGAATGCGGGTTAGTTATAATGTAGTGGGTGTATTGAAAATACTATAATACGACATTTAATATAACTATTGAGCTTCTCTTCTCGATAGAAATGTCTTTCGAGTCGGTAACAGCTTCCTCGCGTACCAATTTTTCAAATTAAATTGACGATTCAAAAGCGCTAAAAGTCTAGATTATAAATTATCCTCAATCATGAACCATACATTTATTTCACTAAGCAGGAATCGAACTGGAAATGTATCTTATTATTATTTTTTTAAATATAAGATATACATAATTTATGATACTAAAGTACAGTGCACGTACAAAACCCAATGAAATAAATCGTACTAGATACAATAAGAAATAATTATACTAATTCTAATAAGAACAGGTATCGCTTCTATTACTATGGTCCTTAACCCTTTAAAATTCTAAAACCGCATATCTCTCACATAATGTCACATCAGTAACTCACAGTGCGCGTGCGCAGCATAGCCCTACACTCCCATAGACCCATACACCATAAATTAACACTCTCTTATCCGTGATTTGACTAAACAAAGATACAATAAATAAATGATAATTGATGAGTTCTTCATTTGTAGGAAAATTTACTGTAATTTGGAAAACTTAGGTATTTCCTTTGGTGGAGTACCGTTTTACCTAGATTTTGATGAATATTTTAGTCCTTTTCCCTCTTCTCACTGCCTCGGTTGTGTAGTGGCTAGCATGTACGGCTGCACACCCGGAGGTTCTGGGTTCGAGTCCCGGGTCGGGCCATGTTTAGTTATGGAGTCTTTCTGTATAGTAAGCCTCAGTAACAGCCCGGAGTTGAGAAGTTGGCGGTGTTTCACCCCCGTGCCTCGGAAAGCACGTAAAGCAGACGGTCCCGCGCCTTAACTCTCATCGTGTCGAGTAGTCGTCCCATCGGAGTATGAGAGTGACAGGAATAGAGAGTGCACTTGTGTCTGCGCGTACACTTGTGCACTATAATATCTCCTGCGCAGTTGGCTAGTCTCAATGAGATTGGCCGCCGTGGCCGGAATCGGTCAGGAGAACATCATTATTCCTTTTCCTTTATTTTTGAGTAGACACTTAGACAGTGTAAATATTATTATTTAATTATTACACTAATCGCACTACTGTTAGGAATGCGAATGTGTGAACGCGAATGTATGTTTGTTAATCTTTCACGCTAAAACGACTGAACAGATTTAGATGAACTTTGGCATATAGGTAGACTATGACTTGGAGTAAAACTTAGGCTACTGCTTACTAAAGATGAACTCAAATGAGACCAGTGTAAGTAGTATTATAAATACGTAAAAGCTTGCCATTGGGTAAGTGCGCTTGAAACTTTTTCACGCTGGAATTTTTCTGTGGTTTTGAGTGTTTGAAAAGAAAATAACTTATATCCTAGATATGTGTATAAGTTTTTTAATTGAATTGGCTCGATGGTCTAATGGCTAGCATGTACGGCTGCTGGCTTCGAGTCCCGGGTTGGGCGAAGTTTAATTATTGAGTTTTCCTGTTAAGATATTTTCATTAACATCTCGGAGTTTGGAAAGCTTGCGGTGTTGCACCCCGTGCTTCGGAGAGCATGTAAAGCCGTCTCCGCCTTAAATTTAATATTTTTATGCATTTATAAATAATAGAAATATATACAAGCAAAACCGTAGAAAAGAATCTATACATCTAATATATAAATATGTATCTCGTGTCACGGTGTTTGTGGTCGCGTACTCCTCCGAAACGGCTCGACCGATTTTAATGATTTTTTTAATATATTTGGTAGGTATGAGAATAGGACGTGAAGTATTTTTCACCCTCCTACCCCCACTCCACATTTGTTAATCGCGATTTTAATATTTTTGTTTGAACAATATCCAAACAATTTAATATTATATATAACACTAGCGACTCACCCTCGCTTCGCGCGGGTTCGTCCCTAGTTGGCCTCCCAATACAAACTTTCATCCCCATTCTCACCTCCTTAAGAGATGATTTCCGGAATAACAAGTATTCTATGTCCTTCCCAGGGTCTTAAACTATCTTCTTACCAAATTACATCTAAATCAGTGCAGTAGATCCAGAGATTACCCCCTACAACGTCACAAACTCATAAACTCACAATACACAAACTCACAAACTGTACCTCTTTATAATATTAGTATATAGACATAAGGACGAACCCGAGCGAAGCCAGGGTGAGTCGCTAGTATAACATAAAGCAAAAGAGTTTTTTTTTGTAGATTGAACGCGGGTGAAGCCGCGGGTTCTGCTAGTAATTTAATAACATAGTATAGAAGTAAATATGACAGGTACTCTGTGCACCATATCGCCATCTCGCTCACACGTCATTATATTATTACCCACGTTGCAGCCGGGCTGTGATTAGCGAGTGATTAAGGATCATTCAATATAATCATGTAATTATTTATTTATGTTTTAGAAGCGAGTGTGTTTTGTACGTAGAGTGGAGGAAAGTATGGGATTATTTCTAAGTTTTAAAGTCTTGATATTGTTAGTTACTGTAATATTCTGTATATATTTTAATCAATTTTTTTTATCAAAAATCAGTTCCTGATAAGATAATAACACCGCCAGGTAAATTTCTAAGAAAAATAATTAAATTTCTAAGAAATATATTGTTAATTGTAACGCCGGCGTGTCCGCGGTCGTGGAGGGATTAATGATAATTTCTACTTGTGATAATTTAAAAACATTTTCTCGTACATAATTTATGTTTAATACTGTCATGGATTTACGCAATTATTTGGTATTTTAAATAAAACATATTTTAAAAATAAATAAATAAAAAATAAATTATCTAAAAATTTTGTACACACTATGAGAGTGAGTGAACGGCACGCAGTACGATATCTGCTCACGATCGCTAATGAAATGACGGTGATCGTTCTCTAGCCATGTCGATACACACAGCTGAACTAACTCGAGTTGATTTATTAGAAACTAGAAGGGACGTTTAAACTCATGTTGCTTAATGTCTTGGTTGTAGGTAAGTTTTAAAGACAAATGAGGAAAATCTGTATATTACTAAAATAATTCACTTCAAATATTTGATAAGAAACGCTTAGTAAAAATCCAACATCCCTTGGTCTACATTGCGTTTTAAGTCTTTGTATTGAGCCCTTTTCACCGTCTTACTGCTGGGTGTGGGCCTCCCACATTACGAAGGGGATCAGGCCATAGTCCACCAGGCTATATAGATAGTCCACCACGCTGGAAAAGCGCAGGTTGGCGGGCACATGTCTTTCGAAAACTTGCTAGGTTCTCTCAGATATGCAGGTTTCCTCGCGATGTTTTCCTTCACCGTAAATTAAGTGGTAATCAGCTGGAAATAATTCGCATATGATAATATTAGAAGTGCAAGACCCGGGATTTGAACCCGCTTCAGTTCGTTTCCCAACGTTAAAAAGGGCTGTATACATACAAACTACACATACAGAAAATTTAGTCTCATCCAATTCGATATTGTATGAATATAAGAAGCGTGACGCATTACCTAACCGACACACACTCTCAATCACTTCATCATTAACTTTTATTAAAATTATAGCAAAACCGGCGGCTTTGCCTGCGCTAAAACTACAGAAGAGCTCTATAAAAGTAGGTTTCATACAAACTTTCATCCCTGTTTTACCCTCTTATGGGATAAATTTCGAAAAATGCTAAAACACGTATTTATTTAATTGTATTGAAGAGCATGAAAACAAAGTTTCAAATATTTCTTATAATAATTATTTTTTGGTTGTATTATTACGTGTTTTCCCGTGGGAATGAGATTATATCCCACGTTAAAAAGTAGCCTATATCACATTCCAACCCTCCAACAATCTCCACACAAAAAATCCCGTCAATCTGTCACTCTGTTTCGAAGTGAAAGGAAGACAAACAAACAAACAAACACACTTTCACATTTATAATATTATTATTAATATTAAAGTAGGTATTAATATGGATTAATGCAATGTCTGAACTACAGTGTGTTACATAATATATCATATTTCTAAATTATAGCAACGGCCTACAAACTAAGTCTATTGGTAGATCATTATGCCTTATCAGAGTAAATAACTCGAGTAAGATATCTTTACTAGAATACAAATACGAACTATGTTATTTTTAACTGTCATTTCTAACTGGTATAGAAACGTGAGGACGGTTTCCATTAGCTATTGCCGGCAGATTTTCCTTCATAAATATGTTTTTAACCGACTTAAAAAAGGAAGTATTCAATTCGGCTGTATTTTTTGTACGTATACTACGTCAATCGATTAATCAATTAACCTATAGCCATATATATATATATATATATATATATATATATATATATATATATATATATATATATATATATATATAGCATACTCCTGAACGAAGGCCTACCCCATAACCGCCAATCATCCCGGTCCTGAGCAGCTTGCATCCATCCGTTACCCGCCACCTTTCTTAGGTCATCTGTCCATCATGCTACAGGGCCTCCTATACCATGCTTACCTAAACACGTCGACTACTCTACACGTGTCGGCTGTGTCGACTATCAGTACGTCTGGAGACATGACCGGCCCAATTAAGCATGCTAATTCTGTGTGCGATTTCGGTAAATATTGTTGTTTGTTTGTTTGTTTGTTTGTTTGTTTGTTTGTTTGTTTGTTTGTTTGTTGTGTTTTGTGTGTGTGTGTGTGTTTTGTTGTTGTTCCTCCCAACCAATTCATTCACCTTTGGAATACCTATGTATTAAAAAAATAATCATAGTAATCGGTCACATATAAACAAAAACAAATACTTACCCTCTTCTGTTTTAAAGTTGGTCAAACAGAAGTATTGACCAATAATAAAACATACTAACACAAATTCGGCTGTCCTATCATATGCCGTCAGGGAGCTCCAGTCTCCACATCCCGTCTCCAGCATTAGATCAGCTTGATGGTACCTATCATAATATTTCATAAAATTTATAAGATTTCATCGTTGTTATTTTTGAATATTCAAATTAATTGTTTGATCTTAAATTAAAATTTGTCAATAAACACTGCTTACATTTATCTGGTTTTGACATCTATCGGCACTCTGAGTGTTAGCGTTAGCACGTCACGTGACCATGTCGATGACGACTTACATGAATTTATCTCCAAACTTATACCTATAAACTTATCCAAACCTGCCTATAGAAGTTTTCACTTTAAAAATATTACCCATACACTTCATACATACATACCATACAAATCATACATTCTCATATGTTATCTAAGCGCCATAGCAGTATGTAAGCGAATAAGCTACCTATACTTAGATCCGGAAACAACGGCTATTGATCGATCATTACCGTTCATCAGAGTAAAAATATATTTACTATACGTTCATGAGAACTAATAAAATACTTTATTTTTTGTTAAAGTGCTTTTTTGCAAAACTAATTTATTCTGCAGCTCTGTTCTCGAAGATACAGGAGGTAAAAAAACAGCGTATGTGTTTATTCCGGATATACTTTAGTTATGCGTATTCAGGATCAGACCATAGCCCACCACGCTGGCCAATTGCAGGTTGGCGGACTTCACGTGTCTTTCGAAAACTTGCTAGGTTCTCTCAGACATGCAGGTTTCCTCACAATATTTCCCTTCACCGTAAGGCAAGTGGTAATCATGTTAGAAATGAGTCGCATGTGAAAATATCCGATGAGGTGCGAGACCCGGGATTTGAACCCGCTTCACTCCGTTTCCCAAGCGAGCGCGTTACTATATATAAAAAAAAGTCGTGTTAGTTACACCATTTATAACTCAAGAACTGCTGGATCAATTTTTATGATATTTGATTTTTTTGGATTTCTCTTAGTCCGGAATAGAATAATAAGTATTAAAACATCAGAAAAATTAACGAAAATAAATTTCAAATTTATATGGCTAACGCTGGCTAATAACTATTTATATCTATTTAAAACGTACCTAGCGACGAACCCGAGCGAAGCGTGGGTGAGCCGCTAGTATTTAATAGATTAATAATTTTAACATTTATTTGGCTTTAATTAGACTAACAATTCACTTAATTGTATAGCTTATTTTTTTCATATAAACTTCAAATTAAAACTTAATTTCACATAAACCCCGTGTAATAAGATGACCGTAAAGTCATTACCTACTAACCAGTTCAGACGAGTTTATTGCAAGCTTTATTTATGTGCTTAAAATATAATTATTTAGAGATCTTTTGACTTAAAAGCATAAAATTTTGTATCATTAAATATTTTCACCAAATTATATTTTAATAAAACAAATAATTAATTGATTAATTATAAAATATTAATAATAAAACAAAAATTAAGAAATATTATACAATTAATAAATTCAAAATCGTATTATTGTTTTTATACTAACATTTAGTCTAGATTTCTCAGAGATGAGATGTTTTCCAGCAATAAAAAGTATCCTATATATAAGACCTGGATCTAAATCTGTCCAGTGGTTTTTTTCTTTTTTTCGTGATGCGTTCTGATAGACAGACGGACTGGACCGACAGACAGGCCTCTATATCTATAATAGATTCGACTTAGAATTTTATTATATGTATAGATTTCTAAAAGTCACTTTTAAATTCTTCGCTTGACAATTTTCCTTAAGTACCTATAGGTACGTTGTTCTTTTATCGACTTCAAAGAGAGGTGTTACTTTATTCGTACTTTCTGTATATTATGGTTATGTCAATCGATATCTTGAATCGATTTCATAACTCTTTTTTTATCTATAGGTATTAATAATAATATAAAGAAGTTTGTGAGTTTGTGACGATGTAGGAGGTAATCTCTGGATCTAGTAAACCGATTTAGATAAAATTTGGTAAAAAGATAGTTTAAGAACTATCTAATACACTGGAAAGGACATAGGATACTTTTATCCCGAAAATAATCCCTTAAGGGGGTGAAAGTGAGGATGAAAGTTTGTATTAGGAAGCAAAAAAGGAAGGTGAATCGCTAGTTTAATATACAATATACAACCCTAAGTGTAGAATAATAATTACTTAAGTGAATTTGTAGTCAGTGCCCTTATTTTTTTGGTACCTTCTTATGCTTATTTCTCTCTCTTTCAGCTATTAAGTTATATTATCAAAAAAATCGTATCCTTAACAATACTAATAGGCAACACTGCCATAACCAGACACTAAAAACCCGTGTAATAAAAACGTAAATTATATAATTAACATGTTTTACACACAGACACACATTTTTATATATATCCAAAGACTGATCGTTTATAGCGAGGCTTTATAGCATCATAATTGTTTTACTAGCACCTTGTTATTCCTGTAGGTCAGGAGCTCGTTAGGGATACGACGTCTTACAATGTCCTGTAATTATTTGATAATTAAAATTGTGGAAAAATAAAGAAAAAATATGGATGCATATACTATGGGAAATGAAACATCGTCAACTTCCTAACTCGGGGCTGCTACTAGAACTTTCTTAATAGAAGGACTCAATAACTAAAATTGCCCCGACCCGAGACTCTAACCCAGGACCTGGCAAACTGCAATCGTATATGCTAGCCCCTAGACCACCGAGGCAGTTAAAACTTAGAGTAGTTTAGTCGTCTGAAAGTTTGGACTTACTTATGACAAATTAATAATGTAAGTGCCAAAATTTATTTTCATTTTTTTTTTATGTATCATAAAAACATTTTTACTACATAGTACAAAAAAAAAACAGTAGATAACTTGTTAATAAACATTTAAAGAGACGTATAAAATTTTATTATGTCAATTTTGAGGAAAATTTTGCAAATATATAAAACAAATTATTTTACATGTATTTGCTTCATATACGTAGAACATGTACTCCATCCTTTACTTCTTTCGCCTCGTTGCTAAAAAACTTAAAACTTTTGTCAATAATTAACATTTCCATTTTAAATAAAACTATCTTTTCGGATTCGCAGATTTATTTTGATTTTTGCTTCCTGACGTTTCAAATGTCTCTTCCGTGACCATGATTACTGTAAGTATTCGAAACGTCGGAAACCAAAAATAAAAGATAGTTTTATTTAAAATGCCAAATATTCGCGTAAATCTAAGAAACTATTATACTTTTGACCACATAAAATCGATCTAAAACACATTTTTTTAAGAATTATTGTGTAAATACAACGAATAAGTCGTTACTCACATACAAACACACGAACATTGAAAAAATTCAGGTACTACTTTAGTAACCTTATCAATATAATATATTTACTTACATGTATAAACATGATATAGAATTTTATTTTATACAGAATATACAAAAATAGTTTTTAGTTTTTTTTAATTCTCATTTTATTAGCTGTGTCATTGTTCGAAATTTAAATCAATAAAGAAATATCACATGAGGCTCACTGAATGCAATAAATTGTTAATCCTCGTGATTGTTATCTATAGGTCCATATAATAAAATTTTAACTGAATCAAATCTATACATAAATATTTTTTGGAATATCTTATTGAAATAGATATTATTATCGATACAGAGGCCGAATCTATAGTTTTCAGAATTTTTGTCTGTATGTCTGTCTAGGAACGCATTACGAAGTAAGCACTTGAGAGATTTTGATGAATTTCGGTATGATGATAGCTGATTATCCGGGTCAACATATAGGATACTTTTTATTGCGGGATAATATCTCATCTCTGAGAAATCTATACTAAACGTTAAAACGTCACTAGGGACGAACCCGAGCGGAGCGAGGATGAGTTGCTAGTTCAGTAATTAAAATATATCCTAACTGAATTTAAAACTGACACAAAACTATAAAATACTTTTTTTTGTATACAATTATCACTATCACTTTTATTCTATTTTTATATAAAAATATTTATTATATCCATTAATTATTATTTTGTTGTTACTGAACGGTGTAAAAGCAGTCAAAATTAATAGTTTCTTAAAGCGGTTGTGTTTTTTACTACAGTTACATAAAATAAAATAAGAACAGATTATTCTAATCAGATAACAAATTGTATGATTTTAAAATTTAACTGATATAATTCAATAAAATGAAAAGAATTTTTATAGCTCCCAATAACGTTTGTCTATTAATATATAATCTGTGGCAGCATTTATAGCCTTTTTATATGGTACTTACAAGTGGACTGAGTGTTTCTTTGCCAGCCGTCAGTCTGCCTGACAATGGCGGATAAGCGCGACAGAGACAAAACGAATGTGCGACTAATAAAGTTTAAGATTAATAAAGGTAGATATTTATTTACATTCTATAATATTTTAATTATTTTTTTCTAGAAGCCACGAACCTAAACAATTTAATTGATTTTTTTTTACATTTCATTTATAAATTCAAATTGGATTAAAAAATACATATATTGGCCGCACGATCGCTTTCTCTATTTCTACAGTGTTCAATTTCACGACAGTATTACTGTCCATTCTCTAGGTCGATGTATAATAATAATGAAAAAGAAGATTTGACACAAAGTACTCATTTATTATCGGTTATGTGAATGCCCCACTAATAATATATTCTTTATATGGTTGTAATAAAACTATTTATACGGATTTTTTCGCGATTTAAAAATAGGTATACACATATAACATAATAGTTAAAAAAGAGATGGATAATTCTATGACAAAGGAAGCGGCTAAGTCAGAACAGACCAGCACTAGCAGCTAGTAAAGAATATTCATTATTAAATCACAAAACTGTAACAGATAGAAAGAGAAGCCGACAGACGAACAGATGAATCACGTTTTTTTAGGAATTCTTAGGAATTTTGATGTTTTAATAAATATAAAGTACCCTAAAAACATTAATAAACAAACCCACTGTCACGATCTTTTTAAACAAATTAGAATTTATATTATTATAGGTTAAATGCCCTAAATAGACATTTTAAAGATGGAGCAGGGCGATAACATGCTCTCGGTTTAGAATCAATCAGACCTTATTCAAAGATTGAGCATTACTAATGAGATACATTCATTATTTTTAATTCCAACAAAACGTAACAATCTTCGACCGCATCTAAGTATGTTTATATCCACACGATGCTACGTATACGACACGACTTTTAGGAGGAATTCTACTAGCAATACTAATTCTGATGACTGCAAAAGTGATATTAGTCAGAGGAGGCGTCTTATAAAATAGAAGAAATTGTTGGCAATTGCTGATGAAAATGGTTGGCACCGACTTCGAAATTATCTGATTAGGTATCTGTAGTAAATGAAAACCCCCGTTCAGTTATTTTTTTACTTTTTAGTGCCTTGAAATCGGTTTTTATTTTAATTTTTTTTATTTTATATTACTTTAAAATCATTGTATAATATGTGTAGATACAGTCTGTAACAATTAGACATATAAAGACCTCTGAGATGTCTAGAACCTTAATCTCTCCCGTGATCACGATTACCGTAAATCATTCGAAACGTCGTCGGGACCCAAAAATCAAAATAAACCCGCGAAAAAATCCGAAAAGATAGTTTTATTTTAAATGTCAAATATTCGCGTTAATCTAAAAAAATATTATTGTTTGTATAGCTTATACCTATTATTAACATAAACAATTTATTTTTAAAGCTTAACTAGGAAATAGATTCATTTGATAACATCTAAGCTGCTTAAACAAATATCGTTTGTGTATCGCCATATAAATCGGAGGTGTTAAAAAACATTGTCACAAAAAAGTATAAAAACGTAGTGGACAATCTTTGACGATCTTAATTGGGTCGGACGGTATGTGAGGAATCTTGCCAGCATTTTATTACGCGTTTTGTGTGAAATTCTTGTTGCTTACTTCACTTTTTACTTGATTGTTTTCATCGCGTCATGTGTCACTGTCACGGCGTCCGTCAGTCTGGGAGGACATTTCACTTTTAAATTACAAAAGATTTTTGTAAACTCCGAAAAAGTTGCGCCTGAGACGATTTTTGCTTTTGCTGTTGAATGTATCGTTTTTAGAAGAGTTTGTTCAAATAACTTATGATTGGTGTTAGTATTGCAGTTTTATAATATTACTTACGCTATAACTTAATCAATTCCTAGTGATTTTGGTCTCACTTCGCTCAGGTGCGTCCCTATGAGCCTAACAATCTATACTTCTATACTAATTTAATAAAGGGGAAAGATTTTTTGTTTGATTGTACCGAATAAGTTCCGAAACTACTTGACCTATTTAGATGAAATTTGGTAAAAAGATAGTTTGAGACCCCGAGAAGGACATAGAATAGTTTTTATCCCGGAAATCATTCCTCATAAGGTTGAAAATGGGGATGATATTTTATATGGGGAATCAATCTAGGGACGAAGTGAGCCGCTGGTAGCTGATAAAGTAACGCAACGGCTATTTATTACTTTAATTAAAGTAATTATGACTTCTGATAGTAATAACAGATAGATGATACATTGCACATATTATATAAATTTAATTACATACATACATACATATTATAAATATAAACAGTAAACACCCATCACTGAAGTAGGTACCAACATTCGTGCTCATCACACAAATTAATAATTCCCCCAGCGGGACTCGAACCTACTGCCGCTGGCACAGCAAGTAGGGTACAGACTGAGCCAAACGTGTCGTCGCCTTATTAATAATATTACCCATTACATAATAATTATATAATATAGTAATAAAATTATCCAGTAATTTATATGCCCATAACATCGCAACGGTCATATATAGGTACCTATACATAATGTTCAAAATCCATACTAATATTATAAATGTGAAAGTGTGTTTGTTTGTCCTTCTTTTACGTCGAAACGGAGTGATGGATTGACGTGATTTTTTTGTGTGGAGATAGTTGGAAGGCTGGAGAGTGACATAGGCTACTTTTTACCGCGGGAGATCATCTCATTTCCACGGCAAAAAAAGTTATAATATAATACAAAAAAGTATGTATGATCAGAATTACTTGAAATTTGGTATTAATTATTCTCTTCAATAAAATTGAATAAATACGTGTAACCTGTAAATAGGAGATAAGAGTTTGTATGAAACTACTTTTTAGAGATTTTTTTGTAGTTTTAACGCGAGCGAAGCCGCGGGTTCTGCTAGTAATTAATAAATCGACGCGCATCTTGTGTCCTGGCTGTGTCAATGTCATCAAAGTAAGTTTAATTTTTAATCGACTGCCAAAACAAGGAGTTTACAATTAAGCTGATTTTTTGTGTACGATCAGCGATATTTTCGCCGATGTATAGAGATTTTAATATTATATTTTTTTTCGAATCACTTAAACTAGAATAAATTAATATAATGGACAAGTGTATTTGCTACATCGGACTATTTCGACAATGCACTATAAATTACCACGAAATTTACATAATAATTACCAATAGTAATATCTATAAAATAATTTTAAAACTTCGAGTTCAAGGTGGTTTTTTTTTTAAATTAAATAGTATTCCTATTCAATAAAAAAAGTATCACTAAAAACGATTTACGCGTAAATACAAAAAAGCAACCCTTTTGTGAACAACAAACAATCCTTTTTTAAAGTCGGTAAAAAATATACATTCGGCATAAAATTACAATATAGTGAAAATGGTCTGAGCATTATTGTCGATACGCATAGGTACATCTCGACAAAACGTAACACATCATCGGCAATTCTTTCATATTTCACCCGCGATTCAATTTACGAGACAGTTCTAAAGGTAATTTTACAACGTTTAAACTTTGAGGTTACGTTTTTGCTTAATTAAAATACATATTAGGTAGCTAAAATGATGGCCACACTGTCCGACTTGCAAGACTAACCGGCTTTAAAGTCCGCAATATACAGTAAATATTTAGAAAAACAAAGTTAAATGTGACGGTATTTTGCAAAATATTAATACTTAGTACTACGTAAATAAGACAATCTAAATTAAAGAGCTTTTTGTTTGCATAAAACTGACAAACACTGATTACCGCGAGCTTGATTAAAAGTTTTTTTTTCTTTTCTTTTTTTAATGTTGGGAAATGCACTTAGGCATACCACTTGTAGTAACACATACATGTAGAAAAACCAGTACTACCC